>CM041631.1:715088-748500 GCA_023333625.1 Bothriochloa decipiens
ATATAAGTGCATAAACTTATTGAACTCATAGACAGAACAATCCAAATACACTTTCTGAAAGGATATGCATTCATCTCAGTGTTAGTGTTTGCTCTCTGTTTCCAACTATGACACATTCCCTTTCATTGTGCATAGAAACTACGACTGCGGATAGAGGATCCTCCTCGTAGAAAGCACATGGTGTACCTGGGAGGTGCAGTGCTTGCTGGAATCATGAAGGTAATTCTTGTATATGTGCTCTCATGTAGAATCTTATTACACTAATTGATTGCTAGTAATATACTTTCCTGCATATTGATTGGAACATGCAGGATGCACCTGAGTTCTGGATAACCAGGCAGGAGTACCAGGAAGAAGGTGTAGCATGCCTAAGAAAGTGTGGACAGTCATAAACTTCAACTGTCTGGCCACATATCATCCAATCCCACCACAGAAGAAATGGAGGGGCTCCCCGTGCTGACAGAAAGAAGGGCCAGAGCTCACAGAGCCGGCCATGGTTCGCTCACGAAGCGAAGGTTACATGTGTAAAGAGGTGCTCAGCACTACAACTTGTTGTTGGTGTTGTATTGTAGTGAGCTGTCCTGAACATGCTCGGGGGTAACACTGTTCCAGGGGATCATATTTGTATTGGCTACTCAATTTGACCTATGTTATTGATCATCTTGTCTAGTTTTTGATATGGAACATGAAGGATACCTTTATTTGTTTTCTTTTTTGATCAATTTCATGAACCTGACAAAGTCTATTATCTGTCAAGTGGAATAGGGGCAAGTAGGTGGGTTTCAATTTCCCAAAATTGTCCCAAATCAGAAGCTTTGGACTGTGTTGTAGAACTAGAAGTTTTGAACTCTGTGCAAAAGGAAAAGTGGAGAATCTGATTTGGTAAACATTTACTTCATCTGATGCTGAAGCTTTGGTGACTAGATAATGTTCAGTGCAGATTTAGATTACTCTGATAGGTTGCTTGCAAAGTCTTTTTCATGACACCACATAAAAGAACTCGAGATTAGCTTTGCAAAATGCGAAGAGTTATTCTTACTTAAAGTTATTCTGCTCTTTTGACCTCGACTGATTTCAGTGGCATCTTATTTGTATGTACGGTTGGCCTCAAAGAAACTTGGAAGCGCTGCCTACTTTGTTATCTGACTAATGAGTCAATAGCTTTAGTTGTGGATGGGCGGAACTTTGTTTCCTTGAAGCCACTGTCTACTGGACTTGTGTCGTATATCTTGCCTTGTGAGTGTGTGCTACTGCTGTTACTACTGTTTGGTTCGAATCCAAAGTATTGTATGGTCCCTATCAACTACAAATAGTTATTTGACTGTTGTGCCATGTGACTTTGATTGGAATGGATGATGGTTGCATTATATGTCCTTTTTTTCTTTTGGTTTAGATTTCTGATAATATGGTCCCTCTTATCTTTTTTGGGACAGCAACAGTCGGTAGCACAAAGACAACATAAGTAAATCATGCATCTTGCCAAAGCATATCTACTATACACTAGCTCAATCCTGAGCCAACGTTTCCTCTTGAGAAATGACAAAAACATCATTATCAGTTATTTAATGCAGCGCTAATGATGTTCAGTCATGGGAATTTCATCATCTTTGCAGAATTGCAATGGAGAAACCTATCATCAGGGCTTGGCCTGGCAGTCAAGGCTAGGACAAATAAACTAACACTCAATTTCATGAGATGGCCGGCTTGGTACCAATGATCTGGTCTAAAAAAAAAAAACAAAAAAGATAAGAAAGAAAGGGATGGAGACGCAAACAATCGGCATCACTGCTGCCTGCTGTATGTCTTGATGAGCACCAGAGACGACATTACTGGTTCCGGCATTCATCAGAATAAAAATCTTCCCTTGAACCATATATTATATTCTCGCATGGTAGGCAATGCAGGTCATTTTCGAGGAACCGATTCCAGCACGCATGAATTTGGAGACCTTGCACAGCCACACGGCCGGCCGGATCGACGAAAAATTCTCCATCTCTAGCTCCAGGAGAGCTGAGAAGCCAAACAAACACAATATATATAATGTTCTGATCTGAATTCCGCTGCATGCGTCCCCATCCTGTAGCTTGTGCGATCGCGTGGAAGACTCGTGCCCGCCACAAGCCCCTGCGTTCTTTTTCTCCAGACACGCAACAACACGTTCATCAGTACGACCTGGCGAGTGAGAGTTCCATGTCGTGGTTGCCTTATCTTTCTTTACTTTATATATATGTATGTCCTCTTTGGCAAGGGATTTAAGCTCTAGCTTTTCTAGCTTTCTTGCATCGTTGAAGCTCTACCAAGCATCCCTATCATAGCCCTCTGTTCTAGTTAATTTTTTTCGCAAACAACGCCTTGGCAAGCTAGTTTTTCATTAAGAGGATCCCGATCTAATTAAATAAACGGCTTGCAGTTGTTTGGAAGTACAAAATGCAAAGCCATTTGAAAAGAAGCATACTAGTTGAGCTTGCTAGTACCTCAAGAATATATACATCTGTTGACATCGTTTTTCGACACATGTCAATAAGGATCGGAGACTGGACTAATCGGCAAGGAGGATGATTTTTTCTTTGATATTGCTTCTGATGTTGTCGATGAGTGGTTGCCGATGAAGGACACGTTGATCTGGATTATTGCCGATAAGATAGGCAGGAAGACTAGAAGGTTGTTGCCGATGCCAGGGATGTGCCGATGAAGAGATAACTTCATCATGACGGAAGCGGACAGAGGATCGGCGACACGGAGCTTATGATTTTCTTATTATAGTTTAAGTCCAACTCCTATACGAGTTTTATTTCTTTCCTTAAAGAGATAGAGTTCGTATAAGGAATTAGTTTATTTCTTCTATATTTGAGCTTTGCGTGTTAAATTAGGACTCTTCGATTAGCGGAGTATAAATATATGCCGGGGGCATTGTAATAGAGATCGAAGCATCAATAAACAAATCTACTTTTTATCGCAATTTACTTCTACCAGTACTTTACTTTTCGATGATTTCGTCAAGTATTTTCTTTTTCAACGAGTTCTTTCAAGAATCGACGGGCTGCATCAACTTGATCTCCGGCGACCTTGCAGGTTCCGCGTCTACCGAGCACGATTCAGGCTTTGACTTCCGGGCGTATCGCTGTCTTCTCGTCTGATATGTTCAACAGTTATCGAATACATTCTGAGCCTTGACGTCCGGGCGTATCGCTGTCGTCTCGTTCTGTTTTTATTCAAATTATCATCCTTGTCGATTAACAGGTCAAATCGACTGGCACGCTTTGGATATCGAATTTGGGTATTAGCCCGGTGTGTTTGCGGATAAGAATTTTGCATCAACACATCTTTTGGCACGCCCGGTGGGACCAAGTCAACAGATTTATTATGAAGAATCTTGCTGATATCAATCCAGAGAACATCATCGAGATATCAGAGTCAGATCTCAAGGAGGATCAGAAGCTTGCCATGGAAAAAGCCATCGAGGACTACAGGCAGCTTTGCTTGAAGTCTTTCAGCATGAATAGGGGCGGAGAAGTCATCCAGAAGCAAGATCTGCCGTTGCCTCGGCAGGTAACCTTTGATTCCAACCCTGGTAAATTACAAGAGATGGTTAATTCTGCATTGAATCAGGCTTTGATCAACCACTCCACCGTGCTGTCCAATACTGTTTACAATGCTGTTGTGCAAACGTTAAAAGACGAACAAGCACCAGGTTATGTCGGGCCAGCATATCATCAGCCGAGATCGGCATCTGTCAGTACTCCATCGGCAACTCCAGCCGTTGAGAGTATGGAAGCGCCTAATCCTCCAGTTATATCAGGACCATCTATTATTGAAGCCACGCCGATAGGATCAGATCTAACGTCTCAGGAGAGGCCTAGTACTCAGTTGAGCACGTATCTAGCGGCATCAGCAATGTCAGGCTCTTCAGTCCAACATAATCAGATTGCTGCTAATTGGTGGGGATATGGGATGCCTCCAGGTCCATCTACTGCCAGCTCTGGACTACCTCAAGTGCATGATGTAGCAGGGAAGGGTCCAATGACATCGGCTACTCCAATTCGGCCGATGACTCAAGTGTCACATTACTCTACTACACCTCTTGCTATACAACCATTGTCAATGGGATTCCACGCGCCTCCGCAACAGATATCTTATGCGAATCTATTGACTAGTCCTCCACCAGTTCAACAGAGAGTTTCCACTGCAGGACAGCCCATAGTGCCATTCGTATCTCAATCTGGGTTATCTGCAATTCAGGGCAATTATGCTGGCTATCATCCACCCATACAAGAGCATCAATTGTTCATAAGCTATCAGCCATCGGCAAGTTAGGTGCCGATGAGTTATAATCTTAATTGGTCAGGGCAAGCGCCAGTTCAGCAATCTGCTATTCAGCCAGGTTACCAAGCGATGGGGACTCAGCAGTATAGTCCACAGGCAGCTTTCCAGGATCAAACATCGGCAAAACAGCCAATGAGCTTTGCTCCACAGAGTGGTGCTGTGAATATGCCGATTCTTCCAAGCCAAGTACCACAAGGATATGTAGAAACATATCAGCCAGCGCCTCCAGTGGAGATTCAGCCAGTGCATCGGCAAGATCAAGATGCGCGTTTAACCAATAAGATCGCGGAAGTGATGAAAGAGCAATTTAGGATTCAGCCCAAGATTAATACTTACACTTATCGGACTCCATACCCTCCAGCTTATGACTCAATTTCTTTCCCGAATCGGTACAAGATGCCAGATTTCACTAAGTTTTCTGGGCAGGATGATACGTCGACGATGGAGCACATCAACCGATTCATCATCCAGTGTGGAGAAGCTGCTAACAGGGATGAGCTGAGGGTCCGTTTATTCTCGTCTTCTTTGTCTGGATCGGCATTCACGTGGTTTATCTCATTGCCACCGAACTCTATTCTTACTTGGGCCAATCTAGAAAGACAATTCCATAAGTACTTCTTTGCTGGTGTCCATGAAAAGAAGCTTACCGATTTGATAAAATTGAGACAGCGAAGCGACGAGTCGGTGGAGAGTTTTGTGCAAAGGGTACGAGACATGAAGAACAGGTGCTACAGCCTAGTGCTTGATGATCGCCAGTTAGCTGGTTTGGCTTTCTAGGGTCTGTTGCCGCATCTCAGGGACAAGTACGATTCTCAGGAGTTTGAAAGTCTTAGCCATATTGTGCAGAGGATCTCTGATCAAAGTGCTCAAGCTCCAGAACCTAGGAAGAGTTGGAACAAGAAGGTGTCCTTTGTAGAAGAGGCAGATGAGTCAGATTCAGATGAAGAACCAACTATCGGCCTGGCTGAGTGGGTAAAGGGAAAGAAGTCGATTTCTTGTCCTTTCGGTCAAAAGGAACCAGAGAAGTTCACATTTGATATCACGAAGGCCGATAAAATATTTGATCTGCTGTTTCAAGAGGGCCAAATCAAGCTGTCACCCAATCATGTGATTCCATCGGCAGATGAGCTGAAGAAGATGAGGTACTGCAAGTTTCATAATGCAACTTCACACAGTACCAATGACTGTAAAGTTTTCAGGCAACAGTTGCAATCGGTGATTGAATCTGGGAGAATTAAGTTTGACAATTCTAAAGCTCAGAGGCCGATGAAGATTGATCAACATCCTTTTCCTGCAAACATGGTGGATTCCGTAAGCAAGACCAAAGTGTTGACAGCGGCAAGCGCTAAGAGGAGAGCATCGATAAATCTTAGATATCAAGTAACTACCGATGACTTGAAGGGGAAGGAAGTAGTAGAAGAAAGCAGCAGTTCAAGAAGACCTCCTAGACCTATTCCATACAGAATTTCAGGTGGCCGCTATCGACATCAGCAAGAGGAGTTGCGTTGGGAAGAATGGCGTCGGCATGAACATCATTGGAGATGCCCCTTCTTCATCTACTGCTGGAAAGAAAGCATTAAATTGCCTACTGTTGATAGCTACCTCGAATGCAATGGTTATGAATGAGCCGATCGGGCAAAGAGAGGATCGCGCTATGGTAATCAGAGCAGATACATCAATGAGCTGATCAGGGGAAGAGCATCGGTACATGATCGGCTGGGGGGCAGAATTAATGTACGTGAAAGACTAGGCAGGCATGAAGATTATTTTTCGATGAACCAGAAGGAGCTCAAAGAGATGGCCAATGCAAGAGTCCCTGATGAGGCAATACTCTATAGAGATCCCAATATAAATTGCCCAGATTCAAGTGTGAAACTTTATCAGCCTGTTTGGAAGACGAAGCTTCCTCAGTGGTGCCCTGAAGGACTGACAAAAACTCAAAAGAGGAAGTTGCAACGGGAGCGCAAAGAAGAAAACCCCCGTGGGGCAAAGTCTCAAGTATGGCAGCCGAAGCGTAAAGATGGAAGTCTATCGGCAGATATCAACATGGTTTTCATGTTGCCAATGGAATTTTGGGCACTTGTCGATGAGGAGGAAGAGAGAGTTCTTTCAGAACAAGTGGCTCAGCTGATCTTGGATCCGATGATGGTCGTCTTTGAGAAGCCTACCGACGATGAAAGACAACATCTCAAAGCTTTTTGTCAAGGGCAGAGTTGATGGGCAACCAGTGTCAAAAATACTCATAGATGGAGGGGCTGCGATTAACATCATGCCATATGCCGTGTTTCAGAGGCTCGGAAAAGGAGATCAAGATCTAGCCAAGACGAACATGAAGCTCAAGGACTTTGAAGGGAACATATCACCGGTCAAGGGAGCGCTATGCACCAAGTTGACCATCGGCAGCAAAACATTGCCGACCACGTTCTTTGTCATCGGTGGT
This sequence comes from Bothriochloa decipiens, assembly GCA_023333625.1. NCBI lineage: Eukaryota > Viridiplantae > Streptophyta > Magnoliopsida > Poales > Poaceae > Bothriochloa > Bothriochloa decipiens. Next base: position 721,852 of record CM041631.1, read on the forward strand.
AAAGGTGCTTACAATTTACTATTAGGAAGGGATTGGATTCATGCCAATTGCTGCATTCCTTCTACAATGCACCAATGCCTCGTGCAGTGGGTTGAAGATAAAGTTGAGGTGGTTCCTGGTGATTCATCTTATATAATTGCATCGGCAGAATCAGAAACTTACGAGCGGTCCAAGTGCATATCGGGAGAAGCATGGGATTCGGAGTTCCTCAGGATTGCCGATTATGAGCTGCCACCGATCCAAGCAGTCGGTTCTAAAGATGAGTTGTAAATGGATTGGTTGTCAATGATGGAAAACTGGGCCATGGGTTTACATCGGCAGATGATTTAGTTGAAGTAGATATCAGTAATGATGATAGACCAAGGCCAACTTTTGTTAGTGCTAAGTTAGATCTCCAAAGCAGAGAACAATTGATTGCTTTATTAAAAGAATATAAGGATTGTTTTGCTTGGGATTATACAGAGATGCCTGGGTTAGATCAATCTATCGTTGAACATCGGCTACCTATCAAGCAAGGATATCGGCCGCATCAGCAGCCCGCACGCCGATGCAATCCTAAAGTGCTGCCTGATATTAAGGCTGAGATAACGAGGTTAATTGAAGCAAAGTTCATCCGACAATGCCGATATGCTGAATGGATTTCTAACGTGGTTCCTGTCTACAAGAAGAATGGAAAACTTCATGTCTGTATTGATTTCAGGAATCTTAACAAAGCTACACCGATGGATGGCTACCCGATGCCTGTTGCCGATTTATTAATTGATGCTGCTGCTGGACATCGGATTATTAGCTTCATGGATGGGAACGCCGGATATAATCAAATCTTTATGGCCAAAGAAGATATCTCCAAGACTGCCTTCAGATGTCCAGGTCATGGGGGGTTATTTGAATGGGTAGTCATGACTTTTGGTTTAAAGAATGCCGGTGGTACTTATCAGAGAGCAATGAATTATATTTTTCATAAGTACATCGGCACATTGTTGAAATTTATATAGATGATGTGGTGGTTAAGTCTGGAGACTTCAGAAATCATCTAGTTGACTTGAAGAAGATATTGGAGTACACAAGGAAACATGGGTTGAAAATGAATCCCAATAAGTGTGCATTTGGTATATCGGCAGGACAATTCTTAGGCTTTATGGTGCATCAGAGGGGTATTAAAATTAGCAGAAAATCCATTGATTCCATCAATAAAGTGATTGCTCCTATCGATAAGACTGAACTACAGTCTCTGATCAGCAAGATTAATTTTATTCGAAGATTCATATCTAATTTATCAGGAAGAATCAAAGCTTTCAGTCTATTATTGAAGCTGAAGGCAGATCAGGAATTCGTGTGGGGAGAAGAACAGCAGTTGGCTTTAGAAGAAATTAAGAAGTATTTGGTGAATCCTCCAGTGCTAGTTCCACCCCAACACGGGGAGCCCTTCAGGTTATATCTGACGGGTGATGATGAAGTCATTGGGTCAGCTCTAATCCAAGAGTTTAAAGGGAAAGAATGTGTAATCTATTACCTGAGCAGAAGGTTGATAGATGCTGAGACCAGGTATTCGGCCGTTAACAGATAATGCCTTAATTTAACACAGGAGAAATATAAGCATAAATATAACTTTTCAATGGCCGAATGCACTGTTATATGCAAAGACGATGTGGTCAAATATATGCTGTCAATGCCAATTCTAAATGGAAAAATCGGCAAATGGATTCTAGCATTATCAGAATTTGATCTGCACTATGAATCAGCTAAAGCAATCAAGGGGCAAGTGATGGCCGATTTTGTTACTCAGCACTGCGGCGCGGTGAGTTTTGTAGAGATTGCTCCGTGGAAACTCTTCTTTGATGGTTCTAAGTGTGAGAAAGGAGCAGGCATCGACATTGTGTTGATATCACCTCAGGGGAAAAATATGAATTCTCATTGTCGATTGCTACCACATTGACAAACAATCAGGCTGAGTATCGGGCTGTATTGAAAGGTTTGGAGCTACTCAGGGAAGTCCGTGCCGATGTTGTTAAAATCTTTGGTGATTCGATGCTGATTATTAATCAATTAGCTGGGGCATATGAATGTCGAAGTGAGGTTTTAATCTCGTATTATGAGAGATGTCGACAATTATTAAAGGAGTTCAGAGATTTCCGTCTTGAGCATATCTCCAGATTGCATAATGAAGAAGCCAATCGGTTAGCACAGCATGCCTCGGGGTATCAGCCAATCCACGAAGTGTTGACATCGGCAACTGATGCCGATGACTAGAGGAAGGAGATTGCCGATTACCTGAAGGATCCATCTAAAAAAGTCGAGAGGCGGATAAGGTTTCAAGCTACTAAGTATGTGCTCCTTGACGATGAGTTATATTATCGGACGATGGATGGAGTTTTGCTCAGGTGTCTTGGCAAAGAAGAATCAAAGAGTTTAATGGGCGAAATCCATGAAGGAGTATGCGGGGCGCATCAATCGGCTTTCAAGATGAAGTGGATGATCAGGCGGAACGGATATTACTGGCCGACGATACTCGAAGATTGTTTCAAGTATTTTAGAGGGTGTCAGGAGTGTCAGAAATTCGACAACGTTCAAAGAGCGCCTGCATCGGCAATGAATCCTGTCATTAAACCGTGGCCATTTCGAGGATGGGCTATTGATCTCATCGGTCAGATATATCCACCATCAAGCAAGGGGCATAAATTCATACTTGTCGCTACCGATTACTTTACAAAGTGGGTCGAAGAAATTCCTCTGAAGAATGTGACATCGGCAAACATGATTGATTTTGTAAAAGAGCATATTGTGTATCGGTTCGGTATTCCTCAGATTATTACGACTGATCAGGGAACCATGTTCACGTCAGGGGAGTTTGAGAGATTTGCCGATGAGATGGGGATCAAGGTCTTGAATTCTTCGCCTTATTATGCTCAAGCCAATGGTCAGGCCGAAGCTTCTAACAAAGGGATTATTAAACTCATTAAGCGCAGGATTAAGGAAAATCCCAGAAAGTGGCACACAGTTTTGAATGAAGCTGTATGGTCGTATCAGATGGCATGCCATGGTGCTACTAAAGTATCGCCTTATCAGTTGGTATATGGACATGATGCAGTTTTGCCTTGGGAGATCAAGACTGGTTCGAGGCGGATATTTCATCAAGATCAGTTATTGGCCGATAATTACAGTACACTCATGAAAGATGAGTTGGAAGATCTGGCGAGTCATCGACTGAAGGCTTTAGTTAGCATTGAGGATAATAAGAAAAGAGTTGCTAGGTGGTATGACAAGAAGGTAAAGGTGAAGGAATTTGTTAATGGCGATCTAGTCTGGAAACTGATTTTACCGATTGGGACTAAGAGCGTAAAATTCGGCAAGTGGTCTCCTAATTGGGAAGGTCCTTATCGAGTAAATCGGTCCGTTCCTGGTAATGCTTATATCCTAGAAACTCTTGAAGGAGAAATATTTCCAAAAGCATTGAACGGTAAATATTTGAAGAAGTACTATCCTAGCATTTGGATGGATGCATGAAGAAAACAGATAAAGTACTTGTTCAAAAAGAATGTATCGGCACTATGTTAATGTGAAGATTTTACAAGTTGCCGATGTATTACTTTGCCGATAAAGGAGAAAGTTTACAGACTCAACAATGAATGGATGGCTGATATCGCACGAAGGCGAACCTGATCGACTTCCTCTAGCATCCTTGCATCTTCATCGGCATTGCCTTCCACTGGCTTGATCTTCTTCTTGAGGGCTAGAGTCTTGAGTGCCTGGTTAGCCCTTTCTTGTTGGAGGATCTTGATAGCTTCGGGCATTTGGGCCTTCTCTTGATTTGCTGTGTTCAAGGCTTCTTCGATTTGTCTCAGCTCCGCTGTAGGGCTTCTCTTTTTGCCGATAGTTGAGCAATCGTTTCTTCCAGATCTACACGGGAGGCTTCTAGTTTACCGATGTCTTTGTGTTTCTCATCGGCAAATTGCTTGTGCTTCATCATGTCCTCCTAGAGTTTTGCCTGTGGGGCTCTATCGGCAATTCGCTAGGCAGCCCTCTGGTACTGCAGCTGCCGACTCTCCAGATGTCAGCTTGGAAGAGTGCTTCCTCGACATCGGCAGAATATGGCCTCGAATTTCTTTGAAGGTTGCTCTTGCGGAATCAGAGTCCTGGATCAGCAAAGAGGTCTCCTGTTGCAGCAAGGATAATAACATCTCCAGCCGGGATTTGGTTTCAGATGATAAAGCCTCAAGGGCTGGGGCAGAGCTTTCTTCGTTTTCATCATCATCAGGAATATCTCCGATAATAGAGAAAGAGAATAAACTGTCGGGGGAATCTTGCTCATGGAAAGGAAGAAGTCGTTAGCTGAAGCATTTAAGTGTCAAAGATTAGCTAAGGGAGTTAACTTACTTGTTTCAAGGCAATCTCTCGCCTTTGGCTTGAAGAAGCAACCTCGGGTACAATTGCCGATGGCGTTTCCTGTGTTGGTACCTCGATGGACTGCTGCCGCGATACCGGTGCCGATGAAGATCCTTGTACGGGTACAATTGCTGATGGAAGAGCAGTTGCCGATGGAGAAGTCTGCACAGGTACATCAGGCGATATCGGGCGAAGTGAGGATGCTGATGGTGAAATTGGAGCTTGTGTAAGTCTCACCCGCTTTGATTGTGATTCTTCATCCGATGAAGCCTTGCGCTTGAAAGGAGCGGCGACATCGGATGGCTGGGGGGCATCGACAATGAATGGCTGAGGAATCGGTGCACTTAGGACAGTTGCCGATGCAACTATTTGGAGCTGTGAGAGGAGCAGATAAGCAAAAATGCTGATGTAATGATTAGAGATCAAATGGACAGTACCTCTGGAGAATCATCAAGGACGACGAAGTGTGGTGAAGAAGGTGCTGCAGGTGGAGACGAAGGACGAGTTACCGATGAAGATTCGATTGGTGTAGAACTTGCGCCCTGAAATGTGAAATCGGTAAATCACAGCAATCGGTATCGACAAAAGAAAATAGGATGTCACCTGGAATGTCTGTGCTGAAGGAGCGGCTGTGTCCGATGGAGCCGCCGTACTTCTGGTCGATTTTTGTTTGGAGCTCTTCTTGAAACAACCGCGGCACATCAGAGCATCTAATGAAGGAGCTCTGTAGCCGATTGTGGATATTGGAGATATCGGCTGTAGCCTTATAATTTTGCCACTCTTGCTCAATGTTGGAATCAGATCATCAACCTGTTAAAAAGGAGTTAGTTGCCGATAGATTGAAAAAGAAGATTGGGAGAAGTGCAGATGGTCAAACTTACTGCATCGACAGGTATGGCATGATCAGGGTCGATGAGATTCCAATAAAAATGAGGAGATGCGAAGAATAGTTGCTCTTTCCATTCTTGACACCATAATTTGAAAGATTCAGTGATGAAGGAAGCCAGTACCCAATTGGTCAGGTCAACATTAGAGGTATCGGCATCAGGAGGAAGAGTTACTATCTTGCACCAATCCATACTGCTAGTGATAATTTCTCTTGGTTTAATCACATTGGCAAAGCAGAGGTTGATGGGCAGTTGTCCAAAAGCTAATTGTCTGGCTACTGTCGATGGATAATAAAATTCGTATGTGGGATTGATGTTCTTCCCACTTCCAAAAATGTTGACCGGAATAGTGCGAGGGGTGATTATTGCACTAAGAATATCGGCATCTTTATTCAAGGCCTCTCGATAAAATTGAAGAAAAGAGAGAATCTTGCTTCTTCATCAACATAAGGGACCCATGCCCGAAGCTCAGAAGGGATGCCTATGTAGAGTCTGTGGAAGAGATTACCGATCTGAGCTCTGTTTGCTTTCGCCCCTGGTAATAGTGCCAGTGCTTCTCCAAAGTTGAGAGGGGGCGTGTTACCGATTCTTCTTCCCCGAGTTGATAGTCTTCAGGAAGATTCCAAGGAAACAGCTGGACAAACAGAACAATGTGAAAATACTTGTGCATATGGGCATTCAGCCACATATTGATGAACCACCAAGGACCTCCCAGATTGCCGATGGACTTGCCTTGCAGCAGCCTTTGTGATACTTGGTAAAGGAGATGATAAACTGAGCCAAGGAGATATCGGCCAAGTGGGAGTCTGACACCGTTAGCCAACATCTCTGCTGCAGGAAGGTGCATATTGGTCGGTCCAACTGTTCTGTCGCAAAAGATGAATTTCTCCAGCCACATGTTCAAGAAAGCTGAGTGCTCCCTGTGATTGACTGATCCGGATTTCTGATACTCGCTGATATAATCGGTCCAGCTGCCGATGTTTCTGGTAGTCAGCCGATGCTCGGGTTTTCTCTGGAACAGAGTGTTGTCATTGGCAGACAAGATATCCAAGCCAGTAAGCATATACACATCGACAAGGGTTGGAGAAGCTGGTCCATGTCTGAAGATGAAGGCATTCATAGTATCGGACCAGAAGTAGGATGCGGCGATTAACAGTGACTCATTCCTCTCCATATCGGCAATAGATAGTCTGATGCACTGTTCTAATCTACGTTCTGCCCAATACAGCTCCATTGGCCTGACGACCCTCAAATACCAGTCTTTTCATCCCTTAGTGGTTTTCGGCCAGGATCGAAAGGTGTCAGTCCAGAATCCCAAATCAAAATTCTAAGCTCTAAAGGGGATTCGATTGGTTTCTGCGTTTATAATGTCGATTGGGTCTGGATTCCCCATTGGGCCTAGGCAGATAAATTGATTCTGATGCGTTAGGATGAGAAGCTTATTGTAAAGTTCCTGAGGTTAAAGATTGAGATAGGAAGGAGTCATGAACTGCGCGGACAAGGAGAAAAGAAATGTTAAAGGACGGGTAAAGAAGAAGATTAACCTTGGGGACGTCAAAGGGAACCGCCATGGCCGCGAATGAAGACGGAGAGAGCGAAGAACGCTAATGGAGGTTAAGAACTGTCGCCGAGAACGTCACCAGTTGAGTTCGCCGGGGGATCGCCTGCTGATGTCGCCGCCGGAAAGAGAAAAAACTAGGGTTGAATCACAGACAAAAAATGGACCACGGCGGAAGAAACATTATATGGGTCCGTTGGTACAGGATTTTAACTACAGCGCGCGCAACCTTCGAGGAGAAGTTCAAGCGGCTTGGGTAATCATGACCTGGGGGAAATTTCGGTGCATAAAGTATTTTATACTTCGAAATTGGGGGGGCATGTGTTGACACCGTTTTCGGCACGTGTCAATAAGGATCGGAGACTGGACTAATCGGCAAGGAGGATGGTTTTTTCTTTGATATTGCTTCTGATGTTGTCGATGAGTGGTTGCCGATGAAGGACAGGTTGATCTGGATTATTGCCGATAAGATAGACAGGAAGACTAGATGGTTGTTGCCGATGCCAGGGATGTGCCGATGAAGAGATAACTTCATCATGACGGAAGCGGACAGAGGATCGGCGACACGGAGCTTATGATTTTTGTATTATAGTTTAAGTCCAACTCCTATACTAGTTTTATTTCTTTCCTTAAAGAGATAGAGTTCGTATAAGGAATTAGTTCATTTCTTCTATATTTGAGCTTTACGTGTTAAATTAGGACTCTTCGATTAGCGGAGTATAAATATATGCCGGGGGCATTGTAATAGAGATCGAAGCATCAATAAACAAATCTACTTTTTATCATAATTTACTTCTACCAGTACTTTACTTTTCGACGATTTCGTTAAGTATTTTTTTTTTCAACAAGTTCTTTCAAGAATCGACGGGCTGCATCAATTTGATCTCCGGCGACCTTGCAGGTTCCGCGTCTACCGAGCACGATTCAGGCTTTGACTTCCGGGCGTATCGCTGTCGTCTCGTCTGATCTGTTCAACAGTTATCGAATACATTCTGAGCCTTGACGTCCGGGCGTATCACTGTCGTCTCGTTCGGTTTTTATTCAAATTATCATCCTTGTCGATTAACAGGTCAAATCGACTAGCACGCTTCAGATATCGAATTTGGGTATTAGCCCGGTGTATTTACGGATAAGAATTTTACATCAAAATCATCCTACAAAGCCTACATCTGAGCTTTTGCTGTTGATGAGTCCCATTTATCGCCGAAAGTCTGATCATCTGGTGCAGATCGATCGATAGGGAATAGCTAAGCTATCTGCGCGTGCATGCGTCTTTTCATCGAAAAGTCGTTCCCGCCTGTTGGTCAGTGACGCTGAGATGAGAGCCATTCATCTAACGAGCCAGAGCCAACGGCTGCGACAAGTCTGACTCTCATCACCATGCATATATGGTTTGGTTGGTTGCCCCATTTCTGCACACTCCAGACTCTTTTTTCTTTGGTTGTGTACAGGAGGTCAAGAAACTGGAATGGCACCTTTTCACATTTGCTTCAGCTCTTTTGGTGTCAGTCTTCCAATGACTTCCAAGGGCCGGCCGGCCGGCCAACATGAACATGCACGCCAATGATCCACTTGCATTTTCGATGGCTCTCGTCGCACTACAGTGACAAGCAAAAGGAGAGGAAGCCGCAGCAGCAGCAAGCAAAGCGAGCTCGAGAAAGCAACTGGAGACAGCAGCAGAGCAGGACTGTGTATGATAGATGCTGCTAATTCAGAAAGCTCCAACCAGAGGTACAGGAACACAGGGCCCATTGATCTTGCGTCGAGTCGTCGCATTTTTTTCAGTGGATCCCTGCCAGGAAAAAGGCACAGTAACTGATCTGGCAGGGTTTCCTAATTGTGTTGTGGGTGTTGCTCTATTTGGTTATTCAGATAGAGCAGTCAAGTAGTTGCAGGTTGCCTTCAATTCACAGCTGCAGTATTATTGGCTGTTGCCTGAGACTGAAACGTTTTGACGAGTTGCTTTCGCTCTACCCTTTTTCGTCTCTGCCGTCCCTAGTCTCTCGGCATTTCTTGAAATTTGGACACTCGGACCTGTTGGTCACAGTTCAGAGACTAATAATTATGTATAGCATCTTATATATTACTGTGAATGTAGCCTCATCTTATCAATGTAACTTATCGGGACAATGCAAACTGCTTGTATGGCAGCAGGAAACAATGACTTAGAACACACGTGTATACCCCCTCTATTTCAAAAGGATACTATTTTAAGTTTAAATAATTTTAGTATATAAAAATATATCAATGTTTATCACACTAAATAGTCTAAATAAGTATCATTAGATTTTTTATGAAATATTAATTTTTAATTAAAATTTTAAGACAATTTGATTCTGACAAGACCAGATTTGCATCTTTCCGCTGGAGGTAGTAGGACTACGCTATATCGGTGATGCATGATCACTCCTTTTAAAATGTAATATGTAGGGCTGTGGTTAGGCTGAAGCTAAGATTGGATACCTTGAGGAACCTCGGCCACTTTACTAATCTTGTCGGTAACAAGGAAGAGATTCCTGCTGTGCGTGTCATCATAATCGTGTAGTGATATGTCATCATAATCCTGTGGTGATATTGCCATACGTACTGAGCAGAATAATATAATGTGCCATGCATATACTTATTGCTAGCTAGGTGCTGTTTTCCCCTCTTTGTGGACTAAAAAAAATCTGAGAGAACATCTTTTGAGCAACATAATCGACCACTCTAGCATTTTTCCATCATCGTATATAGTATCGCCAGTTTTCACAAAAAGATGGTTTTTAGATTTGTATAATTTTACACCGTGAACACATAAGGCGGTGAAGCTCGCTCCACAACATTCTTTGCCCGACAAAGGCTTTGGCAAGCTCATTCACTCTTCTTTATTTTACACGTGCTTTTAATTTTTCCTACTTAACATATATAGGTCTTAAATGTGGGGGTGGTAATAATCTTCGACAATGAGGCTCACATTTTAGTGGTTGTAAAGGGTGTTGATAAATAATACGTGCCACGGTAATTTAAACAATTGTATGAGATTCACATATCAATATCTTGTTGTTTTTGAGTCAGAGAACATGTACATCAAATTGCCACTTGTTTCAGAGTTGTCCAATATGCGCATCCAACCATGTCACATGACGCAAGACACATATGATACAGACAAGCAATTGATGAAAAGCCGCATACACCTAGATCTACATCTTATGGTATATATTTATCATCAAGGATTCTCCAATGGTAGCATGTGTGGCTCTCTTTTGGAGTTGTTCAACATGCGCATCTAGCCAAAATTACACTAAATAAATTAGTGGCATAGACAGGTAGCTAAAAGTGTGAGGTAGTCGAATTAATTACATATACATAACACATGATATAATATTTTGATAAGAGATGTTTTTAATTAAAATGCCATATTTTTTTCGGTACTTAATGTTTGACTTGACTTGCGTGTAATGGTGGTGAATAGCCATGCATACCTATAGCCACCTTACCGTCGTTGCAACAACCAGTAGAAGGCAACCCTTTGTGGTGGCCAGTGAAGGGGTGATCTCGCCATTGCTATGAAGCTTGATGGTTCACGAGGTACGTTGGTGGTGGAGCTCCTTGCATTGATGCACGCACAAGGCGTGGTGCTTCCACAGTGGCTGGTGCTAGGCAGGAAAGAGAACATTTTTAGGTCGGCGCGACGGCGACAGGAAACACACATGCTTGTGACCTTGTTGTCACGTCAGCGATCTCCTGCTTGTGGTGACTTGTTGTGATCATTGTCTGTGTGGCTTGTCTCGCTTAGCGTCTGGCAAGTTTGTGTTGCGACGATTGGTCCACTTTGTGCTTTGTATGTTGTTTGGTGTGTGCAAGACTTTTGGGTGTAAGCCTTGCTCGGCTTCCTACCAACGCCAGCAATGGTGACGTTGGTGCTTAGCGTCTGGCAAGTTTGCGTTGCGACGATTCGTCCACTTTGCGCTTTGGGTGTTTGTTTGGTGGGCGGTAGACTTTTGGGTGTAACCCCTGCTCGGCTTCCCACCGACGCCAGCAATGGTGACACATTTGGTGCAACGGTCCTCGTTGAAAGTATTGTCATGAGATCTCCTTGACTGACGTTTGGCGGCATTTATGGATGTTGTTTCTTCTTTGGAGACATTGTCGTAGGGGCCTTCCCCATACCAAGCCCTTTCTTATTGTTGTTGTTTTGTTAGCTTTGTGACTTTTTTTTGTGTATTGTTGTTTTGTTAGCTTTGTGGGCAGTTTTTTAGTGTATGGTGGTTATCGTATTATTGCTTCCACTATGTGGGCGTGGTTTTGAAGTGTATATTTGTTGTATATTACTTCTTGTACATTAATACATGCTCGGCAATTCTCTTGCACGAGGCTATCAAACACAGACTTGCGTGTAAAGCAAGGATTGTTTGGCTCTCTATATATGGTGAATGACTAACTATAGTGTATTGTTTAGCATAACAAATTAAGTTGGTAGTATTATGGTAAAACCCATCTTATTAGTTAGCTGTATTTAAAAATGAGTTTACTTATGAAAAATATTATCATAAAAATGGACTTATTACATTTTTGACAAGAAAGGAAAGCCTACCCGTTTTAAGTTATAAAACACATACGTAAATCAAGTGGTTCTTGCTTACTCCAATGTACTGTACAACTGACTATATTAGGTGACATATATATATATGACACAACTGGTACGGTTAGGCGTGCAATTGATAAAAAGTCGCATGAGATCGGATCTTACTGTAGTTTATCTTCAAGGATGTTTCCCAATGGTTTCATGTCTTACTCACCTCTAGAGTTATCTATCAGATATGCACATCCAACAACATGCTAGTGGCATAGATACAGGTAAATGAAGCTGTGTGTTTTGGTTTTCTTTTCAAACACTGTACTATCATTAGACTTTTGTATGTTTAAACCTTTTAAAAGTTTCTTAAGACTTTATGTTTATATGAATTTAAGAACTTTTAAATATAACATCATGATTGCTGGCCATATAAATGGATCGATGATTAAACTTGGGTAACATTATTGTTTTTGGATAAATAGATGCAGTTGATACGTTCCTGTAAAATTGGTCTCATTAATTAGTTGCTTATGTTCCAAAAGAAAAAAAATATTTTCTAGAAATACAAAAGTTTTCACAAAAGGGATTCTTTTTATAAAAAAAAAACACTACACCCATGCTTGATAAAATTGAAACCTACTCCCTCCATTTCAAATTATAGCTCATATGACCTTTTTATCCCAACTTTGATCAATCGTCTTATTTAAAAAAATTATATAAATATAGTTAAATTTAAATCATTCTTAACATATTTTGTTAGTAAAGCAAGCCAAAATAAAAAGAAATAATATTTTATATAAATTTTTAAATAAGACGAATGATCAAATTTAGGGTCTAAAAAGTTAAACGAACTATAAAATAAAATAGACTAGTACTATGAACTGAGACATATGATAAAAATAAAGCGAGTTTTACGTATGATAATATGAAGAGAAAGAGAAACACCAGAAAACAATTAAACGCATTACACTTTTTCTTCTGATAGAAATTAAAGAAAACCTGAACAACAACTTATGTACGTACGTCGTGGCTTAATTATTACTGGGTATGCAATGCAATGCAAGGCAAACTGATCTGATCGATTGGAATTTGGAAATAATTATTACTCCCTCCGTTCCAAATTATAGTTCGTTTTGACTTTTTTGGTGCATGCATTTTGCTATGTACTTAGATAAATAATATGTCTAGATACATAATAAAATGCATGCATCGAAAAAATCAAAGTGAACTATAATTTAGAACGGAAGAAGTAGTCATTGAACCTTAGCTATTGTAATGATCGATTGGGTATGCAAACTTCCTCCTTTCTCTGCCAGCTGTTGCATGCCCTGCCTCCGGCCGTTGCCTGCCTGCCGGGCATATGCAGGCGACCGGTGCGTAGCGCGCGCGCGGCGATGTGCGGCGGCCGCTTAGGATAGGAGTCCCGGCGGTGGCACCCGCCCGGCCGGTCACCGTCGTCGTCCATGCATGATGATCTATATCGGATCGGGTCTGATGAGCAGTGCGCTGCTGGCTGCTAGTAGCAGCTAGCTAGCTTCAGATTCTCTACTGTTACTGTAGAACTACTTTGCATCGTGCATCTACCTATCTATATGCAGCTAGCTACAGGTACAGGTACAGATGTGGCGTCGATCGATGAGCACGCACAAACCAACCTAGCTAGCTAGCGGAATCGAATCGATCGTGATTAAAGCTAGATCGATCGATCGATATACAGTATCTCGGTAGTAGCTAGGATGATGCAGCTGCAAGCGTACGTACTAAGCTAGCTTTTAGCTTCGCCATCTACCTTAGTATCGCGTATATATCCTTGCTTGTTTGTCCCATGCACTTATCTGGCATCGCTAGTTTTAACTGAATCAGGCTGTTACGAGGACCACATGTGTAGTGGTACTGGCCGGCTCCTCGCTTTGGCCTCAGATCTCGCACCTACAAGATCAACAGCATATTTATATCTGATTTTTAACATTCTGTCAAGATTTTCTTAAACCAATGGTACAAACGCAGATGACATTGAAAGAATCTATGCAAAGTACACAACCGACACATGTGAGAGATTGCCAAAGTAAGTCACTTTGACTTTTCTAGAGGTGCATAAGTTTTGCTATACAGCTAAATATATATACACTCTAGATAGCTAAAAATAATTTATGAACTATTAGCTGTTGTTAAGTTGGTTGAAGCAGCTAGTGAAAAAAAATCACTAGAGGTACCCAGCTAATAGTTAATTAGTTGTTGTATTAGCTAACCTTACACGGATCCACCCCAAGGTAACTAATTTTAGCAGCTAGTAACTATTGGCTGGATGGGTCGAATCAAGACCTAAGTGCAACAACGGTCGAGAAGACGTCTGCTATCCAACATCTCCGGAGCAAAAGCAGCAGCTAGCAGCTAGCTAGAGAGAAAATGACGCCGGCCGGCCGCCGATGGATCATGATCGTCCAAAGGAAGGTGAGGTCAGCCGGAGTCGGAGACCAAGAAGCCAACACTGCAGACCGACGCAGAGGTATCTACGTATTAGCTACGGTCCAGGACCAGCACAGTAACCACCGCTTGCTGCCACTTGGGTTGTGTGTAAGCTAGGACTGATAGATCAAAAACAACGTATGTTCGATTAGCAGTGGAGTCTAGGCGGGTCTTTTCATCATGTAGTGTAATAATCCATGTCTTATTCAATCTAAAAAAGGAGACAGAGAGATCCGAGAGGGAGAAGGAGAGGGGAATGAGATGCATATCGAAACCCTCAGTGGGTGGCGCAGTCGGTGGCGCGGTCGGTGTCGCATTGGGCGGCGCCGAGGACCCCATCACATTCGTCGGTGAAGTCTGCGCACGGGCAACGACGGTTGGTGAAGGGGTTGGGGCAGTGGCATCCTTGACGGCGGTGCGGACGTCACTGCGGTGCGGTGCCGGCGTCGGTGGAGTCTTCCCGTCGCTGTTAGCGCACCCTCTCAGATCGGACTAGGGTTTAGGATGTAGGTGGGGGGACTGGCGGCTCAGGTGAACCTCGTGCCTTGTGCCCCAGCCCCTAGCTTCCTTTATATAGCGCTGGGCGATGGGGGCCCACCAACCAGTTAGGGTTGGCTGCCCCCGATCAGGGCGCGAGACCAAGGCCCAGATGACCGTTGGGCTGGATCCGGTGGGAGATCAATCTAACATTCTCCCCCTTGATCTCTTATCATTCTTAAAGTTCTTTAATTTCTTCCTTCATTATCCTTATTATTCTTCAATTTCTTTCTTCATAATTTTTATCTTTTTTTTCTTAATTCTGTTCCATCTCATTACGAATTAGCACATCGAGTGTGTCTCATCGTCACAGCAATTAATGCCATTAGACTAACAGCCACGACATACTTCTCTATTTTAAAATGAAACTCTTTTCTAGGCCCTTCTTATTCAGAAATCATAGGCTTTCCCTTAAACCCATGCCGGCTAAGTGTCCTCTGAACACATTGGATGGTAATCCTTTTATGAGCGGATCCGCTAGCATTCTCTCAGTTCTTATGTGCTCAAGATTTATTACATGATCCTGAATTTTATCTTTCATAACATAGTACTTTATGTCAATGTGTTTGACAGCACCACTTGACCTATTGTTGTGAGCGTATTCTACCGCTGGGTTGTTATCACAATATAACCTCATTGGTTTATATATATCTTCTATTACTTTCAGTCCGGGTATGAGTTTCTTTAGCCAATTCACCTACCCCGAGGCCTCATAGCATGCTACAAATTCAGTATACATTGTTGAGTTCGTAGTTTATGTTTGTTTGGAGCTTTTCCACGATATAGCTCCTCCCGCGAGAGTAAATATGTATTCTGACGTGGACTTTCTTTCATCTCCCGCATAATCAGAATCTGAATACCCTTCTATCTGCAGGGAATCAGATCTTCTGTATGTCAACATGAGGCCTTTCATTTTTTACAAATAACGCAAGACTTTCTTCACTAATTTCCAATATTCAATTTTTGGATTCTTTTGATATCTGCCAAGTAACCCGGTAACAAAAGCTAAGTCAGGGCGACTACATGTTTGAGCATATTGCAAACTTCCAACAGCTGAAGCATACGGTACCGCTTTCATTTGATCAATTCTATATTGGTTCTTGGGACACTGATGTTCCCCATATCTATCGCCCTTGACTATAGGAGCAGGTGAGGCATGCATACAAAATTTCTTTAAAGTCTTCTCTATGTATGCCTATTGCGATAATCCTAAAATCCCCTTTCTTCTATCTCTGTGAATTTCAATTCCTAAAACAAAAGAGACCTCACCGAGATCTTTCATATCAAAATTTGAGGACAATAATTTCTTTGTCTCTATTAGTAGATTGACATCACTACTAGCAAGTAAGATATCATCTACATATAGAATCAAAAATATGTATTTTCTATTCTTGAACTTTGCATAAATGCAATTGTCCTCAACATTCTCTTTAAACCCAAAACTCTTAATCGTTCTATCAAACTTCAAGTACCATTGTCTAGAAGCTTGTTTCAATCCGTAAATCGATCTTTTCAGGCGACACCCTATCTTTTATTTTTCTTCTACGACAAAACCTTTTGGTTGTGCCATATAAATATTTTCTTCTAAATCCCCTTAAGGAATGTCTTCTTCACATCCATTTGGTGCAATTCTAAATCATAGTGAGCTACAAGTGCCATTATAATTCTAAAAGAATCCTTATAAGAGACTGGAGAAAAGGTCTTATTGTAGTCAATCCCTTCTCTTTGTGTGAATCCTTTTACCACAAGTCGTGCTTTATATCTTTCAACATTCCCTTGGGAGTCATATTTTTGTTTCGTAGACCCATTTACAGCTTACCGTTTTGGCTCCTTTAGGAATAGGTTCTAAGTCCTAAACTTTATTGGTACTCATTGATTTCATTTCATCCTTCATAGCTTCTAACCACTTCGATGAGTGGGCACTTCTCATGGCTTCTTCATAAGAGGTGGGATCACCCTCCATATGAAATTCTTCCGTCTTGTAAAGTTCATAATCATCAGGAATAGCTCGCTTTCTTCATAATCATCAGGAATAGCTCGCTTTCTTTCTCTTTGAGACCTCCTAGGGGCCTCTAGCACTTGTTTTATAATGGGTTGTTGTTGTTCTTCCTCATGTGCGACATTTGGTTCTATAGGCTCCTGAAGGACATGTTCCTCACGTTCATTCATTGTCGGCACAGGAGAACTAACAACAGGTGTTGTCAGTACAGTGTCTTACACTATTGGTGCAACAGCAGCAGGTAATATAAAATACGGTTCCTCAACCATCAGAATGGGCATGTGTACCCATTTCTCCTCAAGGTCGATTTCTCGTTCTACCTTGCTTCCCTTGATCATGTTATCCTCTAAGAACATAGCATGTCTTGTTTCTATAAATTTCGTATGTCTATAGGGACAATAGAAGCGATATCCTTTCGATCTTTCTGGATAGCCAATAAAATGGTAGCTGACTGTCTTGGGGTCTAACTTTCCAATGTTTGGGTTGAAAATCTTTGCCTCAGCTGGACATCTCCACACACGTAAGTGATTAAGTGAGGGTTCTCTTCCTGTCCACAATTCATAGGGTGTTTTTGACATGGACTTACTTGGTACTTGATTAAGTATGTGAATGGCAGTTTTCAACGTCTCCATCTAAAAACTAATCGGTAATGTGGAGTAACTTATCATGCTTCTTACCATATCCATTAAGGTATGGTTTCTTGTTTCAGCCACTCCATTCTGCTAAGGCTCCCCCGGCATGGAATACTCGGCGACTATGCCATTTTCCTGTAGGAACTTCGCAAACGGTCCAAGAACTTGACCATATGGGATATGTCGCCCGTAGTACTCTCCACCCCGGTCTGATCGTACTAGCTTAATCTTCTTATTGTGTTGATTTTCAACTTCAGCTTTAAATATCTTGAATTTATCTAATGCTTCTGATCTTTCTTTAATTAGATAAATATAGCCATAACGAGAGTAATCATCTGTGAATGTTATAAATGAATCATAACCATCCACACTTTTCACAGGAAAGGGGCCACAAATATCTGTGTGGATTATTTTCATAATTTCTGTACTCCGTTTGGTATTCTTCTTTATTTTCTTAACATATTTTCTTTTAGACTAGGTTGGATCCGGTGGGAGATCAATCTAACAAGGACTAGTAGTCATCGCTGTATGGTTTTAGACCAGGTATAAAACTTAATTATCCAGCTAAAAATTCTTTTAGCTAAACTTTATATAGATTGTTTGGATCTTCAAACTGATAGACTCAATTAAGCTTTAGCTGGTTTTAGCTAGGTTGTTTGGATGCTTAATTAGCAGTTAAATTTAGCCCGCTAAAGTTTAGCCGGTGAATTTTTTAAAAATCAGATATAATATAGACCTTCCAAAAAAATTAAAAGTTCAGTTGGTAGATCCTCGATCCTCCTATATCGTGAAACTAAAAAAAAAATCTAAGGACCGATAGATTTGCTACTAGGGAATTCCGGTTTATCTATATCCATGGCTATGCACATATGGTCTATCATACTTACCATGTATGATGCGATGGCCTAGCCTGTGGTGACAGGTATGGTCGACCTGAGCAAAAGCATCCGCTAGCAGCTAGCTAGAGAGAAAATGACGCTGGCCGGCCGCCGATGGATCATGATCGTCCAAGGAAGGTGAGGTCAGCCACTGAGGCGGAGTCGGAGACGAAGAAGCCGAGACTGCAGACCGGCGCAGAGGCAGAGGTAGGTAGCAGCTAGCTACGGTCCAGGACCAGCCGCAACCGTCCTCTCGCTGCCACTTGGGCCAGCTGGGCTAGCACGTATCACGCCGCCCGCTTCCACTTGGGTCCCATCCGTCAGAGCTGGGTCCCTCCTGCTGCCACTTGGGCTCCATGCATGCCCCACCTCCACACGCCACACGCATGGCCTGGGCTGCCCTGCCATCTATATATGCTGCCTCAGGTCGCCCACTCCAGTCTCCAAAGCGATCGAAGCAAGAATCCCTGAAACGCCTCAGTCCACAGTCATGGTGATCATGGGCAAGGAGCAGCAGCAGCCGGGAGATGAGGGGAAGGTCGTAGTCCTCGAAGAAGAAGTAGAACAAGTCGTCGTCTACAAGGAGGCCGAGGCGGCGCTGGTGCAAAAGATCTCCGGCCTGGCCGCCGCCATCGGGAAGCTGCCGTCCCTGAGCCCTTCGCCGGAGGTGAACGCGCTCTTCACCGAGCTGGTGACGGCGTGCATCCCTCGCAGCACCGTGGACGTGGAGCTCCTGGGCCCGGAGCTGCAGGAGATGCGGGGGCGCCTGATCCGCCTCTGCGCCGACGCGGAGGGCCTGATGGAGGCGCACTACTCCGACCTGCTGGCCGCCTTCGACAACCCGCTGGAGCACCTGTCGGTGTTCCCCTACTTCAACAACTACATCCTGCTGAGCCAGCTGGAGCACGGCCTGCTGGCGCGCCACGTCCCGGGCCCGGCGCCGTCCCGCGTCGCCTTCGTCGGCTCCGGCCCGCTCCCGCTGAGCTCCCTGGTGCTGGCGGCGCACCATCTCCCCGTGGCGGCCTTCGACAACTACGACATCTGCGGGGACGCCAACGACCGCGCGCGCCGCCTGGTGCGCGCCGACGCGGGCCTCGCCGCGCGCATGGCGTTCCGCACCTCCGACGTGGCCGACGTCACGAGGGACCTGGCCGGGTACGACGTCGTGTTCCTGGCGGCGCTGGTGGGCATGGCCGCCGAGGAGAAGGCCCGCGTGGTGGAGCACCTCGGGAGGCACATGGCCCCCGGCGCCGCCCTGGTGGTGCGGAGCGCGCACGGCGCGCGCGGGTTCCTGTACCCCATCGTGGACCCCGAGGAGATCCGGCGCGGCGGATTCGACGTGCTCGCCGTGCACCACCCGGAGGGGGAGGTGATCAACTCCGTCATCATCGCACGCAAGCCCGTCGCCGCCGACGCGCACGCCGCCGGCGGGGTGGGAGTCGCCGAGCTGGGACACGCGCACGCGCATCCTCACGGCGCCGTGCTGAGCCGGCCCTGCCTGTGCTGCGAGATTGAGGCCCGGGCGCACCAAAAGATGGAGGAGGTAGCCATGGAGCAGCTGCCGTCCTAGGGTCGTGCTGGATTATTGCCCGTCCGGCCGGCCGCCCGTTTCCTTTGATTTCAGAGTTGCATAAGCATCATCCATCTATCTCATCGTCGATCTACTATAGTACTAGCTAGTATCCTGTATCGATCCTCTGCATCCACATCCACATCCACATGCATGGTAATAATCTGCAGGTTGATCCTGCATCCCTTGCATGGTAATTACTAGTACTTATCACTGAGTTGTTGTATTATTGATTAAATTGTCTGCTACTGCTGTCACTGAGTATGCCTGTGTGGAGATGATGAGTCATGCAGTGGTTAATTATGGAGTATTAGTAACTCTCGATGCTTAATTAAATTTGTCAGTCTGACTGTATGCATGTATCCAGCAGGTTAATAACAATAATTCCATCTCTTGTTGTTCTTGTTACTATGATGGGACCAATGTTATCAGTACGTCGTCGTACGTGCATAAATACAATACACTCCTCCATTGTTTGTTTTGACGTGATAGACATGTACAGTATGCATCATGGCAACCGGCGTTACGTTGGTGTTTTGTCCAGTTGTCCGGCAAATGCTATGCCTCGAGTCGAGGTTATGCATGCGTTCGTTGCCTTCTATCCTAGCCTAATTGACTCTTTCGATATTTCTGTTGCGGTAGTTTTCGACTCCATACCATCTTATTTGATCATTCGTCTTATTTAAAAAATTTATATAAATATTAGTCAAAAATTTATATAAATATTTATTGACAATCTCAATGGAACGAAGGGAGTAGGTGGTAGACAACATGTTAGCTGGAGATTGTTACCTGAAGATCCAAATTGGTTTCCAACTAAATTTTATCAGCTAGTACTTCATTCCCTGTGGTTCTTAATAAATAGATTTATATAGTTGCCTTAAGTCAAGCATTTTAAAATTTGGCTTAATTTCTAGAAAAATAGTATTATTAGATTTATCATAGAATATATTTTTACAAGATGTTGACTCTATTTTATAGACGTCATTTTTTATAAAATTAGCCAAGCTTAAAAAAAATGATTCTAACCGAGTACGTACCTTGCAGGTTCAATTATTAACGATGAGTTGTGTCAAAAATAGTTTGCGAAGCATTTATTCCCAAATGATTGGACGGCGGACGCAAGATCATCCATGCTCGGCCGTGTAGTACGGAGTACTTCGTAGCCAAATGATTGGAGTACTACAAATGTGTGCCGACCATTTGCACGTACATGCACTTTGCATGTTTTAAATCTTTTAATTTCATCAGCAATATCTCTAGAATGATGGTCTGTCCGAAAATGTACTTCTTAACCCCTCTGTCCCCAATTTAAACTGCAGTCCAAGAGATGTCCCCAATTACTGTAGTCCAAGAGATGGCACATGAAACAAGGCAAGTTGCAAAAGTACCGACTACCCCTACCATTGCAATGATTCATCTTCTGTAGTTTTTTGGACAGATATGCCATTTTTGCCGCGAGCACGTAGGATTGCCGGACACCCACACCACCTATTTTTTACACTACACAAATTAGCATTCACTTTCGACACAGCGGCAAACACATCCAGGTCAAGCTCATTTCTTCGCGCAAGTCTGAGGCAACGATGTCGCGAGCTTCGGGGGTCGAAGAGGGCGTCGCCCGCAGGCTCTTGGCGAGGCCCTCCTCGGCGGCATCAGAGTTGGGGAGGGCAGTGGCCACGGCGAACAGGTCTGACGGCGCCGCGAGCAGGCCGGACAGCGAGCTCCCGAACGTGGCCACGGCGCCGCCCAGCGTCAGCATCGCTTCGGAGGTCGTTGCCATGAACTGGAGCGCGGCCACCTGCACAACATCGGGGTGGTGGAGGGCGCGGCATGGGCGCGGCTGCAATAACGGATCTGGCCGACTCTGTCTCCTCCGGCCAGGCCTCTCCCTTCCATCCTGCATCAGACCACGGATGCCGGGAGCTCCTTGGCAGCGTTGCATGGAGTAGGAGCCCGCTCTCTCGGCTCTCAGTGGCCTGGCGCACGAAGATCTCGGTGTAGGGGACTCCATGGAGGGCGGTATAAGAGGATTTTGGAGGAAGGGAGTGGATGAAGGGCGGGTGCGACGGTGAGGTTGCGGATGGAGTAAAAGGAACAGCCGGCGATGGATGAGGTTGGGATTTTTTCGGGCGCATGTAGTGGTGTGAGGCCACGATGTGAGAGGAAAGGATACGACATGCGCTGGTATGCGGTACTTGTGCAGCTAGCCCTTGTAGCAGACGACAATTAATTGGGGACACGACCCTGTAACCCTAACAACAATTAATTAAAAATGGAGGGATTATTATTTTATTTCACTTTTATTTACATCTTTTTGCCTAAATCAAAAAAATTTGAAATATATTAAATTCAGAAACGAAAGTGGTACTGTGTGTCAGCCATTAGATACGAAATTACTCGGCAAGATTCAGAAACGGATAATTGTAAAAATATATAACTATGATTTCAACTTTTTTTTGAGAAACTTCAAATGTTTAAGATTTTTTTGAGGGGAACTTCAAATGTTTAAGATGCCACAAGCAAATCTAACTCCTAAAAAGAGCCAAAACATATCGTCAGCGTCACCTAATGGGACCGCCCGACGCTAATCATCCCGTCCTGCGCGGCTTCCCCTCCCTGGAAAAAAAAATTGTCTCCCCCTCTATCCCTCCCGGCCTCTCTAATCTCAACGGTCTGGTGCTCCATGGAAACGATGCCCGTGCACGACAGCCACGATCTGGTGCGCCTCGCACCGAATCCTCTCCTTCGCTCCGAATATTGGGGCTTTTTCCTGTATGCCATTACGAAAGATTCACCCGACCCTCATGCCCCTCAAAAGTTCGATCTGACCTGTGTGTCCAACACCGTTTTTATTTTTTCCTCCATACCATTCCGTCCATGTTCTGTGAGTTTGACCGTCCTGACATGCGGGGCCTACAGGTGCTGATGTCCAAAATACCCTTCTCTCATAATCCTTCCTCTCACTTATTTTTTTTAATTTTTTTTCCTTTCTCTACCCAATCGGCTAGGCAGCACGACATGGTCGCGTGCGCTCCTGCGGCCGCGCCGGAGCCGTCTTCTTCCACGCCGGTCACGCCCGCGCCGCAACCGTCGTCCTCTGCGGCCACGGTCACGCCCGCGCCGTCGGCCAGGCCGCGGCGGGGCTGCTCCCGCGCGTCGGCGAGGCCGTGGCGGGGCGGCTCCCGCGCGCCGGTGAGGTTGCTCCCGCGCGCCGTCCAGGCCGCGGCGGGGCTGCTCACGCGCTCAGCGGCGAGGGTGGGCCGCGCCGGCGGCGTGGCCGAGCTCCGGCACATGCCCGCGCACCTGCTAGTCGAAACGGCGTTGGAACGTGTTCGTCTACATGGAAAAAAATAGAGAAAGGTTTGAAGGGCTTATAAGTGGGATTCACTGAAGAATAAAATGGTCATGATTGACATCATTAGAGGTAAAACTAGACGGAATAATACGAGGGGTAAAACGAAGATGAGGTTGGATACTCACGTCGGGTGAAACTTTTGAGTGGCGTAGAGGGTGGGCGCGTCTTCCGAATATTGCAGTTCTCGCCGTAGCACCCGCCCTACCAGCCCTTGCATCTGTTGCCAGTCGCCGCCCTCGCGCACGGGAAGGTCTCCGGAGTCGCCCACCGTCATCGCCGCGCCGACGGTGAGCCGCCTGGAGATCCGGTGCCTTCCGCACACGCCGCAGAAAATGAAACGAAGCCCGGCAAATCCCATTCGTCGCTGCTGCCCCATTCTACGCGCCCACCCTCCATGAGCAGCCGTCGATCTGACGGACGCCGCCCTCCGGCAACCGTCCCGCCCGTCTCGTATCTAGCTCGACCGCCGTGTCCCCAGCCACCACGCCGTCCCACCACCCAACAGTTGATCCCTGACCCCTGGCCCTCCCCATCTTTGCCCGGCTTCCGCTCTATTCGGCCCATCGGCGTCAGAGAGGAAGGAAAGAGGGCATAGTGGCAGTTGAAGCCTAGGTGGGTGCTGAGGTCTGGGCATGGAGCTGGTCAACAGCGAGGCCAGCAGCGGCCACCACGGGGGACGCGCAGAGGAGGTGCTGGAGACGCACAAGAGTTATGCAGGTTAGTATGCTCTGCCGCTCAAAATCCGTAGAACCTTGGGCTAGGCAAGATCGGATTAGAGCAATCGCTCCACACTCAAGTCCCCCGGTCAATTCCAATTTTGAGAGGTCGGATTTGATTAATGATTATCGTGTACACCCGGCCACCCGAGTCCGTTTGCACTGCCCCTGTCTTCATTGACGTCAGTAGATGTGCTCCTGCCCATCAGTTCTATACTTCTATGTGCCCTTTGTTCCATATCTCTGTTGCTTTATTTGAGTTACTACAATTAGCATGCTAGGGCTGAGGACTATTATTCACTTGGCTCCAAGGAGACTCAAGGGACCTGGAAGATAAATGTCATCTCAGGTGTGTTGCGTTGATTATTTCCTTGCCTTTCAAATACCTGGCACTCTCATATGAAGAGTCATGAAAATACCTTATTTGCAAGAGCATTATAGTATTGGTAAAATGGATGAGTGACTATATTACCTGGCCTGATCTCCCTATTGGCACAGTTTGGGAAAAAACAATTTATCAATTTATCAAGTATCCAATCTCTCTATTTTTGTTTCAAAATTTCAGCTTTTGTTTCCTATATATCTGCCATACTTTGGTTGTAGGTGTTTTCCTGAATTTATGAATTTTGAAACTTTGATTTCACATTGAGGTAGTTTCATTACAGTTCATGTGCAGTTTTTTATTATATACTATAACTTATTTCTCCAGCAGGTGCGTTTATCTTGAATGTCACCTTCAGAACAAGTTCATCTTCGATCTGTCATCCTCAGTCAGTACCTCACACTATAAGTATAATGTGATTACTTACTATTTCACTTTTGATGAAGTATGGAATTTCCATTCGGATGCAACAAAGCAGTTGCGCAATGATTATCCTATTTGTAATACATGTGATGTTGCCAATCTATTTCTGTTCTGAATATTCGCAATTTGCTAGATTTATTTGGAGAGTTTCCAGCATTAAACATTCAGAGTAGATATGGGATCTTCACCTCCCAGCTCAAAGGTTGGTAACTTCTTATCATTGTCGTGCTTGATGTTTTCTACAACCAGATATATCATTTATGTTTTTTTTTTTATTTCGATAATTATTATCTTGGTAACTTTTGATCATTTCTGTTTCAGCAGATGTTGGCAGTTCGAAGGAACAGTTTATGTTTGGAATTTTGAATCATTCATGAATTGGTTTTATCCTATATAATTGTGAAGCTGAGGTGCCACTCTATAACTATGCTTATTTGAGACAGAGAACTAAGCAGAAGATGGAGGTTCCTGCGGTAAAGCCGCTGGCAGCAGACTCTACCTCTGACCCTTACAGCTAAGTTGCCGGCTGCTGCAGCCTACAATCAGTTCAGCGATAGGTTGGCAGAGTTCACAGATCTGTGTGGCATCAGTGGTTGACGGAACTTGATGCTTAGTACCACATCTATTGCGTGCCATCAAGGCATTTGTTGCCAGCGGCAGTCTATAGATATTGGCACTACATTTTGCATGTAAATTCCCAAATAATTTCTACTCCTACTCACCTGTGACTGGTGGATAATTGGCATGATTCTTTTTTACTTCTGATATATGCCCACTGATTTATTGGTTTTGATCTTGTTCCTAAAAAAATACATGGAAGTTCAATGATGCTTCATTTGGCTATTTCCATGACGATTTGTTTTATCAGTTTTAGGCTACAAATTTCTGAGTATCTCTGCAAGGTATATTTCCTTAGTGAGTCACTATTTGTAGCATTGATTTCTCATTGATGTCAGCCATCAAATTACCATGATAAATGTATCATATTGTTTTCTTCTTCTTTTCTCACACAACTATCACAAGTACTTCAATGTAGTGTGGCTAACAAGATAGAAGCTTGTAATGTTGTCAAAGGAAAATCTTAAGTGGACGGTATAACACCCGTTGCAACACACGGGGATGATCCTAGTAAGATAATAATAATAATAACAATAATCTTCTATACATATCTAAACAAAAGTAAGGCCCACGCACTACCTCTTTAGTGGGCCGAACAGAGCATTGGTCTAGTTGGGTTACAAATGTGGTTCCATTGACTTTTAAGGCTCAGTAGAACAAACAGGCAGCCCAGGAAAGGACTAGCCCAAAAAAAAAGCCATATCGTTATTTCTTTTACAACATTTTAGCTCATATCGTGGTTTTATAGACCAGCAGTACACATGCACGTTTGGAAAAAAAACATGTTTGTGAATTTTTTATGTAGTACTCCCTCCATCCGACATCACAAGTTATTTTAACTTTTATTGAAACTCAAAGCATCTTAAGTTACCAAAATTACGTAATACAATAATAATATTTGTGATACCAAATAAGAATTCTTCATCAATTATATCTTCTTGGTGGATATCATAAATTTTTATATTTTTTTCTATAATTTTAATCACTTAAGATGCTTTGACTCTAATATTTTATAATTTGAAATAGAGGAATACTATATTAATTAAACATATAATTGATCGATAAAATGATATTTAGTTAGGGCTTGTTTGGATGTTATTATCTTCATCTTATTTCACCTAGGTTGTGGTGGTGGTTGGATTAGAATTTAGTTTAAATTTGACTCCAATCTGCTTAGTACATGTAGAATCATGCGAATCAGAAACAATGTCTTAATAGGCAACGCAATTTTCGCACACAAGTAGACGAAGCTTTGAGTACACCATTGTTATCGTGGGATAATATCTCTCCCTAAAAAGCTCAAGCTCGGCATCATCTGTTATTAGTGTCCACCACGCTACATGGAGAACTTGGCGCCAGTTTAGTAGAGCTCTAGCTGTACCCAAAAGTCTAAAACAACTTGAGGTGTAGTCTTTACAGTAGAAGAACAACTCTATTTGGCTTTAGTTTGTCCTTTTAGAAAAAATGTTTTTAACACAGATGAAAAATATAACTGTCATGGTATATTGTTTTCGTTGCAATTAAATAAAAAGAAAAAAAATGTAGAAAGTAGGAAATGAAGAACAGGCTCGGGCCGAAGGGTAACGGGCGCCTCTGTTTCTCTTCCTCTCCCACTCTCTTCCACTCCACTCCACACCCCGCGGCCGGAATCGAATAAAGTACTCCCCCTCCCGATCCGGCCCGGTTG
>CM041631.1:752962-789266 GCA_023333625.1 Bothriochloa decipiens
TGTAGTGTCTAGCATTATATGTTAAGTAATACAATGTTCACATCATGTTCACAATGCAAGTATGCTTACTTGTGTTTCTTTCTGGCAGTCTTTGCCATTCGGTGGTGTTAAAGACAGTGGATTTGGTAGATTTGCTGGTGTAGAAGGCTTGCGAGCTTGCTGCCTTGTGAAGTCTGTTGTAGAAGACAGATTGTGGCCATATATTAAAACAGTTATCCCGAAACCTATCCAGGTCTACTTCTTCCCCAATCCCCATGATATAAATAGCCTGATTTGCATGGTTTACTTGGTTCTTGTGTCTCTGATATTCGGCTATTTGTCATTTTTGCAGTATCCTGTCTCAGAGCATGGATTTGAGTTCCAGCAGTTGCTTGTGGAGACTCTGTATGGCTATAGTGTGTGGGACAGGCTGCGGTCTCTTGTGAATCTTATGAAGATGGTAACCGAGCAGAACTCTGCCCCTGCTGCAAATGCGACGACAAAGAAAAGGCGTTGAGTTGAATACCAAGGTTCAGTTTGAATCTCGAGGCTCAGTTCTCTTTAGATGCTAGCTGTATCGTCCTCCCATCAGTAATCTGATCTTTAGATGCTGAATCCTCCCCAAGCTTCTTGTTGGGGAGGTAGGTTCTGTGGTTTGGCGGCACTGTCTGCATGTAATTGGCCTTGAGAATTAGAATTAGCCCTCCTTTCAGGACAGGAAATCGAATTCGACAACTGAGACCTCAAATTTCGAGCTTCTTCTCTGAAATGTGGGTTTCAGAACCTTTTTTTTTCCCTGGGCAATGAAATGAAATTCCACGGTGAATGTGCTTAGGAACTGTCATGTGCTGCTGTTGTGATTTGTGAACACTATTGAACACCATGGGTGCCGAGGGTGGTCGTGTGATAAATATCAGTGTCTCAACCCAACTGCGACGAGGCCAGGGTGTGCTGTGGTCTGTGGCATGTGCTTGGATTGAATGCCGTCGAGCATGTAGCAGTATGCTTTCGCGTAATTAATTGGCCTTGCAGCCTTTTCTTATGATTATAGCAACAATTTCTTTCTTGCTTGCGTGCTTGCTTTCTTGGTTGTGATGGGAACTCAGTTTCTTTGTCCCACTGATAGTTTGCTTTCGCTGGATCTCAAGGATAGCGAGCTAGCTGTAGTTCCATTGTAGTCCGGCCGGAACAGTCGGCACGCGTAGCTGCTGCCCTCGTATCCATTGTAAGCTGTGTGTGCTTGTGCACACAGATTACAGATACTTTGGCGCGGCACAGCAAGCATGCATTGGCATTGCACGTTAATTATTTGGTTGAATGAATGGTGAACAGTGGAGTGGAATTCGTCTCGCGGCCAGGCTGCAACCTGGTACGGTACGGTTGCTCTAAAATTAAATTCATTGCCCGAGCTAATTCCAATAAATGCCAGAACTATTCCATGTTCCACCGTGCAACTCCATACCTGTACACAGTGAGCTGGGACGACGGTGCTGAGGATGTTATCGTGCATGGAGGGCAATACATGAGTAACAAATAATGCATATATTATATACGGGTGTGCTTGCTTGAGCATCTACAACAAATTGATAAAAGGGAACTGATGATAGATAGATAAAAAAAAAAAGTTGTAAAGGGAATTGGAGGAGAAAAATACAAAACCCAGCGGATTAGTGCGGATCCATCCCCTTTCAGGTGAAACGGGCTTCACATCCCACTGAAACTGTCCGTAGGTAGTATCGGTAGAAACATGATGCACTCTCCCTCTCCGCACACACATGACATGACACATGCATACGCACACCAGTCACCCAGCATCCACCGGCCGGCACACGGATTAGACGTACACTAGCTAGAGCAGTACACTCACCCAATGACTGACCTTAATTTACATGCAGGCACCTGACGTTACATGCATAGCCGTACGCGGAGTCGGTTGAGCAGCGCATGGTCATAAATGCAATGAAAATGCAAATACGTACTGTATGCAATGGCTGCTCGATCTCGAGTCACGACTCAGTCAGCAGGCGTCCAATAGTCAGTCCTTGCATGTGCCACTACTGTCAGTGCGGCGCGGATGAGAAGAGGAGCGCCGGCCGCAACACCACCGACTGGACTCGATCACCGCTCACCTTCACCTCCATCGCTAGCTGTACCACAGAGGATACAGGCAGGGTTGCGCAGGCGCAACGCCCCAACCAACCCTATTTACTTCCATGATCCGTGTCCTGCGATCGATCGGGCTCTGCCCCTATATAAACACCCTGCACCTTGCGCCTTCCAATCCACGGCTCGCAGAGTGCCAAGCCTGGTCCGATCTCGATCAGAAAGTGTGCGCTGCGAGTAGCGATGGGGAAGCACAAGCACGTGTGGGCGGCGGCGCTGATCGTGGCGTTCGCGCTCGGCGTGCCCGCCGGCCACGTCGCCGAGGCGCGCACCTTGGAGAAGGACGGCCTGCTGGGCGGCGGCGGTGGAGGCTTCGGTGCCGGAGGCAGAGGAGGCTTCGGGGCGGGCCTTGGCCACGGCGGTGGACTCGGGGGCGGTTTCGGGGGAGGTAAAGGCGGCGGCCTTGGCCTTGGAGGAGGAGGCGGTTTCGGTGGAGGTGGCGGTGCTGGAGGAGGTCTTGGCGGAGGGATCGGACATGGCGGCGGCCTTGGAGGTGGCTTCGGTGGAGGGAATGGTGGCGGGTTAGGTGGAGGAGGAGGCCTTGGGGGAGGCGGCGGTGCTGGTGGTGGCTTGGGTGGCGGTATTGGACATGGTGGAGGTCTTGGAGGTGGCTTCGGAGGCGGCAAAGGTGGCGGCCTCGGCGGTGGAGGTGGAGCTGGTGGAGGCGGTGGCCTTGGAGGTGGCTTTGGAGGCGGGAAAGGTGGCGGCCTTGGAGGTGGTTTTGGAGGCGGGAAAGGTGGCGGTCTTGGCGGAGGTGGTGGCCTCGGCGTTGGAGGTGGAGCTGGTGGAGGCGCTGGCCTTGGAGGTGGCTTTGGAGGTGGAAAAGGTGGCGGCCTTGGAGGTGGCTTTGGAGGCGGGAAAGGCGGCGGTCTTGGCGGAGGTGGTGGGCTCGGTGGTGGAGGTGGTGCAGGTGGAGGCGGCGGCCTTGGTGGCGGTGCTGGCGGAGGAGGTGGACTAGGCGTTGGTGCCGGTGGCGGACTTGGCGGGGGCGCAGGAGGAGGTGCTGGTGGAGGCGCGGGAGGTGGTGCCGGAGCTGGCGGCGGTCTTGGTGGCGGTGCTGGTGGAGGAGGTGGACTAGGCGGTGGTGCCGGTGGCGGACTTGGCGGGGGCGCAGGAGGAGGTGCTGGCGGCGGTCTTGGTGGCGGTGCCGGTGGAGGCGGTGGTCTAGGAGGTGGCGCGGGAGGAGGTGCGGGCGGCGGTCTTGGTGGTGGCGCAGGAGGAGGTGCTGGCGGCGGTCTTGGTGGCGGTGCGGGAGGTGGTGCAGGAGCTGGTGGCGGTTTCGGTGGAGGCAAAGGCGGAGGTTTCGGTGGTGGGGTTGGTGGTGGCGGTGGTGCCGGTGGCGGGTTCGGAGGAGGCAAGGGCGGTGGCTTCGGAGGAGGCAAGGGCGGTGGCTTTGGCGGCGGATCAGGCGGAGGCTTTGGTGGCGGCGCAGGCGGTGGTTTCGGCGGAGGAGCTGGTGCTGGTGGTGGTGCCGGCGGCGGGGGCGGGGGCGGCTTCGGCGGAGGCGCTGGAGGCGGCGGCGGTATAGGTGGCGGAGTTTGAATCACGTAGGCGCGGCGCGGGAGCCCACAACGCGGGTGCAATTCAGCTGGGACGTGCAGCGCATGGATGATGGGTTTGTGTGTTTTGGTATGGACATAGAGCCAGAGTTACACTACAGTATACTAGTATGTTATTTCTACTATTACTAGATGAGTTAATTTTAACTCCTATTCGTAAGCTTAAGAGTGAATAACTGGTGTGGGGATGAAGATGAGTTTGGGATGTGCTATGTACTCTACTATAAACTTCGTTTGGAAATTCGAGTGAGCATGCATGTAACTTGACTACTTATAATACTTGAGACTGTTATTTGTACAGTCAAACTGTATATCTTATATATTTTCGTGATTGTGTGCTTTTAGCCGGCTCTATATATGCATAATAATGATTGCGAAGTGTTTCAACTGACGAATTTGGGGAGTGGAAATTGTTTGCTGCGACTGCAATTGCAATGGGCCGATCTAGTCTCTACTGTAAGTCTGTAACTCATTAAGTTGGGCCTGCTCGCGAGCCAGACTTTCTTGTTGGGCTTGCCTCTATACGTGAGTGAAGAATAGTATCGTGGGGAAGCCCAACCCTTTGTATCGAAAAACATAAAGGCCGCCGGCCCAGGAAAAGCATGCTGCACCAATCCAATCCTTCCTTTTTTGCGTCTGCGGCACAGCAACTGCCAAGCCTTTGTGCCTGGTAAAGCGGTTACAACTGACACGATGTTTAGATGCTTTGCTAGTTGTGTCGATTATTGTGTAAACAAGTTTTTTCCTCTCTTTTTGGCTCGTTTTGCGAGTAACGTGGGCAAAAACCTAAAACGTGCTCTAAGCAAGCTAGCTTAGATGGTGCAGCAGTCGCAACTCTCAAAGAAGCTTCAAACGAACCACATATCCGTGTCAGTGGTTAACTATCGGCAGGAATGGATGGTGGGTCCCACGAGATCTCAGCCGGAGCCCGGAGTTCGTGCGTGCAACGTCAGCACAGCACCTGGATTTTGACATGCATCTGAACAACCTCTTTCTTTATTTCGCTTCGACTGATGAGCACCAATTGGAAGTTTGATCATGTATTCCCGCGAAAGCTAACTTGGGTCTTTTTTAGTTCTTCGAATTTATCCTTAAATTCCACTATGCAGAATTCCTATTCTTCGTCATATCAAAATACCGATACATGCATGGAGTACTAAATATAGATGAAATTAAAAACTAATTGCATAGTTTTGTTATACTTTACGAGACAAATATTTTAAGTCTAATTAATCAAAATTTAGATAATTTTTAACAAATACAAACAAAATGCTACAGTGCGTATTTATTACGCACAGTGCCATTCGGCACCTCCCGAATCCGGGAACTAAACAAGGCCTCGGTGTCCTTTTCCTTTCCTTGGAAAATCATGTCCTTCCAAATCACCCAAATGACAATCAAATTTGCCCACACCCCCCCCCCCCCCCCCCCCCACCACCCCCCGGGCCTGTTGTGGAAGTACTGAATGTTGACTACTTGTATACTGATTTGCTTCTTGCCAAAGTAGTTGACATTGTTGTCATGATGTTCTGTTATCTAGCTAGTTTGATCGAGCTGCACCAATCAGCCTCTAAAATATAATAATCCTTGCACATGCCGCCTGTGCCAACATTTCCGTCTGTTACTTGCCTAGTTATAGGTTGTGCAAAGTATCATCGAGTTGGACTACTGATTTTTTGTAGTGGAGGCTGGCCTGTTAGTGACTGCTAAAGTCCATCAGCAGCTAGCCGTGCTGCTCTGCTGCAGCAACACGGCATGCAGAGAGCAATTACTGTTTCATTACTCAGCCAGTTTGGCACTCAATCATGTCTGCTCAGTGCTCACTGCTCACTGGTCAGGTTATGCGATGCTATGGCTATGCTGACAACGTTTGAATTGAAACCCAGCCCTGGTTGCACATGCATGAGACATTCTGCAACCTCAGATATGTAGTTAATCGATCGTTGTCATTGCATTGTTAGCTACATACAGTAGGCATCAATGAAAATATTTATTTACAGAAAGAAATGTGCTACTCTGTACAATACACATGGTGATGAGGTTGTTCAATTGCTACTCCTCGTATTCAGTTGTTTTTACAGACTAGTGTGTCTGTAGTAATTTTGACTTGGGACACATGGATCACAACAATAAATTCTAGGGGGCGGGGTGTTGGCAAATGGCATTGGCGGCATGGCAGCACAAGGAGAGGCAGGTTAGATTCTCTCCAATTACGCAGATGCTGAATCCTAAACAGTGGGATGCCGGGGGCCTGCAACTGAACAAGTCTGAAGCGTTTGTTAATGGCCGTACAGGGTTCACCTGGCGTCGCACCGCTGGCATCCACAATGGCGGCAGCAGGTAGTCACAGCTCAACGGCTGCCGTGGCCTATTGGCCTGCTACCTGCATGCAATGCAACTCAACGACGACGACCTGAAGCTGCAGGCCACCACTGCACTGCACACCACAACAGGGACAGGGAGCAGTGCGTAGTGGGGGGTGGAGCCAGCTGCCAGCGTGCGTGTATTTTATCTGCATCTGAATCTGTATGAGCCGCCAGCCACCATCGCATACCTGCTCTAGGGGCTCCTAAATGGATAGGGCATAGGGTGTGCTCCAGGCAGGCAGCATGTACTAGTATCGTCTACAGTATATATATCATGCTTAAAATAGCCTTTCTGTTAGCAGTTCAAAGATACTGTAGATATCATACGGATGCATATGCATGGATGGACCGGCAAGCCATGCCATTGCCATGTCATGCTCAGTGCTGTTCATCCAGCTTGAGTTGTGCTTCATTCTTATCAGTTGGGTTGGGTGGGTCGGTCGTGCTCTCTGTCTCTCAAGCACACAAAAGCTAGCTTAGCTCCGGTGATGGAACGGTACTGCAGATGTGTGAGCGATCCATCAGCGACCGAGAGGTCCCCTTCTGTAACTAGTGAACACTAATAATCGGCTGCCTCTGCTCTTCAACAGTCAAAGGAGGCGACGACATGACATGAGCTAGCTGCCTGTACCTATGGCATGGCGAGGCGATGGCGTGCTGCCGTCGTGCTCCTACTCCTAATAGCTAGGCTAGGCTACTAATATGTGTGTGATGGAGTACTTAATACGTGTATTGAGAAGTAGAGAATTGCATGCTTTTTTATCTGCGTTCAGTACTTATCGATATTTTAACGTGACGAGAATCTTCTTTTTACATATTGTCAAATACTAAAATTAAGAGGAAACTAAACAAGACCTCATTTTCATTCAGATTCCATGCATGAGCATGACTGTCAGTCTCCTCTCTACGGCTGTACACTAGCAACTTCAACTCAAACCTGCTGCTTGTGCTTGCTTCACATCCGGCCACAACACTGTCATTTGTGACTTGTGAGTGAGGCAGCCATTGTTTTTTTTTTTCACGCTGGGATGTGATCTGATCATGGAAAAATAAAATAAGACAAAATGGTGGTGTTTGTTATTATGTCGACATTTTTTTTTTTGCAAAACTAATCTAGGAGATTCTCGTTCGCAGTGTTCCAGACTAAGAAGAAAACAAAATGTTTGCAGTAAAATAGAATGGCCTAGAAGGCTATATATATGAATAAAAAGTTGCAGAAAATCAGGACCCACCGTTTATGTTTTTGGCAGGAGTCAGGGCAGATCTGTAATGCTAACATAACAGAATGTTGTGGGTAGGAAGACTTAGGAGCGAAACAGAGGCTCCCTTTGCCGCTTCAAATTTCTAAGTTTGTTTCTGTGGGTGATGATCGATCTGTCAACAGACAGATACAATAAGCCACGCGTGCCTAGTGTACTGTCGTCCATGCATGTAGATTGCATAGGTTGGTTAGGTAAATGAAACAGACAAACACATGCTCCCTAATTAACTACCTTCGTACTAAATTATAAATCATTTCAAAAATCTTAAAGTGTTAAAGCCATAAAGTATATCAAATTTAACTAAATTTAAAAAATAAAATAATAATATTTATGATGTCAACTAAGTATTAATAGATTCTTTATCAATTAGATTTTTATAGTATACTTATTTTATGTCATAAATTTTTATTAATTTTCACTATATTTTTTTGTCAACTTTGTGATGCTTCGACTAAAATAACATATATTTTTCAATAAAATCTCAACTCAAAAAGTTGTGGTGTTATACTCTCTGTACCGTACAAATCAAATTAAATTTCAGAAAATATAATAAAAATGTGAAATATTATCCACAAATTCGTAATAAACTATATTACCGCGTTATAATATTGATGATAGGCCTCTGTCTCCTTTATATATTTTCCCTCCGTGGCGTTCCTTCCACACCTCCCGCAGTCCCACGTGCACCTGCCAACCAAAGCGCGCACACACCGCCGGCCACCATGCCCACTGACGACGAGGGCGCCCGCGGCAAGCGCAAGAGGGGCTCGTCGGGCGCATCCGCATCCGACGGCGACCAGCAGGGCCCGTCGTCCAAGTGGCGGACGCCGCGCGCGCAGCAGGCCTACTCCTCCAAGCTCCTCCAGGCGCTGCGCCTCGTCCGCGGCGGCACCGGCACACCCTCCACCTGCTCCGCCCCCGCCCCTGCGGTCCGTGAGGCGGCATACCGCACGCTGGCCGTCACGGCGCGGGGCCGCTCGCGCTGGAGCCGCGCCATCCTGGCACGCAGCCGGCGGTGCCGGGCGCAACACTGCTTCCGCGCGCGCCGACCGCCGCCGCCGAGACCCCGTCGGCGGCACCAGCAACAGCAGCAGCAGGGCGGCGACACCGAGGAGCTTCCACCGAAGGGGCTGTCTGGCAGGGCCAAGGTGCTGGGGCGGCTGGTGCCCGGGTGCCGGAGCCTGTCGCTGCCCGCGCTCCTGGCCGAGGTGTCCGACTACATCGCGGCGCTGGAGATGCAGGTGCGCGCCATGGGCCAGCTCACGCACGACCTCGCCTCTGCGTCGTCTTCCGAGCCGACGGCGGCGCCATCGATTGCTCCGCCGTAGCTCAGCTCTTTGATTTGGATGGAAATGTAAATGGAATATCCTGTACATTTCTCTCTACTACGGAGTAGCTGTCAGTAGTTGATCGATGGATTTTGTTTTGCGTTTGAATTTTTTCGGGGGACAATATTTTATTCGTCTCTTGATTTGCTTAAATTTAAATTGTAAGCTGAATGTGAATGGTACTTCACAAGTGTGAACGTGTGATGTTTGAGTGCAAACAAGCAAGCAAAATGGCTGCATTAATAGTAGAATGATAATTGCTCTATTACTGCTTTAATTTGCCTCTTGTAGAAATGTAATTTTTTTTAATAAGAAAACGAATAGGCCCGGTAGTACAACACCACACGATCGAGCAAAAGAGTTTCTCAAAAAAAAAAACGAGCAAAAGAGAGGACTGCATGTTTTGCTTTCTTTTCTTCCCTGTTTGCAATATGTTGCAGCAACAGGGAACGCATGTTTTGCTTTCTTTTCTTCCCTGTTTGCAATATGTTGCA
This sequence comes from Bothriochloa decipiens, assembly GCA_023333625.1. Classification (NCBI taxonomy): domain Eukaryota; kingdom Viridiplantae; phylum Streptophyta; class Magnoliopsida; order Poales; family Poaceae; genus Bothriochloa; species Bothriochloa decipiens. The sequence goes on from CM041631.1 coordinate 762,114, forward strand.
ACAACAGGGAACAAAGACGCAAAACCCCTTCTTCTTCTCTGTTTTGAAAAAGAAAACAAGGGAAGAAAGGTGCCATGTGCGGAGGATCGGATTGCACGTGACGTGACTCATCTGGGCCGCGTAATGACCTGACCTGACCTGACAAGGCACGTGGGGTGGGGCCCAGCAGCAGCCTCACGCCACCATACTGACCTGGCCAGTCAACCAGGTGCCTCTTGTCTCTGTGTGCAGTGTGCACTCTGCAGTAACCACAGTCAGAGCTCGCTCCATCAGTCAGCACCACGGTATGGAACGCCCTAACGCTCTACAATAATAAATTATTGTAGCACGAATTGTTGACTGTGGAACTACGGGCTCGTTTAGATGCACTCTCAATTTTAAATTTTTTCAGTCTCCAGATGTTTAATTATTTATATAGAATATTAAATATAGATAAAAATAATTAATTATACAGTTTAGTTATAAATCACAAGACGAATCTTTTAAACCTAGTTAGTTTATAATTCGATAATAATTATTAAATACAAACAAAAAAGCTACGATAGCCAAGTTAAAAAAAATTTAGCATCTAAACAAGGCCTAGACAAACTACTGCCTGTTAAAACTGAATGGGCAATCCAGGAGAAGGGTAAAGACCCCTTCACTATTAATTTCCCATCCTCTGACCTGCTTACCACAATGATAAATTGGGGACATATGGATACAAAGTTAGTGAAAGGAAAAAATCAGATTTGAAAAGAGTTCTGAGGATGATATTTATAAGTACAAGATTAAAAAGGCATGGGTGCAGTTCAGGGGATTACCTAATGATTTGAGAGAATTTTTCATTATATGGGCAGGTGCTTCTATCTCAGGTGTTCCAAGAACTGTAGATATGAATTTCACAAAGAAGTTTGGTAGAGCCAGAATAAAGGTAGCAGTGCTTGACTCCAGGCTCATCCCAATGTTTGTGGACGTTGTGATTGGAGATCAAGTTTACCGGCTACAATTCGGGGTTGAGCAGGGTGTTCCTGATGGTGAGCCTGAGTTAATTGATTTAGACTCTACCATGGAGGACGATGATCCTAAGGGCGAGGGAGGGGACCCCAATGAGGGTGACCCCAGTGCGAAAGACAATGACAATATAAATGCTGAGAAGCCGATGGACATTGATGGAACAAAGATGATCAGGCGCCTAGTGCTGGGAAGCCTCAACAGGATGGTATTTCTGATGCTTCTTCAATCCTGAAAAATAGTAAAGTGTAGGCTACTAAAAAATCAGTGGTTAAGTTAACTCATGATAACTCTGGCGAGTGGAAAGCCAAGCTAATGAACCCTCTAGATGACTCTGGGCTTCTGTCAAGGCTGAGTGGGCAAAAAGGTGCGGCAGTATCTCCTGGGAGATCAAGCAAGAGGAATGCGGCAAGCGTGGACCAGGACATGCTGGAGAAGGCAGCAAAATTCAAGGCCCGCCAAAACCTAGAATCAGCGCCACTGAAAGGTAATGATCCCCAGTACAGCTCTTTTATTTTCCGAGATGATTCCTTTTTGCTAAATTCAGTCAAGTCTTTAGGACTATTGTTAGAAGATAGTGATCAAGATGTTTCAAATTCTCTAAAATCATTAAGAAATTTGAAGGGGCAACGTTTGATGGATAATAAGTGGTTGGTGGAAAATAATAAAGTAGTAGTTGATGATGCTTCATCTGTTTGTTCTTTTGAGGATAACATAGACCTAGATGCGTTAAATTTAATTTGTGCTAAAATTGAGGAGGGGCTAGGTGATGGGGGATGTGATCCAAAGTATCAACAAACCCTCGTATCACTTAAGAAAAAAATCAGCAAGGTAAGCGCCCCATTAAAAAAGAAAAATCTAATATTAAAAATCGTTCCCAATGAAAGGAGTCTTTTGGAATTGTAATTGTTTTGCAAACTGTAAGAAATATAGATTCTTATCGGATTTAACAAATGAGAAAAACTTAGATTTCATTTCCTTATCAGAAACCAGTAAGCCAATTTTCCACAATCCACTCTGAATAATATCTGTGCTGGCAGAGATTTCCATTGGCATTGCATGGCTCCAAGAGGATGATCTGGTGGGATGATTCTAGGGATTCATTTATTAATTTTTGATATTGGGGAAATAGACGAAGGGTACTTTTACATTCGCTTTAAACTTAGACATAAAGAACAGGATTTCAATTTCAATTTCAATTTGATTTCGGTTTATGGGCCAGCTCAGTCAGATTTAAAAGCTCAGTTTTTATCTGAGGTCGTGTGTGTATGTTCCAAAGATTCCTTACCTATAGTTAAGGTGAATACTTTAACATTATACGGAGACCGGATGAAAAAAATAATGACAATTTTAATGATAGATGGCCATTCATGTTTAATGTTGTAATTGACTCTCTGAACTTGAGGAAAATAGAAATGATAGGCAGAAAATACACTTGGGCTAATCATCTATATAATCAAACTTTTGAAAAGTTAGATAGAATACTTGTATGCATAGAGTTTGAATCTAAATTCCCGCATACCGTTGTTCATGCCTTGACAAGGGAAATATCAGACTATACACCTTTACTTCTTTCTACAAATATTTCATCCTCGTCTTATCAACCCCAATTTAAATTTGAATTAGGCTGGTTGTTGAGAGATGGATTTTTTGAAATGATGAGTGAGGTTTGGCATTACCCAAGTCAATGGCTCGTCTATTGAGAGGTGGCAAGCCAAGATTAGATGCTCCGCCAGTGCCTCAGAGGATGGGCTAGAATGTAAGCGGTACTTACAAGAAGGAAAAGGCAACCATACTAAATAGGCTAGATGATTTAGATAAAAAATCAGAGTTGACTATGCTTAATGATGCAGAATTAAACCTAAAACATGTGTTAAATACGAGGCTTGCAGAGTTGCTTCGTGAGGAAGAACTTAAATGGTACCAAAAGGCCAAAGTCGAACATCTGTTAGAAGATGATGCAAATACAAAATATTACCCCTTGTTAGCTAATGGTAGGCACAGAAAAACTCGTATTTTGTAGCTTGAGGATGGTAACAATATAATAACTGGTGATGCTCAGCTCAAAGGGCATATCACTAATTATTATAAAAACCTATTTGGTCCATCGGAGGAGTCACAAATCACTTTAGATGAAATCCAAATTGAGGATATCCCGCAGGTATCACAGCTGAAAAATGAGTATTTAACAGACTCTTTCTTACAAGAGGAAGTAAGAGCTGCGATCTATCAAATGGAACATAATAAGGCCCCAGGACTGGATGGTTTCCCTCAAGAGTTTTATCAGGTATTCTGGAATGTTATAAAATATGACCTGATGGTCATGTTTATGGACTTTCATTAGGGAAATATCCCGCTCAATTGCCTAAATTTTGGAACCATTTTCCTTTTGCCAAAAAAGACGGATGCGAAGGTGATTCAGCAGTACCGGTCTATCTGTTTGCTGAATGTATCCTTCAAAATCTTTACTAAGGTGGCAACTAATAGACTTACTACTATAGCGACCAAGATTATTAGACCTACGCAAACAACTTTTTTGCTTGGTAGAAATATCATGGAGGGTGCTGTAATGCTCCATGAGACATTGCATGAACTTCACACAAAGAAAAAAGATGGAGTGGTTTTTAAAATAGATTTTGAGAAAGCGTACGATAAAGTTAATTGGAGCTTTTTACACCAAACATTGAGAATGAAAGGGTTCTCACAAAAGTGGTGTCAATGGGTTCAATGCTTTACACAAGGGGGTAATGTTAACATAAAGGTAAATGATCAGCTAGGAGCCTACTTCCAGACTAAGAAAGGCCTCAGGCAAGAAACCCTATGTCGCCTATACTATTTAATATAGTGGTCGACATGTTAGCCATCCTAATTGCCAGGGAAAAGGAAGAAGGTCAAGTAGAAAGGGTCATTCTAAATCTAATCCAGGATGGTTTGTCCATTCTATAGTATACGGATGACACGGTTATTTTCATGAGTCATGATATTGAGAAGGCAGTAAATATGAAACTTTTACGGACTACCTTTGAACAATTATCGGGCCTGAAAATAAATTTCTATAAGAGTGAAATCTTTTGTTTTGAAAAAGCAAAAGATCATGAAGAGTTTTATACGCAGCTTTTTGGATGTGTGATTGGTAAATATCCCTTCCGGTACCTTGGTTTACCGATGAATGTTACAAAGTTAAATAATAATGACTGGAAAGTTATTGAGGAGAGAATTGAAAAGAGATTGAGTGGTTGGAAAGCAAAAATGCTATCTGTGGGGGGTCGTTTGGTGCTAATAAACTCGGTGCTTTCTAGTTTACCGATATTTATGATGTCGTTCTTTAAGCTACCAAAAGGAGTTTTTGAGAAAATAGATTGTTTCAGATCATGGTTCTATTGGCAAAATGACCAGCACAAATAAAAGTATAGACTGGCTAAATAGGAAGTGTTGTGCCAACTTAAAGATCAAGGAGGTTTAGGCACTCAAAATCTAGATATACAAAACAAATATTTATTAAGCAAATGGTTGTTTAGATTACTAAATGAAGATGAGATGTGGTAGGAATTATTAAGAAAAAATACATTAAAGATAAGACATTAGGGAACTGTAAAAAAAACCAACTGATTCCCACTTCTGAAAAAATTTAATGAATATCAAAGATACTTTTATGGACTTAGGCTCATTCAAAGTAAGAGACGGGTCTCAAACTAGGTTCTGGTGTGATACTTGGTTGGGAAATAAACCTCTGAAATACAAATTTCCAACGTTGTTTAATATTGTAAAAAGAAAGCAAGACTCCGTAGCACAAGTCCTTAGTTCAAACCCTCTAAATATTTCCTTTCGGCGAAATTTAGTGGACGCTAACTTAAGGGCGTGGAACAGAATTGTTGCATCCATACATGACTTAAACTTACTGGATCAGAGGGATGTCTTTGTTTGGGGTCTTAACGTGTCTGGTAACTTTACAGTCAAGTCCATATATATTGCGTTAATTAACAATGGGGTTAGGGTGTCACAGGATTTATGGCGGATCAAATTACCTATAAAAATTAAAATATTTTTATGGTATCGAAAAAAGGCGTAGTTTTAACTAAGGATAACTTAATTAGGCGTAATTGGAATGGTGATAGCCATTGCAATTTCTGTCATTATCTGAAGACTATTCAACATCTTCTTTTCGACTGTGTTTATGCCAAATTTCTGTGACGTGCTGTACATATGCTTTTTGGTATTCCTCCTCCAACCGATACGAATGACTTGTTTTTAAGATGGTCAAGAGTTGGGACCAAAAAGTATAACTCATTGTTATTAACAATGGCAACGGCACTTTGTTGGGCTGTTTAGTTAACAAGAAACGAAATGGTTTTTGATAAATGCAAACCAAAATTTTCTTGCAGGTTCTATTCAGGGGAACACATTGGCTTCGACAGTGGGCAAGTCTACAGCGGCATGAAGACCAGAGCTGGTCGGGATTGGTCGTTATCTAGAAACGTTCGCGCTTCAGTTCTTTAGTTTCAATGGATGGTTGTCATCAAGATACATTGTTTATGTTTAGCTTAAACTTTATTTTGTTTTGTTAGCTTCTTCGTAGGCTACGAGTTTTTATTTGTGGTCTACGTTAGAGATTGGTGTCAAGACTCTTTAATAATTGGCCTGATTTTATCCGTGGATAGATGAAGCCGAATATTTTTATTATTGTAGCACAACTGGATCCGTCAAAATAAGTTTATGGTTTTGTATTGAACCATCACATACGAGTAACAAATAAATAATAATAAATAATGAACGAAGCAATCATCAGCGGATTTTTTTGCGTCCTAGCAAAACAAAATAAGCTTTGTTAGAAGAACTCAAGAGGGAGCGCAGCGCAGTGAGCCACATACCCACATGGCACCCACAGCGCAGTGAGCCGAACATTGTGTGCAAGTGAAATGACTACAACTTAACTAGGAAAGTAACATGATAAGGTGGGGCTTCAAATTTCTTGCCACACTTATATTATCTAAAGTTAATTGTGCCAAATTATATCTGGTAACCATACAACACCTATGGCCCTATATATTGTCATATGTAAGGAAATACCACACATATAATGGGTGATTTAGATAATTTACATTGCACTCGATCGATCTACCCGGAGTATTTTCCTCTTAACGAAAAACAGTGGGCTGTTCCCCCGGTCGCGTTTTTTTATCTACCCGGAGCATTTCTCCATATATATATATTTATTATAATCACAGGTACGGTACACTGTTGGGTGGTTCATGCATGCGACGCATGTAGATGTAGCTATAGAGCGTAATTATGATGTCTGTTAGTGACGAAGACAGCACTTTTTGGACCTGAGTCAGTTGTTAAATGGCTCGTGTTTCATGCGCCTCTTGCATTGTTAAGCACCAAGCTATAGTAACTAGCATGCATGATGGTGTCGGCCTCGTCATGCCGTCTTTTCTCCATTTCTTCTACGTTTATTAGAAGCAAGATGTGATGCACCTGGACTCGACTCTAATAATACTACTCTTCAACTCAACTGATGCTAATGCTACGGCTAGCAGAACAGTGCACACAAACACTACAGCGGGTAGATCTCAAGTCGACATTATATATGTCCCAGACAACACATCAGGTAGCTCTAAAGTCTAAATGCTTTCAAACAGGACCTTAATTTTTGTTTCCTTGGCTCAGTAGTGCCTCCTTGTACCCACAGGCCACAAAAAGGAAAAGATCATAAATAAAATCATCAAAATTGCAATGACACGGTTTTACAGACACAATGACGGTTCAGTGCTAGCAGCAGATTTCGACAATGGGAGGATGAAACTCGACACAAGATCAACAAGTTCCCAGCTACAGAAACTCTAGGTCTGATTCCTGATGCTCCAGGACGATCGGGCCAGCGCTCGCCGGTACGCAGCGGATCTTGCGTTCCTGACAAGGACACAGATCTCCCGGCTCTGCAAGTTTTCATGCGCCCATTGCTGTCGCCTCAATACTGCCAGAAGCTTTGCCTCACAGAATGCGACGGCGACTGCGTCTTGCCCGTTACTGCGATAAATGAAACAATGTGTACTCACAAGTTACTACCAGATGTCCATGTGTACAGATGGGAAGGGAGATGGAATAGCTAGTAGTACCTTCCGTGGATGAAACCACTGGTGACAAAGCCTATAGGCCATCTGAACGCCTCCCGTGCGGCGGCATCTGTTGGCAACTGAAGGCTGCTGGTGCTGGGATCATCAAACCAGGAGAAATAGGAACTAACATGGGACTAAGGGAGCTGGAGTTCCCATTTTTCTATGCATTCTTCCTCTTCTTCCTTTGATCTATTCCATGCAGGAAATGAGACTATTAGTTTCTTCGAATATTTTTTTGGTTTTCTATTACCACCTTGGAAAGTATATTGCAAGAAACAGATTACAGAACGAGGTGTATTTTAACAAATGTTTGAAGCAAACAGATGTTGCCAATGTGTCCTCAAGATTGCTAAGAACACGTCAAAACATGAATAAACGCATTATTCTGTAATATATATGAAATAACATGTTGCAGGAAACAGATTACAAAACGAAATGTGTTTTAACAGATGCTGAAAGCAACCTGTCAAAATGCCAAAGCATCCTCAAGATTGCTAAGAAAACGCCAAAACAGGAATAAAGTACATATTGTTTCTGCAATATATGAACTAAAAGTGCATATCATATTCAAGAGAAGAACTGCTATGCTCACTTGATATAAACTAAGAAAAAGAATAGCATTCCTCAGACAATATGAATTAAAAGGACAGGTGGGATATTGACCTGATTTTCCAAGCTGAGAGATCTGAAGGAAATGGGGCGCAAACAACAGCACCCTCTTCGAAAGAACCTTCCTTGAAAGCTCGGATCAGAACCCTTGTAAGGCATAATTCACTCGGGAATCATGTCATTTTGACAGTGCCAATAGAAGCTAAGTTAGGTTGATCAGAATCCACTTTCATTTCAGATGATGAACTCAGATAATTAATATCAAAGTCTTCCATGTATTGGCTCAGCATTTGGATGGTTCTTGGCACATTAAGGTGCAAGGGTTCAACATTTGCTTGCAATGGTTCTGCATCTCCAGATTTGGGATGTACAGACAAGTTTTTGGGTAATACCATATTAGCCCGCACTAAATCGTCAACTTCAGGAAAACCCAATATGCCATCAGCTTTATGAAAACAAGTCATGATACAGTGCCATAAAGGAGGCACAGGAACTCTTGGAGGTCTCTTGGCAACAGGGCAGCGCTCAGCTACTTTATCAAAACCAGCAGCTTCTTTGGACGCATCCGATGCATACGCTTTGCTATCTGGATAATCATAAGGAAAGCATGGCATTCTGAACTGCATAATGGATATATATCAGTGATCAGTTCACTAGTAGTGTTTAAGATACTAAAAGAATGGTGCTACTAAACCTACTGTGCACTCATTGATGAACAAATTTGACATTTACTGCCTCTGTCAAGAAAAATTAAGATCTCACCACTAGTTCATTCTCATTGTATTTCATATATGGATAGCTCCCTTGCTAAGTTGAACAATTGCAATAACAATTAGATAAATTTAAGGATTCATCAATAGCTGACCATTCAGGAAAAAACAGGGATAATCGGAAGAACGCGAGTGTCTGACAATTAGTTTCTCGCTGTATTGATGCAAATACCTTTGTTGAAATCCACCGTCTCTCTCTTAAGCCAATTGCATGGGCACCATGAGATACTAGAAAGAGCCAGAAAGGTTTCACCCAACTAAGGTAGAATGATAGACCACCTGTATATTCATTCAATGTGGACAATAAGACAGTCTCATTAGCAGGATTACATGATGACAATATAGTACTATAAATCACAAATCACAACTTCATTATTTGAAAAATTACTGCACCAATTCATTAGGAAAACCATAGTAGCACATTATACAGCAATTGAAGGCTTAAACTAGAGTTCAAAAACCAAAACTCATGATAACCGATCTAAAATATATCTTTCCAACAAACAAAACAAAACCAAAAATAACTTAAGTCACAAAAATAACTTAAATCCGTAACGAACATGAGATAAACTCAGGTGTCATGACTGGAGGGGGCAAACTCATAATTAGGAAGCAACATGGAGCAACCATGCAAATACCCCTTTTTCTTTATAATATTAATGGGGCAATAATGAAGGCTAGCATAGAAGGCAACAATTTCTTCATAAGCTCTTGCAAGCAGGACATATAATGTCATCTTCAAGGACAAAAGATAGGCCTTACCCTAGAGCAGGCATTCCCTCTCTGGCATGTTTCAAAAGAATAACCGGGCAGGATCGAATGAAGTTATCCTTCTCTTGGGTTGTCTGCCCTTGATCATTGATCCAAGCAGAAAAACTTTATACGTTCATGGTGCTTCTCCTTACAAAGAAGCTCATCTGAGACAGGAGGATTTATGCTTTGCTTGAAGTCCCACAGTTCTCTACAGTCAGAAAGGAATATATCATACTTCCCGGGGTGCATCCACATCGATGGCAATATATTTGCAACCTCTGATGACGCCTCATTAGCATTTGGGGATACATCTTCCTCCATAACTTTGCTCTGCTTGTCAAGGGAGACTAATTTAGAAGAATCTATTCCCTTGACCGAAACTTCCCTGGGGTCATGAACTACCATGGATAGTATAGCACCAGGCTGAAGAATCTCAGCATTATCAATGACAGATGCTTTTAAAAGGTGAAGGACAGTAGAGGAATCCAGGGGAGTATCAGTGGATACGGAGATATCACTTGTTGATATCATGTTGATCTTACTTGAACTGCATTGTTAATTAAATAAAAAGACATAAATTAGAATGCTTTGGCACCTTTGTTTTCTCACTGATAACAGTAACATAGTTTCCAAAAATAAGGCACATACTTGGTTGGATGCAAAATCTTCTTAAGAGATTGCATAGCCTTGCATCCATTGACTTCCAATCTTGCAATTTTTCCCTCTAATGAGCAACATTTGACCACACCACCAGAATCTTGAATCTGTAGTGCAGGGCAGAACATTACACGGTGAGATGGAATCAGGAATAGTATTACAGGTAAACTGTTATGCAGCAGTAAGGATTATGCAGCAGTAAGGATTACATAGCACCTTAATTTGTACACTCATCATAAAAGCAGCAATTTCTAAAGTGCTAAGGTACTGAGCAGGTGGATATTTCTCATTAGGATACAAAAACTGGTAAATGATACCTTCAACCATGAAAAGAACAAACTGACTAGTATTTTTAAATACAGCACTAAACTCATTTGTTTGTTTAGAGAAGCTACGAACAAAAAACGAGGGAGGGGTGGGGTGGGGGGGTGGGGGGGGGGGGTGGCATGATGTTTTATTTTTTTCGTTGAACCTATTAAACCCAAATTGTGGTGCATCCTGTATTCTGTGAGTAGTGTGCACTTTAATCTGAATAGGAAGTACAAAAGAGTTTTACTTGGAGTCATTTATTTGTGGTGATTGAAAATAAAAACGAGTGATAAAAAAGTATTCTGCATAACTTACATCTCCCTTGAATATCCACACACTCACATTACAAGTATAAGAAGTTCACTATAAATTAGTGAAACTACCAATTTAAGGAGCGAATTACTTAGAAAACTATTTTCAAATTTTAGCACACTGAAATAAGTTCCTCCTTTACCCTCCAAGCAAACCTGAAAACTGCAAGTTAAAGCCTTACATAATAAATTGAGGAAGCACCTGTCTCTCACATGCAAATCTTATTGCACTAATCGCTTCATTGAGTGCAGCAGGATGAATCCATATCCACAACTGGCGCCGTGAGGATTTGCCGCTTTCGTCATGAATGCAGTTAGAAGTGCACGGATCTCCTTCAATCTCAGATTTGTCATCTGCTCTTGAGAATGGACGCCACATATATGTTACTGGTCCAACAATTTGAGAATGCAGACTCCTAACATCCCAAAGCTGGAAAGAACGATTAAGTCACAGTTGTCACTATAAACACTTGTACCCCACCATACTGTCTGTGGTGAACATGTAAATACCATAGCATTCTCATAGCAAACACCTTGCATAACTTGATCTTGTAGATGTTTCAAATCAGGTGTTTTTTCTGCAGGATATGGGCGCAGAACCATTCTGAGAATGGATAACAGGGCATCCTGGAGTGAGCAGCACACCCAGTAAGATTGTTGAACCATTGAAGATGAAAAGGCAACTATAACAGCTAACAGAAGATGGGGAGAAATTACAAGCAAGCAAGGAAAAGAGAACAGGAGCGTGTACCTCTGGACCGTCTAGCTCAATTGGAATGAAGTAGCCAGCATCATAGATAATTGTGCCATTTTTCAGACATTTGAGAACACTCCTTGAACCCCTCCCCCTGGGAATGTGTAGCCATTTTAGAGCAACATAGTTTCAATTATATCACGAGCATCTACATATTCACAGCATACAAATCTGGGGAATGGAGTAAAGGATTTCCTCCTCTCCTATTACCAGATTGACCATCTCACAATATACATGCGTTTCAGATTGTCAAGCTTCCTCTACCAGGACTGCCCATTTGTATATGTACTCGGAGTATTAAGAAAAGATTGAACCCAACATTACTACTCTATGAAACAACAAAATGGACACAAAACCTCTTTGTTGTCAATAGTAAAGATAGGAAGGACAATTATAGACAATTTCAGAAAGATAGGATCGCAATTTTTTTCCTGCACAGGCGGCATTACTTCGAACTTACTAAGGAGCAAACAATACTGCTTGCTAAGATTGTAGCCAACTGAATGAAGCGGAAAAAACACAGCGCCATAGCTCACCTCCCCTGGGTGCCTACGGGCAAGATGAATCCCCACCGCCTCTCCATGGAGAACCTTTTCGCATACCACAGGTGCGTGCGCAGCCGCCTGGCGTCGTCGCCAGCGACCGAGAACCCCTCCGCGGGGTTTCCTGCGAGCTCCCGCCGCCGCCTCACCCTCCTAGACTGTTTCCGCTCCGGGAGGCCACCTTCATCCCCGGTGCCGACCTCTCCGGCTCCTCGGCGGCGGCGCTTGTTGGGGAGATGCCCTGTGGTGCGGCGGCGCGCGGAACGGGGCTGCTGCCGGCCGCCGGCGTCGTCGAGTCGGGACGAGACGGCTGCGTAGAGCGCGCGGAGCTCGCCGGCGCGGGCGGCCGCGAAGCGCCGCACCTCGAGCTGCCGCGGCGGCGGCGGTACACCGGCCATCGAGGGGGAGGGTTTTGCGAGGGCTTCTTCTCTTTTTTCGTTTCCTTTTTTTTTTTTTTTGACAGAAGAAGAAGAAACCGATAGTGACAGCGCGATTGGAGATAAGACGTTGTAATGGAGGCCCCGCCCGGCCCGGCCCATTTGCATTCGCGGCCGCAATCCAGCGGGCTGCTGCTCTCCTCCGGCCCAGAACCTGATGTGTGTTGCTCGTAGTCCGAAAACGAACGTGTTTCTAGCAGAAACATATGTTTTTGAACAACGGGAGTATGACTTGATGGCAGAAACGACGCTACATTAGATTAAAAAAAAAGAAAGAAACGATGCTACATTATTATTAGTAGACGCAAATATGCCCCCTCAAAAGTGTAAAAACAGTGCATATAATCAAAGTATTCATGTACTCCATCCGTCCAAGAGGAAATACAACTATGGGTTGCATTTGACGGTGATTAAGCTTATAGTGAATAATGTTCATATTATGATAATATATTCTATAATTAATATAATGATCTATTTGATATCATAAATATTAATAGTTTTTATTATAGTTAGTCTAAGTTAAGATACTAAAACATGATATCGTGCTAGAATTGCATTCTTCCTTAGATAGAGTGAGTACATATATAGCACAAGTCTACACAACAAGCTAGGTTCATGCCTTCAGATGATTTGCTTTATGTCCGCCACTGAATGTTAAGCAGGTTTAGTCCAAAGCGACGTTATTGCATATAATCAATCACAAAATGCACTTTCGGAACAGAGGTGATATATTGCATATTATCCAGGATGTAGATATGTGGATTAATTCTGGTAAATTACCGCCTAATAAACATTCAAAATATAAATTGGAGCAATTAGGAAATATAATATGCTGTAATATATAATATAGACGGGTCGCATGCAGGCTGCAGCTCGTCTTACCAAGCATGATAATCGTCTGCTGCGATGTTAATGATACATCTATCTGAGCGATGATATGATGATGGTCATGAGCTATATGGATCTCTCAAGTCTCAAGGGCAAATCCGGGCATGCCTGGTGCTCCGTGACGAGCCGCCTTTTTTATGTTTACTATAATCAATTATTAATGTACTATACAAACTCATATTCCTCGTCCTCCTCGAGATGGAGTGTCTGCCCATGGTCGAGCAAGATTCTGGAAACTGGATAAACTACTTTATTACCACCTCATACAAATTTGATAATGTTTCCCCTAGGATTACTCCATGCAGATTATTCAGATCACCTTTAGCAAGCTGAGCCGCCATGAACACCGCCCAAGTACTATTACTTGATCCCTACGTCCAAAAAAATAATACAATCTATCATAGTGTCATGTTTTAGTATCTTAAATTTTACTAATTACAGGTAAAAAATATCATCTATAATATCAAATAAATACCATTTGGATTAATTAATAAATATATTTTGATATGATAAATTAATTCGGTTCACAACTCATAGTTGTGTTTTTTTTTATAGAGGAAGTACTTTTATCAGCAACAGCAAGACACCTGAATCTGTGGTAGAATCTTCTTTAATTCCGTCCTCTCGCTCATAAAATGAGGAAAATAAAACTTGTGGTAAAATATTAAAATATGGATACACATTGCCAGTTAGAGATGAACACCTTTGTACCCCATCAAACTTAGTAAACCACCCAGTGTGTTTAGAATGGTGTAATCATCGGTCCTTAATTTTGGCTCGAGGTGCCATCTAGATTCTCAAATTATCACAATGCACATCCAGGTTTTGAAATTATTAAGCGTGTCATATGAAGTCCAACCAAAGTTTGATTTAATTGGCCTATGTGACTCTAATTACACGATAACATGTCACCCAAATGGGGGGCACATTTAAGTCTCATATATCTCCCTTATCCGAATGTGGACCTCACATGTCAGTGACATGTCTTTTCGTACAGTCAGTGTGCCGCACAATTGGATGAACTCATGTTATGTCAATTAATTAGACATCACATGACCCGATTAATAAGTCTAAGCCATGCATTTTATATGTACACTTTAAAAGTTTAGGTACCGTAATGACACCCTCAAGCCAAGCCAAGTTAAAGGCCAGTGGAGCATTCTTTTTCATATACAAGGGAGGAAAGTTGCCCTATCTAGGCAGACAAAGGGCTACGTCGAGTACATGCATTGGAACTTGAATTCTTGACTGGCCTATCATCCCCCCTCAATATTGCAGCATACTCTCTCCAATCTCTAACAACGAGACCATATTTCTATGCCATGTTGTGACTTGTTCTTTAGTTTCAAAAAGAGGTTATCAATATTTGCTAAGGCTCCACACTTCATAGTCTTTGCCCTTTGTGGAAGTCAAGCGCAATGAGATCAGACAGCCATTAGTGCGTCCACTCTTTTTGAATACAGTAATGCCATATATACAAAAGCCAAATTCAATGACGGATATACTGTTGAAAAATCATGAATTTTTGGTCCAGCGTACTAGTACGGATGGAAAAGAGGAGAAATTAGAAAAGCAGCTTGAGGAGCATGTGCAACCATGCAACATTGCACAAAGACTGCGGTGGATCCAACAGCTACTAATATATATACTCTCTCACTCAGTCTAAAAAAGAAAGTCATCTAGCATTTTGTGTGGATCAAAATTTCAAATATAATTAACTAAATTTGTAAAAAAAAATAGCAACATAGTATCTCTAAATAAGATTATTATGAAAATATACTCAATAATTAATAATCTAATTGTATTTATTATGCACCGTAAATATTAATAATAGAATATCTTGTAGTATGAAGTTTTTAGCTCACTCATATAGTATATACTTTGTCTACGATCTAATTTTTTATCTTTTATAAAGTTTTTTGGTTCTTCTGCATTAGTTAGTTGTAACTGTAGACTTACAACCAACTTCTCTCTTCTCTCTTTCCTCCATCACACTATAAAGTCTACTAATAATCTTTTGTTATACTTGCTCTAGCATGGTTAAACTAGCTATGACCATGTTGGTAGCTGTATTGGAGAGAAATCTGTATTTGAGAACCGATGTTGAGCCTTGAAGGCACAATAATAAAAACCAAACCGCATCGAAGCTGATCGAATTAAAGGTGGAGAGCAACTAGCTAGTGGCTATAACAGCACACGATCGAGCTAGCGAGTATGGTAACATACTACGTACAGTGATGTTGCATTGCATCATTGTGTACTATCTCATTTTTTTCACGAACGCATTATTGTGTTATATCTGAATAGAAAAATGGGTGAAGTCCCAGCCATAAAAAATTGTACTATCTGAATAATAGAAAATGTAACTCTCCAGGGAGACTCGGTAGCTGCGCTACGCACAGTTGAAAGAGTGGAGAGCTTTCATAAAAGTTGGTAGGCTTTATTCTTGGGCGGATGCATATATGGCTTTGGCAGGTTGGCATCACATGAGCATGCAGCAGGAGCCTGGAGACACGAGTCCTGCTTGCATGACTGCTTGGACTGACCTACTGCTATATTCCTCCATCACTGGCCAGCAACCAAGCATTGCACTCCCCTCCGGATCTGTTCAAGACTTGAAGGAAAGAATGTAATTAGCAGAGCATCAAAATTACTGTAGAGTATATTGAATTAGACTAGTTATATATGGAAAGACATCAATATATGTATGATATTGAATAAGTATTATTAGATTTATCATGAGATATACGAACATAGTACGAGTAAAACAAAAGAATAACATATGGTCACTACGAGCAATTCTAACTCAACCCAGGGAGAAATTACACTACTGAGTGCTGACTAGGAGTGTACTACAAAAGATTGATATGCTTCCCATTAGTTTAGGGGTCGAGCAGATTTGCTGTCCCCCAGATTAGTGAGTGCTTCAACAAGTTGACTCCATCAACTAGTGGAGTACATGAAGATGTGGTGGCAACATACTAGGGGCCGGTTGCCCTTTTTTGCGAAAGTGCCGAGCATCTGCTTGGCTGGAGTTCCCAAAAGGGAAAAACAAATGGCCTCAAATGCTTGACTGACAGGTGGCCACTGGCCACGGCTGCTGCTGAAGCTCAAGCTTTCAAGCTTCCTGGTTGCTGCTGCTGCCGCCGCCGTTTTTAAAGCTGCTGCTGCTGCCGTTTTTTAAGCACGGAGTAGGAGGAGTACTCCGTACAAGAGTGGTATTGGCTGCTGCAGATCTGCTTTGAATTGCACGACATCCAAGGAATGAAGTGACTGCGAGACAGTGAGTCATCACATCACCTCACCGTCAGTGAGACACTGCGACTGCGCCTGTCTCTCGGCCACCGGGCCTCCTGCGCACCCCGATGCCATTGCCATTGCCATGCCACGCCCGATGCCATTGCCAATACCATGCCACGCGCCTGCCGCCTCTCAGCGGTCCCTCTCGTCAAGGCGTCAAGCATTGCACAGCTGCTGGCAGCCTTGCAGTTGGCAGTTGCTGTGCTATGCTGTCTCCTAGTAACGTTTATCATCATCTTATCTTCATCTTTATCCAACAACTGTAAAATAGTACTTACTCTAGATTATTGTCTGAATGAATGAATCATCGTGGCCTCGTGGGAAACACAAGCACAGCTACAGCAGTAGTACTACTATGCATACTCTGGTAGTATGGTAGCAGAGATGGCATCATGCATGTGTTTTGTTTGATTTTGCATCAAGAACCTGAATAATGGCGTCTGGCTAGAGCAACTCCGTAGTACTCCTCCTACTGCTACTACAGAGTGCTAGCAAGTGAGCTCCTGTAACATCAGCTAACACCTACTCCCTCTGTTCCGATTTAAGTGTCGTCGGAGGCCACGCACGAAGACCAAGTCGCCCCTATCAAATGGGTACACATCACAACGACCTGCTGCCTCTGTGCCCTCGTTTCAGCAGCCAAAGAATAAACAACATCATCTTAGTACAACGGCCAGAGAAATGAGCGGATGAGAACAGACAGGGGAGGTGGGCTGGACCGACGGATAGTGACAGGATGCATGCAGGCCTAGACGATAGGCGTGGGACGGCTCTAGACGATAGATAAATTGGAACAAGCTATGGCAGACGGACACTTAGGCCTTGTTTAGATTGTAAATTACTTGAATCTAAATTTTTTAATTTAAAGTGATGCAAATTCTGATATGTAAACATGTTAAAAATTTTTCAATACACGTGTGGTGCAAATTCACACAGCCAAAGCATGCATTGCCTAAAAGACGCATGTGCCCCTATTCAATGCATTTGAAGGGCATGCATGCTGTCAGACAAATCCTTGCATGCGCCGTGCATGCAGGCACAACATGAGTTGGCTGAAATATTACAATGCATGTACCCAAACATTATTACAGTCCTCAATATTATTACAAGTCCATGCCGAAATCAAACATTCCTATTAAACAGCGACTGCGCAATGCTGTCACGAAAGGCATTCATCTGTGCTGGCTGATCAATGGAGGCTTCTGGTGGCACAAAGTTGACATGATGATCTACAAGCTGGAAGTCCACATCTACTTTCCCACTTAACCTTATGAAGTTATGCAAAGCAACACAAGCAGTAATAATGTGTGTTTGCGTTTGTGGAGGATAGCAAGGGATGTTCAACAAGATGCGCCACTTCATCTTCAAGACGCCAAAGGCCCTCTCAATGACATTTCTAAGAGATGAGTGTGCATAATTGAATATCTCCTGTTTACCTCGAGGTTCTCCGGCGTTTTGAAAGTCTTGGATGTGGTACTTCGTTCCCTTGTACGGAGCAAGGTAACCGGGACGGTTCGAGTAGCCGGCATCCACCAAGTAGAACATTCCTAGACCACCAAGTACCTGTAATTGTTAAATGCTTCAATCAGATAAGTCAAATATTGTAGCAGCTAGGTTTGTACCTTCAGGGGGGGGTGAGGAAAGTCATCCTTCCATGTTGTCATGGCATCCTCGAACACTCTTTTGTCATGGGCAGACCCGGCCAACCCGCAAGGATAAACGTAAAGATCATGTCAAAGTCACATGCAGCCATCACATTCGGAGTTGTGATGCCCTTGCGACACAAGTGCTGCACAAACTTATCTTGTGGCACGACAACAGGGAAGTGACTGCCATCTATGGCTCCTACACACTTCTTAAATTCAGGATTGAACCTGCGGTTGCTCAACCTAGGATGCCTTGTCCTAAATTCTGGGTCCCGAGGTTTAATAATGTTATCTGCAAGTTCAAGCACGGAGGCCAGCACTCTATAGAACATGCTATGGACAGTGCCTAGAGATCTCTCAAATCTATCCTCAGCTTGTCTAACAGATTGTGGAGCACCTAGTATCCAAAGGAACATACCTAAAGCCTCAGTTGAGGTTGACTTTCGTGTGTCTCTTAGACCATAATCATCTGTCAACAACTTGTGCAGTCTATAGAACATAGCTGGGGACATTCTAAACATGTTGTAACACCTGGTTTCATCTGCTAGTTTTTGTTCTACCCAATCCAGCCCAGTCATCTTTGGCACCCTATAGTCTGACCTATTGTAGTGCTTCTGCATATGCATGTCATACTGAGACATACCATATAAGATCGCAGTGTCTTCATCGGGATCATCAAAGAACATGTCGAAGAAGTCCTCCTCCCACTGTTCATCATCGTCGTCATCAGCAGCAGTACCCCCAGCTCTAGGCCGTGCAGCCATCTACACACAACAAAGAAACAAATAAACACAAGTCAGTACTAATTACCTGAAACATATATATGCATGCAGCAGTACCTGAACGACAACATCACTGATTTCCAGAAACAAACTCATCGATAAATTGAAACATCACAGACGCACAAGCACAAATCACTTGAATTAGTTCGACAACATCACCGATTAGTTCGACAACACAGCCCGATTAGTTCAACAACACAGCACACAAATAACAAATGTAGTTCAAACATACAAACATACAAAAGGCACTACAAATGCATGGATATGAGGGTCTAGTTAATGACCCCGGCATAGTGCTTAATGATGGCCATCCTTCCTTTTGCTGCTGACTTCAGAAACACTCTTGTAGCTGCTTCGTTTTTGGAGATTAAGAGCACACCAACCCATAGCCTCTCATCATCCTCTGTTGCCCCAGCCTCTCTAGCCAGCTGCATCACTAGGTCAATGTTGGCTAGCTTTTCCTTCTGCTTGTCCTGCACAGCTTGCTTCCTCTCACCCCAAATCTCCTTCAGCGTCTCAGTCCTGTTATCCAAACTGATGGACAAGTTCCTCATGTTTTCACTATGCATCCTAAGTGCTGGACTCTTGGACCTCTTGTTCGGACTAGCAGCAGTGCTGCGGGTGCTGATGCTACTGTAGCTCCGCTTGCTATTCGTGCTCTGAGGGGTACGGACATCTTCTTCTTCGTCACTGCTAACATAGTGTGTCACATTCCTACGGCTAGGAACATAAGCGGTCTCCCCTGTGACTGCTACGCCTTCAAACATGCGATCCAAAAGATCCATGTAACCAGGCATTGCACCCTTCAGCTTGTTGTCCTGCATAACAAAAAAACCAAATGAATTGTAAAAGAACATGTTAGTAAGCCGAAAAAGGTATGCAAACCTTCATCTGAAGCATGATAACAGAACAGAATTAGTTGTACCTTGTCGTTCAGTTCCCACCATTCATCTGAAGCACTAACGGAGCCATCTGCATTGCGCCCCAAGCCTGTCTCCTTGTTCTGCAGCTTGCGTAGGTCATTCCACAGGGTCTTCAGCTGCCGAAGCCTGCTGCCAAAGGTGATGTTGTCATGAACTAACTCTGTGGCTTTGTAGTAGGCCTCTGTCAGATTTTTCCAACCCCACTTGGACATCTGACCCCTTCAGCAGTTTTTCTTGTCAATCTCATCACAGTATAGCTGACAGAAAATCCTGGTATTCTGAGGAGTCCAATGTGCCCTGCTAAGGATGTTCTGAAATGATGCATAACCTAGGAGTCTTAGAAACCACAAATGAAGAATTGATGAACAAATGGTGCTCTGCGTATCATTTCAGTAATGACATAAGTGATGAACAAACAACAATTTGATTAATGCAGGAACAAAAGAACAGACACCTATTTAATGTCATTTTCATGAGTGTATTTTACTAGTTAGGCAGCAAAAAGAAAGTAAAGATCAGACAACCATTTTATTCATTAAGCAAGTGGACAACAGTAAGCTATGGCATATCATTATCAATGAAGTCAAAGAACAAAGAAACTTGTACCGGGACATCAGTGGAAGGGACGTCGTCGCTGCCGGCGGGCTGGAGTAGGCTGCGTCGTGCACTGCCCCCCTGGAGCCGCCAGACGAGCCGCCTGCGTCGCCACCATTAGGACCCAGGGGAGGCACGCGGTCGGCAGCAGCGCTTGCAGATGCAGCGCGAGGAGGGTGACCTCGAGGTCCTCCTACGACGCGGCGAGGAGGTCGGAGGCCTAGCGAACCCCTGCCGCCGCGGGAAGGAACGCGCACGGGAGGGGGGGCCACGAGTGCTGCCCCTGCCGCCGTCTGCAGCCTGGGACTGCAGGATCTCCTGGTACCCATTCATGCCCGGCCACGCCTGGCCGGCGTTTCGGTCGAGCGAACCCAACCCCAGAGTGCTTGGGGAGGGCGCGTTGTTGCCATAGCCGAATCCGGAGATGTTTGCGAAGCCGGCGCTGGAGTTGTTGCCGAAGCCGTAGGCGGACGAGCTGTCGAAGACATCGACGGAGTTGTTGCCGAAGCCGTAGCCGGAGGAGCTGTCGAAGCCGTCGACGGAGGTCTGGCCGAAGCTGGTGTTCGCCCCGGATCCGGAAAATGGCGGTGGCTGGGACATGAAGTCCCTGGTTTGGTCGCCGGATCCGTTGGGGAAGGAGCCGGCATCGAACTCGCCGTCTTGATTGTCGTGGTCGTGGTACTCCTCCATCGACGATGACGAGTTCAACGACGCCCGGTATGGACGAAGGAAAGGTGGATCTCGACTCCCGCTACGTGGATCTGGTGGAGGACTGCTGGAGGACTTAGCGGCGACGGGGAGAAATGGAGCGGCGGCGGGGGAAGAAAGGGAGCGCCGGTGGGTGAGGAGCTCTAGGGTTCGTCCGGTTCGGGAATGGATAGGGTTCAGCGGTGAGGGGCGCGGGGTGAGGGTATATCGGGTCCAGCACGCCGCCCGAGACACCGATTGGGCCAGGCCGAATTTTGCTATATTGGGGCCGAAATTTTTTGAACCGGGCCGTTTAGATTCCAAATTCCAAATGTTAGTTTTTTTTTGCAATTTGGCCTCAATCTAAACGAGGCCTTAAATCGCCATGCACGCTAGCGCCGATTAGTGAGACGTACGACTAGCAGCTGTCATCGTCATTGGTCGCCCTGCATCTCATGCTGAGATCAATTCGATCAAAAGGGACAGGTCAATAATAGGAGTTACTACTGCTTCTCAAGCTACTGTAGGACGATTGGCATCTTGTGCAGCTGTAGCAGCTACTGCTCCTGCTCCAATAATCGCTACAGCCTCCAGGACACGAGTAGGAGAGCCTTTCCAATGGCAATGGCAATGGCAATGGGCAAAGGGGGCATTGTGCACGGGCCACCCAAGTTTCATTCGTTCTTCTCTGAATTTGTCCTTGTCCTTGTTGGAGGCTCGGAGAGTTGGAGCCAGACAGCCAGCCCCAGCCTCCAAACAGCGGCACTTCACTTGACAAGGACCGCCAGGCACAAACAGCGGCACTTTATTTGAGTGGGCTCAATTTCCTTCACACCCCCAAAAAGAAGAAGTAGATTCTGTGGGCGCTAGCTATTGCTCTTCCTTTCTCGTACTGTCTCTCGCTTGCTTGCTTGCAAAATATCTGCACCAACACATTTAATTTGTTTGCACCCATCAGTCCATCAATCCCTATACTACTCTAGTGAACGACTAAGGGTGCGTTTATTTCAGCTTCAGAATCAGATGAATCAGGTGATAAATAGTGAGAGAGAAATAGTGAATAATTAGTAGAATCAGAGCGAGCTGGAGCTGAAACAAACGGAGCCTAAAAAAGCATTACTTACTGTTTAATTTGTGTCTGGACTCTGACTAATACTAATTAACTACTTGCATTTTTTTTCCTTTTTATTCATTTTATAATGTATAATATGCACGGTTAGTAGGTCAGGTACTATGCATGTTGTCACTATCTGGTTGCGATCGATGATCTATATGGGTTCTATCTATATCCATAGTTTTTCTTTTGCATGGCACTTTTGTGTATTTTTATTTTGCATTTAGATTTAATTGGCATATTAGGTCATGAATCTAAAAGTTTGATTTTTCAAAATTTTAGTGTTTTAGATTTGCTAGCAAATTTTCAATCATATAATGGTAAAGATCGATGAATAGTGTCTACAAAATTGAAGACCATATAATTGCGAGAACTTCTAGCAATTATATTTTCCCCTAACAAGTCCGTTGAGGATATAGTTAGTGCAGAGTCTCCGTTGAGCCATTTAAATATTAATAGTACATTTTTTCTTCTTCTTTTTTTCTACTGAAGGAACATGTATGCTTACCTATACAACCGTACAATAATTATATTTCTTCTTCGTCTACATAAATTAAAATTCATCTCTTTAATTTTTTTCATGACCCGTGCCTAGGATAACTTTGGATGAAAGATGCAATGATTGCCATCATTAGCTGATAAGCTTGGCCCCAAATTTTGCTTGCAAGAGAGGCTTAATCATCTTTCTTAGTGCATCTGTTTAGCCTCTCATTGGGCCAGCGCGACAGCTAGTACCATGTGTGATTCTTCACTCTAAAGGTGATGCTGTTTCATACGACGGGAACCGATGAATTAATAAACTCAGAAACCACAATAGATCTACTCCCTCCGTCCTATTTTTACCGTCGTTTTAGCATGGTAGTACATAGTCTTATTCATTGTCTGCTGCTTGCACCAAGACGGAAGCAAGGCTAGGTACAGAGCATCTTGCATGCACCAGCTACTAAAAGAGGGACAAAGGGAGTATATAGCTATCTACCTATATATGCTGCGGGGGAAAGGATATCAACCTTCTGCGACTATGTGTAATGACACCGAGGGAACTCAGTTCGATGTTCCTTCATTATAATCGCTCCTTTCCTGATAATGTTGGAGACACCACATTATTCTCAGCGTCATATATATTTCTCGTTAGCATAAATATAGGTCTTTAGCCAGGTGTCTTATTTCAGTTATTTGCTAATGGAAACATAACGAATGTTCATGTTTGTGGCAGTGGTACAAATTCCCTGTCTGATCGATTTCATTGCTCCTGCATAACCCATGCATTGTCATGAAAAATGCTCCTCCTCCTTTACATAAGTAATCCTGTTTCTTTTTCTCTTTTATTCCTAGGGAATCCAGCATGTTTCATTTTTTGGTCACAATGATTCCATGTCAAGCATTTCACTAGGAATTGCACATGAGTGACTACAAAAGAAACAATATGCTATGCCATTCTATGATTGAAAGCCATAAAAGAAAAGAAAAGAAAAGAAAAGAAAAAGGGCGGGGTGAGTAAAAGAAGATTCGGTAAACAAAGAAATTTAATTTATTGGTAGGAAGAAAGGTAAAAAAAAGAAAAACTTCTCTTCCATGACGACAGTTTTGACAGCGCCCGCTCATTCAATAGTTCATCCATTGCCCCCTGTAGACAGAGCACTAGAGAATGGACCCCTTAACCAATCAGTTAATTTGCTAAAAATATTAATTTTACCACGGAAAAAACCACCAAACTTTTAGCCGGATTATGTCAGAGCTATCCTTATCGGCGACAGTCATTTGACTATTCTGAAAGTATCTGCTCCTTTGGCTGCAGGAGTACAGGAGTAGTAGTTGTAGCATGGGACGTCAGCTCCATAGCAAGCAGCGTCCTTGACCCACAGGAGCTCAGCGTCACTGCGTCAGCCAGCAGCGTGCATCTCTTATTGGTGGCCGCCTTCTCTACCGCAAAAGCTGTTGGTTTCTACAGTCTCTCTCTCATGGTCATGCGTTCTTCTGTTCATGGAACAAGGGCAAGTGGAATATCTACCATGGTTTGACGTACACTATGCTTTTGGATTTTTTTTTCTCTGGACTGATGAACCCAACGTGCCTATCCCTCTGGTCGTGTGTGTATGGATCCCATGTGATTGCCAAAGTCTCTGGATAGGTGTTCTAGCTAGCCCCCTTGTAGCGAGCTACAACTTATCCTTCCATTATATGTGAGCAGAGACTATCACATTCATTTTGTTTTATGGTGATAGCCGATAGATTTATGTCCATCTATATATAACTACTGCACGCATTAGTTGTATAATTGTTTTCCTCCAGATATTAGCCTCATACGTCTTTCATTTCACCATTTCAAAGAAACCTCGTGACACTAATGTGTATCAATTTTTTTAAGTAAAATACACCCTGGGTACTTAAACTAGTAGGACATTATCATCTGGGTATTTTAATTAAAAAAGTCACCACCTAAGTACTTAAACTATTGAGGCATTATCATCTGGGTACTCAACCTGGGTACTTAAACTATTGAGCATTACCATCAGGGTACGTGAGTGGGCCATCGCAGCCGCCAGGAGCGCGGGAAAATAAATTTTGATTCTTTTTCCTTTTTTTTCAAAATTGATGAATATTGGTGGAATTTGTTATTTCAGTAAAAAATAATTAGAGCTTAAAAAATTCTGAAAATTTTTCTATAGCCTCTCCATGATGTACTCTATCTAGAAAAAATATAAAACTTAAAAATAAATAGTTTTTGTATATTTAAACGTTACCTCTTTTAATTAATAAATAAACTTCCATGAATTTTAATAATTGAAACAAATAAATGTCCCAAAAGAGACAGCCTACCTGTGCTCACCTGCTCGCGCGCCCGCGTGCCGCGGTGACAGCGGCGGCCTGCCTGCGCTCCACGGGTTGCTCGCCCACTCGCGCTCCCCTGCGTACCAGAACCGTCCAAACCATATGGCCCACATACATCTGTTATTAAAATTCATAAAAATTTATTTATTAATTTTAAAAGATAATTTTAAAGATATAAAAACTATTTATTTTTAATGTTTTATATTTTTTTCTAGGTAGAGTACATCATGAGGAGGCTACATAAAAAATTCAAAATGTTTATAGCTCTAATTATTTTTTACAAAATAACAAATTTCAGTACTATTCATCAATTTTCAAAAAAAAGAAAAGAATCAAAATTTATTTTCCCACGCTCCTGGCGGCGACGACGACCCACTCGTGTACCTAGATAGTAATGCTCAATAGTTTAAGTACCTAGGTGAGAGCTTTTTTAGTTTGAGTACCTGGATAGTAATGCCTCAATAGTTTAAATACCCAGATGATAACTTTTTCAGTTCGAGTATTCAGATGGTAATACCCCAGTAGTTTAGGTACCCAGGGTGCATTTTTACTCATTTTTTTAACCATATACATGAAATTCACTATGGATATATTCTTCAGTCTGTTTGGAATGGCTCCTAGCCTCCTAAGGCCTCCGCTCCATCTGCACATTGTCCTATTTATATATGGCATATTTGTTTGAGACGCAGTTTTTAACATTTTAGCTTAAAAGTTGGCTTTCTAGCTTTTGGCTTCTATATGTTAGTTTCTTGTTGTTGGTTTTTCAATAATGTTCTAACTTCTCAACACACCAAAAGCTAAAACAGTTTTTGTGTTTTCATGTTTTAGTTATTTCTCATAAGCAAGCTTTCAAAAGCTAGCTCAACACTATAGATCACAGTAGGAAAGCTAGCAACAAAAAACCCGAAACAAGCAGACCTCAACACTATAGATCACAGTAGAAAAAAATGTTCTTATTCTAATATAATATCCTAGATATGAACTATGGAATGGATGACCTGATGGAGTTTCTTCTATTGCAATGAACACCCCCCCTGGACTGATGAATTCAACGCGCTTATGCCTCCGGATGTGTCTCAAAAGACTATTTTGTGTATGGATTGCACATGATTGCTAGAGTCTTGTGGATAAGTCTTGTAGCTCACTTTTAGCAAGCCACAGCTCACCCTTCCATTATATGGAGGGTGGAGACTACCACATTCATTTCATTACACTAGTTCTATACAACTTTTATTTTTTTCTAGATACTAGCCTTATACCTCTTTCATTTAATCATCTCAAAGAAACATCATGGTATTGACCATGTATCGAATTTTATTTTCTAACAAAATGCACACAATGTACTTCAACTTTAACTATAGCTATAGTTTTCTTAGGGATATATTGTTTGGTGTGCCTACAAGAGGCGTCGTCTCCATCTACACTTGTATTGTTTGGCACCATTTAGGGTTTATTTGATCTAATTTTGGGGGCTTTTGGCTCAAAAATTGTCTTTTGTGGCTATTGGTCTGTTGCTATTAGCTTTTATAATAGCTTCTAAGCACACGAAAAGCCATAAAAGCTCATCAGAATATGTTTTTCAAGCTTGTGGTTCATTTATTTACTTGGAATTGACTTTTCAACTTTTCAAAAGCTAGCTCAGCAACTGTTGTTTGTTTCTTATAGAAGCTAGCAAAAAAAAATTCCGAAACAAAACAAGCTCTTAGCACTTTTGATCCACTGTAGGAAAAAAAGTGTTCTGGCTCCATTGATACAAATATCAACTATGAAATGGAGGAGGCGAAAGAGATACTTTTTTGTTCTATCAGGCAAGATTTGAAGAGAGATTGTAAAGAAATAAAAAAAAATCTCTACAAATCAATATCTTGCTCGTCCCTTTCAACCGGAAGCGGCTTGAGAAAGTGATTAACCGATCAGCTTTGCGGTCACAAACAAAGAAACAGAAAAAATCTGGAGCAGAAAAACCCAAACGACTTCTTTTGTGTATTAATGAGCTCCCTCCGGCCAGTGGGCCACCAATGCCCTTCAGTTCACTTGTGCTGGGCTTCTGTTCATCTCCCTCCTTTCCTCTCCTACAAAAGAAAAGAAAAGAAATACTCCTAGACAAATAAAAAAAATGCAGCAAAGCCTGGA
>CM041631.1:794887-855650 GCA_023333625.1 Bothriochloa decipiens
ATACATGCTGAAAAGATATGCATGTGCACTGAAACTGAACAATCATAAAGACGAATCACAAGAATATGTATTGAGTGGAAAAAAAATGGAAGACCGTAACTTGTACTAAAATCACAAGATATACATCCTGAAAAGATATGCATGTGCACTGAAACTGAACAATCATAAAGGCACCTCCTTTGCAAAAATAATGAAGCATTCAGAATAATAGCTAAATTGAGTAGAGTTTGCAGATTCACATATCACGGTGTATTTTCTATCTCCTTTCTTATTTTTAGACGCATTTCTCTTTCATCTAGATTTTAGTAACATGGATCAAATGGCAAATAGGCAACAGGGGCTAATAGCCAATACTATCATTTCAATCAATGGTAAACATCTTGTATAATAAGTAGTATGGAGAATGATTATCAGGTAACATGACCACTTACACGACATCTTTGGCATGGTGGGGTGCATCAGATTCATCATACAAAGAGCACGGAACATCACCCGAGAAGCTAAAGCATCGTTCATCCACACAACTGTTTTTGGCCGGGGATGAGAAGGACATGGACCTCCTGAGTTGCTTGGGATTGGCTGGTTCCTCCTTATGCAGCTTCTGACGACGGCTTCTGGATCTTGACAATCTTGTGCTGCAGGAACCGGAACTGTCCTTCCTCTCATCTGTCCTTTTATGTCTACTAGTGCTGTTATCACTGATCGGTTGTCCATTTCCCTCACAAGGGTTTGGAGCAGGGGACCCAAAGAAAAAGAATCTTCTCATGTTTCAGAAGCGTCGAGGACTCACAGGTTCCTTGATTCGAGATTTCCCCACAAACTAGTCCCTGCATGGGTTGCATATTATATTTGTAGTCAGCAAAGAAGTAACCATGAGACACATTAGATCGTAATTCGCATAGTAGCTGAATAACAAGACAAGACAACAAATCCTCTGTTCACGAGTCATCCGAAAAGTAAACAAATATTAACAGGGGCAAAGTTCCCCTTATCCTTGGCAAGGAATTGAACTCCGAACCAAAGCGCATACATACGTCTCAGTAGGCTAATCAAACGCAACAAACTTGTTGGATCCTCGATGCCAGGGGCAGCGCACCCAACCCAACCCCCTCAATCCATAACCAGGGGCGACAACCAAAACCTCCGAAATTAAACCCCAACGGAAATTCGTCTCGCAAAATGACTCCCCGTCGATCCTCGATCCCGGAGCCGCCGACGACCCACGGACGCCCTTCCGATCCTGCACGCCCCAAAACCGGACCCGGAATTCGAGCCACTCCGCAGCAACTCGCACCGAAACTAAACCCCGGCGATGATTGGATTGCCGGATCGACTAGAGGAGTAGGAGGAGGGGTGGGGGCAAACCTGCGAGAATCTCAGGCGAGGCGAATCGAGTGGAGCGGAGGCGGCGGCAGGGCAGGGCGAAGGCGACTGGAGTCGGCGGCGGCGGCAGGGCGGTGTGGGATAGTGGTTGATGGGGCAGCAACGGTCGGGAGGGCAGAGGGGCATTTGATTAGCGCGCACTAATTGCGATTAACAGCTGCCCCTCTGGCCTCCTCTGCTGGTTTGGTTTGGTTTTGATGAGGAAGGAAAAAAAAAAAGGAAAGGAAAACAGAGCGAGAGGTCCATTTTGAAATGGGAGCGGCGAAAGCGGGGTTGGTGGGCCCGTGAGGAGCGGGTTCAAGTGGGCCCTTGCCCCCCTCGTCTTCTCCAATGGGCCGGCCTGTTTCCACGTAAATGGGCCTCTCATATGCGACCCGGTTGGCAGAGCCCACCAGCGACTCCTCCATGGCTGATTGAGTGGGTCGACGCCGCGGACGGGTCGCCGTCGGCGCTCTGCTCTCTCCGTGGCGTGGCGCCTTCTCTGCCCTCGCACTCCGCGCGTGGCGGTGGGCGGCGACTCCGCGCGTGGCGGTGGGCGGCGGGGCCCCTTTCCGCTTCCGCCTCCCCTGCTTTGCCTGTGCGAGCGGCGCTGTGGCGCCGGGGAGCGGAGCAGGTTTCTTCGCGCTCCAAGTCGCTGTAGAAACAAGGTGATTTTTAATTTATCCCCGAAAAGTTTGTTTGTTTTGGGTGAACTGGCCGTCTGGGCGTCGATTTGATCATGAGTGATGTGATGTGATGCGCGTCTTCTCTCCACACAGACGACAACTACAGGTCTACAGCTCATGGAGAGTGAGCTTTGTCGAATTTGATAGCTGGCAATGTAATTATGTAAATGATCTGCTTCTCTTTTCACCAGAGCAGCCAAATAGTGCCGTTTTTGGGCTGATTTGGTACAGAATTCCATCAACCACCGAGGCACCTATATCTATAATCAATGAGGATGTTTTAGTGATTCAAGTTTTTTTGGTTGTATTACATCTATCCAACCTTGATAAAACAAATTTCTTAAACGAAACCTTTTTCACCATCGACTATTTCCATTTTCAATCAGACAATTACTACAACTTAAATGTGGACAGCTATATTTATGTCTGTTATTCTTTTATGGAAAGATGGTGTCCAGTTTTGTGCCTTTGCTGTAAAAATTATGAAAAGTAGTTACTGGATGCAACTATAGTAAAAAAATGGAATGGATTGCCGCTTCGGGTGAATGCTTTTTTGTTTCTTCTTATTAAGAAGAAAATTCAGATTGTTATAAATTTATTAGTATATGGTCTTACTGGGAAGATTTCAAACTATTGCAGTCTTGCAGTAGACATAAAGCCACATCACAGGCACTATCACTTGCAGATCGTCAGTTGATGGACTCAAATTGGCATGTCCAAGTATTTATTGTATATGAGGCTCTGAGTCACAGAGTGCTGTTTATCTTCAAAAATGGGGGTGGCATCTTCTAAGCTAGATGACAAGGTCCTTGCGCTATGCCAGGAGAGGAAGCGTTTTGTTAGAGAAGTGTTAGATGGAAGATGTGTACTTGCAGCTTCTCACCATGCTTATATTCTTCCTCCCTCTAATACCTGAAGAAATAGGTTTGCTCTCAGATGAATAGCTTTCTAGTTAAGACCATTTTCCCATGTTTCTCTTAACCTCTGTGATAGAATTAATATTAAACTAAAAAATAAATTTCTGCAGCACATGGATCAAACCCAACAAGTTTTCTGGCAACACATTTGTCAAAAAACTTGCGCAAAAGACTTGCGCATCTTTGCATTTAAAAAGAAGAGTTTATACATCGCGCACGGCGCGTTTCGGGAGGTCAAATATTTACAATAAGCTCCGCCTCCCCTGCAGTTTTACACATGGCGATTACTCGCGAACTAAATCACCCCCGCCTCTATCCAAAGGTCGGTGATCTGCTTGATCTTGGCGAGTAGCTGCGCAGTGGTGGCCGTTTCATTCCTAAAGAATCTTGCGTTTCTCTCTTTCCAAAACTCTCATGCCACCAGCGCGAAGAGGGTGTCAGCGCCCTTCCTCTGCTCCCATGCCACCTCTTGTCTTTTCCCCCTTTCAACGAAGGCTTTTGCTATTCCTGTGTTACAAATATAGATGCAAAAGGTTTCTTTTAGGGAGTAATTGTAATGTGATATCACTCTCCATTTATTTCAGCTATTAGCATTTTGATTTACTGTTGAATAGAATACTTGACCTTCCAATTGTACAAATAATGCGATGCATCATGGATTAATGCAGCCCCTCCTCAAGCCGAGATAAAGTACCTTACCTGGCATACATCAGTGTGTTCACAATTGTCACCATCTCGAAATTCTCTTGGGAATAATGCGGGCAGCCATATCTCCACACTTGATCGGTTGTGGTCATGGGAGAGCAAACTTTATGATGAAGGGTAATAGCTCGTTTCTGGATTTTGTACTGTAGTAATCAATTTTGTGTGTGTTCCAGAATCAGAGTTTGAGATACCTAGCAGTAATCTATCTTGTTCTGCTTTTAGGCTAGCAGCCATCTGCAGGAGGTACGATGAGAGATGCAAGAAACTGAGACACCAGGAATCAAGAGGGGGAAACCAAATTGACATTGATTTTACCGTGCTTCTGTGAAGGACCTGCATTCCAGAGTTCTGGTGGCTGTTCACAAAATAGGCTTCATTTCTAAGAATACAAGATGTAAGGGATAAATATCTTCAGCCACGGCTGGAGGAACTAGTTAGATGGTATGCCTATCTATATCTTTGTCTATCAGTGTATACCAAAACAGATATGTGTCAGATTATGTAACACCTCTGGTGTTATGGTAATTAAAACCTGCCATGTCATCATATACATTGCCAGCATTCATGTTTAAGTCAACCTTAATGTGCATCAACTAAAACACGTTTATATTTCATAGGTTGATTGTGTTCCTGGAATGTTTTATCATATGAAATAATAAAATCCTACTTTCGTATGTCATCCCAAATTACTTGGTTTATATTCTATGTACTTGAGGTGTAAACCGTGTTTACACTAGTGTCAAGCATAGTGTATAAATCTAAATCCAACCCTAAAAATGATTTCCATATTTGAAGTTGAATTTGGATTTCAGAACTTATTTTCAAGTCTTGCAATTCAAATTTAAATTCAAATCGAAAATGCTATAAAATATTTTTCAAAAGTCAACTTGGTCAACCAAGGGTGTCATTGGGTCATTGATCTAAAAATATCCTTGGATGATGTTTGTGATCACTAATGACTAACCAATTAACTTAGAAACCAAATCGAGTTTGAATTCGATTTTAAAAACCCTTTATTTTAAAACCTTATTTTATTCCCTTTTATATAATTCAAAATCTATTAAGAATTTGGGTATACTCTAAAAATATGATTTGTAGATCTTGACAAGAGATACAATAATGGTATATAAAGTTTTTTAAGTTTCCAAAAATAATTTCAAATAAATTTGAAAATACAGTTTTTCAGCATTTGTCCCCTTTTGATTTTAAAATCATAATTCAAAATTTATGCATAATTTGAGAAAACTTTATATAGGAAACATGTTTTTTTTGCAAAGTTAAACATTTCATAGTTTTGAAGATTTTCAAGTTTTACTGAAAAATCAAAAGTAATTTTAAATGTTTATTTCTAGGGTTTTATTCTCTTTTTGAATTTGAATTCATATTTCAAAATCTAAACAGAATTTGAGGATGCCAGTTGAATGAAAAGTGTATCTCTTAAAAAGTTATGCAAATTCTATTTTTGGATATTTTTAAGTTCTTATATAAATTTTGGAGTAATTTGTTATTTTCGATGAATGACATTTCTGTAATTTGCTTGACCAGTATCGAAACCTATGGGTGGCCGCCATGGCCGGCTTCTCAAGCCGCGCCGCCATCCACCGCCGCACATGCCGCGACCGCCAGCTCGCGCCTGTTGCTTGAAGGATCGCCGCCTGCGTGTCGGCCGTCCGTGCATCGACGCCGGGCTATAAAAGCAGGCCGGCCAACACCTTTTCTCTTCTTCTTTCCATGCTCTCTTTTCCGCCGCCGCCAGCTCCGCCGACGAAATTCGTCGTTGTCTTTCCATCTTCATCCACTTGTTCTTGTCAACAGCTCCGCTTTATCCTTGAGCTTCTTTTGAGCCAAGAAGTGCAAGTTCTAGTTAAACGTAGCGCCTCTACGTCGTTGTCTTCTTCAAGTCCGGCCGGAGCGCCGCCGTAGACGCGCCGCCGTTTCCTGCTCTCCACGGTGAACGCCGGGTTACATTTTCTCGCTCTATCACTTCGCCTTGATGCCGCGTAAGTGATCGATTACTCATTTTCCGCAGACACCACTCCACGTGCCGCAATCCCGTCTTGCCGCCGCCGGAGCTCGCCGTTGCCGCCGCCATGCGCAGTCGACCTCGCTCCCGCCCACCATCGGCCTCACCAGCTAGTGCATCAGTTCCGCAGTGAGCCATTGGTGCTTATGGCACCCTCCTTTTTCTTCTTTAATGCACCACCGCTGTTACTCCATGGTCAGCTGCGCCGCCGTGTCCGCCATCGCCATCGGCGGGCATGCCGCCATGCCTCTGCAGCTGCATTAACTACCTCAGCATGTTCGCCTAGCTGCGTAGAGCACGTAGGTGCCAAGCTCATCGCCGGAATCCTCACCGTCGGCGAAGTATCGCCGGTCAAAATCGCCCTGCCGCCGGTCAACGTCGGGAGCCGATTTTCCTTTTTCTTTATTATTTTCAGAAAATAATTTAAATACTATTTTCTTTGAAAAATTATAGTAATTCATGTATAACTCCAACAATTCTGAAAATTTTTGTGTATGATCTTTATGATGTTCTCTACCTAGTAAAAATATGAAATGCTAAATTTGAGTAATTTTTACATAAGTTAAAATTAGCTCTTTTAATTAAAAAAATACACCTTCAATGATTTTTAATAAATAAAATAATTGGTTTTTATTTCTAAAATTTGTTTTGCCATCTAATTAGACCAAGATATTTCTAAAATAAAATTTTGAGCTCAATTTGACAACTTTAATGTTTATGTCTTTATTTTATGCTTTTAAATAATTAATTAATCCCTTTTAATTAAGTTTAGTCATTATAGGGTTGTTTGGCTTTGGGATTGATTGATGACCTTGGGTCATTAACCCTAATTACCTTTGACATTTTAATAAATTATTTGCGCTTACCTGGATCATGTCATTAGGGTTTAATCGACGTTATTTCATGTGCTTAAATAATGTCATTAAAGCTGTAGTTAACCCTAACGAACTTAGTGAGTAAGTTTTGTTGGCTTGCAACTTTATCGTGAAGGAAAGTTGTACTCAAGCCTTTAAATTTGGTCATGCATCCATCGAGCATCATGTTTACTATTCCATCATGTTGAAGTATATCATTTTCTCGTATAGTTTTTGTTAACGGAGAGTTTAACGTTGTCGCACCAGATCCCAAGGAAGAGCAGATTCAGGAATCGGGAGTTGATCCAGAGCTTGAGACCGTCTTCTCCGAATACCAAGGCAAGCCCCGGATGCATTCAAACCCTACTCTTATTTTGTAAAAGTTTATCGCTTCAGCTTTTATATGTTGCATTAAATATTAGGAGTTGAGTGATAAACCCACCAATTGTATTACCTGTCTTACTTCCTTATTCCTTGTTACCTGTTAACTAAAAGATGCTTAGTAATGCTTAGTCCTGCTTAATTAATTAGGTTTTCATAAAGGTAAAAGAATGAAAAAGATGAGGTTGTCTTTATCTGTTGGAATCATGATGATAGTTAATAAATCGAGTCCGGACGGGTAACTTGCATTGGGAAAGGAGTCCCTCTGTAGTATTTCCGTCTGTTGATGCCCTAGGCCCCGTGTCGATGATGATCTGGTGATATCGAGAAATTAGAAAATCCACATGCATGAAGTGGTATATAGTGGGCCAGAGTCCCCACGTATGTCATGGAGTTATATATAGTGGGCCAGAGTCCCCACATATGTCATAGTGTGTTATACTGTGGGTTTAAGTTCCCATGTATATCGGTACACTGGGTCGAAGTACTCATGTGTATCATGTGGTGATATATGGCTGCGGTTGTTATCCCGGTATATCTGTGATCTGGTATGCGAGTTAAAGTCTCCGGTATCCCAGTGATCTAGGTTCCAGCTGGGTATGAAAAAGGATTCGAATCGCCGTTGCTTCTCGGAGAAGAAGACTCGATCGGTGTTCGTCATCGTAGTAATAACTTGAATGATGATAAGGTATCAAAATGAAGTTGGTTGGTAATTTGGATCTAGAGCAAGACAACTTTATTTTTTGTAAATGCTTTTCCGCAAAAATCCTTATCTCTTACAAGCCTTACCTTGTCCCTCTAGCCTGCATTTTCTGAGTCTTCACCCCTTTTTCTTTCGTCGGATCAGTCTTGTTGAGTACTTTTGTACTCAGGGTTTGTTGAACCCTTGTTGCAGGTGAGCCCCATGAGCAGGAGTGCTTCGCATCCTGCTGCATGACAATCGTTGCGGAGAGTGACGACGAGTAGGATGTTTGGCTCTTGGGCAGAGCTTATCGTCTGGTATTGTAATAAAGTTATTTATCGCTACTCCACTACTACTATGGTTTGTAATATTTAACTTATGATTTGTAAGCTTTGAAACTAAATGGTTTATAAACTTATATTATTGTAATCCTTCGGCTATTTTACTCCGATATATCTTATTTGTACAAAACTGTTGTAATACTGCAATGTCTCTTTGTATTGATTGATCCTGCTCGGAGAATCGTGGATGATTCGGGATTTACCCGACAGACCTTTAAGTCGTATGGAACACATTCATGGTTATTTGGAGTCTGTTTAGACAATAATAATGCATGTGGGCCATATGGTTTAGGAGGTTCTGCCACAGATTATCTTAAAAGAATGTGTACTATCTCAGTAGGCAATGTGCATTTATTTATGAATTTATATACTGATTGCTGTGCTCATCTGATGGAGAATCTCTTCTCCCTGCAGTTTCACTAGGATGCTGCAGTGCCATCAGTGCTAGTGTACGATAATCAAGTTAACATCCAGAGGCTGCGACCTGAAAATATCATTTCAGTCAGAATCTCAATGCCAGGCTGGGTTTCTTCTCGATTGAGATGAGAAAACTATGTTCCAGCTTCCAGAACTGGATGGCATCCCACAAGCCGTACTTCTGCACACTGCAGCCTAAACATGAGGTTGCACAGATGCATGAAACCCCTGAAGAGGAGGAAGATTTCCAGAAACCGGAACGCCGTTGACGCTTCGCTAACAGGGACTGCTGTCGTGCCAATCTTCACCACCTGCGAAATGTGGACAAAACTTCTGGATGATTTACAGACTGCGGATTTGGTAGAAGCCATTGAAGGTCTTGATGCAGACATAGCTGCTCCATTCTTCACAAAGTGAAGGTTCCAAATGACGAAACAGGGGGAGCAAGTCATGCCCCCGTTGATCTGCACCGGAGTTTGTTGTAAGTATATCGATCTGCAGGAAAACGTCATGGCCGCAAAGGAGAAGATTTGGAGAGGAAAAGATTAAATACAAGTAGCTGTTATTAGTGAAGTGAACTTTGGACAGTACTTCAGTATCCGTATAGAGTAGGCTAAGCTATTGTAAATTCAGAACTAATACTAGTCTACTACTATGTTAGTATCGATTGGCGTAGAGGAATTGCATTGTGCAGACAGCGCAGACAGGATGTGAGGGCGAGTGGGCTCAAGTGGTGACGTAAATATAGTTTATGTAGGAGATAAGCTGAGCTGATATTTCGCTCTTCGCCGCAGTCAAATTCCAGAAGCGATTCAGTGAGAAGTATGATTGTGACCTTTTGGTGGCACTCTTGAATCTTGATGAGGTGATTTTGTGGCTGTGTCCCACAACTCAACCCTTGCAGTATAGCTATATACGAGTGTTTTTTTAGTACCCACCTATATATGAGTTGACGCTATGACACTTCTTTTTCAATTTGAGATGTTGCCATGAAGACTTCTTGGTCATGGTCTACAACCAGAAGTGGTAAATGTTGTCTGATGTCTGCTGATTCTTCGTCTTAGACGGCAAAAATGGTAGAAATTCAAAGGTGTACTTGTAGAAATTCTACTCGCTGACATTTGAGGGTGTCCCTGGCAACCAAGACGACACAGCATACTACACGCTGAAACGTTCAACCAGTTGACAGAGCAGGAAAGCTATGCAGGGCCAAAAGAAAGCAGTTGTGGTTGTGGCAGTTTTAAATGGACGGAATCAACGGGGCGCATCGATCTGATCTGACCTCTGGGAAACGGACAGGCAGGTCCGCCAGAACCAGAACCAGATTCCTGCCTGCCGATAGCAACAAGCTCAAGCAGTCTGCGCCCCAAAGTCAAAAGCCATTGCACGCACCATGACGCTGATGCCACCTCCTTTGTTTCTCGTGCCGCCTGTTTGCCGCCTCGCCTCGCCGGCCTCAATGCTGCAGGCATCAACTCTGCATGTTGGGATCAAACCCGAAAGAAAAGAGACGATAAAGAAGAAGAAGGGTTCAAAACTTTCGTTTTTTCAGCACAGATCACTAGACGATGATGTCATGCCGATGTGCAATGTTGCGAAAATAGTGCTATGCCATGCAGAAAAACGGACACAGTAATGCTTCTTTCCTGAATCCTTGAATCTGAAATTCAGAATGGATGAAACCGCGTACTAGTCCTCTCTGATATTCCGACGACTACACTACGGTGAGGATGACTGAGGAGGAGATGGGCCAGCCGCCAGCGTAAGGCATTGATAGGATAGGGATGTTCCCAGTACATCCATGCAGTGTTATTATTGGTACAGCAGCTACTACATGTCAAAGGGAATAATGAAGCGACAAGGAGATGGTCCAAGCTCAAACACTTGTTTACTAATCGTATCCTTTTCATTTCCGGGCGGCTTGTTTGGCAATGGTCGGTACACTTTGTTTTTATACTACTACTTTTATGTGCAGGAGTATTGTATATTGTATTCTGAAGGGTGCAGAGTTTGCCAGCTTGCTAGGATGAGGAGGAGGATATTCTAAAACTTGTTTAAGATGAGACCATGAGAGAATGATATATAAGAGTGCAGAGTATATATCATACTACTATACTAGTGGAGAGTATGAAATCAGGGAGCAGGTGTAGCAACTCGCAAGTCAAACAGGCGTAGTATCACATGAAGTAGTAGCTTTATATGGGGATGAGATGGGATGGGATGGGAGCATCTCACTGTATGGGCCATGCATGTGGACTCTAGCTCCCCTAATAAAATGAACAGCGGATGGTTACCACAACAGGCTGATGCCATCATGCCATCACAGCCTCGTCACTCTTGAAGGTAGCTAGCTGCAAGAGCAAAGAGCCATGAAAGGCGGGTCAAGCTGATCAGTTTTCAGCAGACTGCTAGGAGGGAGGCTGCTAACCATGGTCAACGTCTCTATTTTCTCATGTCAAAGATGTATTCTTTGGTATAACCACTTTGTGAGCGACTAGTAGCTTGTCGGCTTACTTCACTTCAGTGAGATTAAGATTACTACTGTGGCTGAAGAGATTACAACCTTTTTCTGATCATGTCAAACAACTTGAGCTGAACGCTGACACTGAGCTTTGCTGGCAATGCAAGAATCCAACATCATCCATCCATCTGACCAGCAAGACAGTGGAGTGGTAAGCAGTAGTATAATGGAGTGGCTGATGGACCCAATGGGCAGTGAGTGGCACACAAGCAAAAGTCTTTATTTCAGGGCACTCAATCACAAGGGGATGCCCGAACCGAATGCCTCATGGGATGTTTTTGTTGGATCGATTAGTGTAAAGTAATCCAAGGACCATGCATGCGATGCAATAATCCTGCAACGCCATGCTCTTTGTTCTCAGTCAGTGGACTTGAAACTGCAAGTAGTATGATACTTTTTGACGCTCCCAACGCAACGCAAGTAGGCGTACGTATATTGTATAATATGCCGGTATTTTGACCTCTGCTAGGTGGTTGTTGCAGTAGTTTAATACTAACCGTAACCGGAGTAGTTGGCTGATGCTGAATTGCTTGCTGGTGGCCTGGTGGGTTTTCAACGCTGACAAACGTCAGAACGCGTCAACTTAAACCGGTTGTTTTGTCTGTGTCGTGCAGAGTGATGAGCAAGCGTCCATCAGGGTCAGGGATGAGGCCAGCATCATGCATGTGTCCCTGTGCGCTCGCTAGCTGCCACGCTGTGGCGCTTTTGCTTTCTGCTGCAGACGCGTTGCTGGGCCAGGTCCTACAAGTTGCTGTACAGTACCTCTGCGGCTTGAGAGTTGAGACTGGTTCGAGTTTGCTGCTGCTGGTTTGCATCGCAGTGTACTGTGCGTGCGTGCGTGCGTGTGTGGCTTCAGAAACATGCGGCAGCGCGATGCATCGCGTGGAAGATCCGTGGTCGTGCTTTGAACACAGGTTTGGACTTGCGTGCTCCAGGTCAAGTCAACCATGCGACCGTACAGCGTCAACTTAATTTGGGGTTACTACGCAGTGCGTTACTCCTAAGTCTGACCTCGCCCCATGCACATTCATTTCACGGCAACAAGGCCTTAAGAAAACTCGTCCACACGTGTTCCGAAATGCTGGGGCAAGCCATCTAAATCTAAATCTAAATCTAAATCTAAACAAGCAAAATGTGCTCTGCATCCTCCATCGGTAAGTGACTCTATCGCTCAAGTATGACCAAAGTAATCTCGCTGTCCCAGATTCTCAAGGACACGGATCCGGCTTGTTATTTGGGAATGGGAACTGTTCTAGTTTCTAGAAGAAATCCGAGAAAGTGTATATGGATGATGATGATGATGAGTCAGTTCCAGAGTGCAGCAGAGGAGCGATGGACAGGTGATGTGATTCCTGAGAGATTAAGGCTTTTGTTACCGAACAAATTGAGGTGCAGGGGAGATCTGCCGTCGGCAGAGATCGAGGAGGAGATCCCCGGCGAGAGCGACGCCCAGCCAACCTCCCGATATTCCCGGCGATTTGATTTCACCTGCACCTGCGTGTGCAATGCAAGCGTTGCCCCAGCTCCAAAGGCAGTCAGAATTCCCGGGGAGAGCCGTACGTGGAAATACTACACCCAGCCGTGCCCGTACGAGAGTGGCACCACGGGTGCACATGGCAACTTTGCCGTCGGTCAGGTCTACCACAGTTTGCATACCAGTCAACCTCCCCGCATGCCACGCCGCCGAAAAGCGTCGCACATGGTGTGGCGCGCGGCGCGGGGTGCCAGAGCAGGCGGTGCGGTCGTTGACCCGAGGCAGAGGCAAGCCAGCGCGGTGGCGGTGGCGGTGGCGGTGGCCTCCGACACCCAGACCAAAGCGCCGACGGTTTCTCCCCCGTCGGTCCCCATCGTCATCCTTTCCTCCTTCCTCCTCCTATAAACTCAAACTCCACCACTCACTCACCTCCCCCTCCATTCCTTGGAACTTCAGCCTCTTCCTGCGCGCAGCTCGACTAACCAAGGTCCAACTGCAGTCCAAGCAAAGGAGACAACACTAGCAACAACAACACATGGACGCCATCTCCTGCCTGGCGCCGCCGCCGGCCGCGCCCTCCTTCGAATTCACGGACGCCGCCATCGCACGGGCGCTCCACTTCTCCTCCACCATGTCGTCCGCCTCTTCCTCGTCCTCCTCCCTCTCCCACCACCACAACTCGCCCCTTCTCAGCGCCCTCCCGTCGCCGTACTACGCTCCGCCTCCGCACGACGCCGTCGCCGGCACCTGCTGCGACTCCGTGCTGGTGGCCGACTCGCCGCGGCGCCGGTCCTCGCCGACCGGGCGCCAGAACCATCAGCAGCAGCACCATGCGCTGGCGCCGGCGGGAGGACGCGCGGGGAAGCGCCGGTCGCGGGCGTCGAAGCGCGCGCCCACCACCTACATCAGCACCGACGCCGCCAACTTCCGCCTCATGGTGCAGCAGATCACGGGCGTGCAGGCGGACGACGTGGACGTGATGATGCTCCAGGTCCACCAGACGGCCGCGGTGCTCGGCGCCGCCGCCGGAAATGGGAACCCGCAGCTGCTGCCCGCGGGCGACGAGGCGTCGGCGCTTCGTCAACACCAGCTGCAGCAGCAGCCGTGCTTCCCGACGCTGGACTCGTGGAACGTCATGTACGAGACCAACAGCGCGGAGATGCTGTGACCAGAGCGATCCGAGCCGGCGGACCAGATGCGTGCGTATATGCATGCATTGCCGCCGCCACCAACGTAGAAGATGGATCATGGAGACGGAACAAGCGCAGTACTGTAGCGGCGCATCTGTACTGAGCCAGGCACGCATCCATCTGTGCTGCAGGTGCCCTAGTAGCCTTTTTATTTACCAGCAATCAGCGGCTTCAATTTGTACTGTATGGTTCATCAGGATAAGCTAATTAACCTAATTCTACATCAGTTTTATTTCGATCCGATCCGCATGCATACATACATACAGTTCATCATATACACACTGTACAAGCAATAGTACTCAGATCGAACGCCTAATGCAGACTAGCTAGATCCGATCGAATCGGAGCGAGCTGAGACTTAAATTCTGTTCGTCTGCGATGAACAAATGAAGATGCAACAAATTAAGTAGCAGTACACATTGATTGATAGCGCAACAGCAACACCAGTAACACACGCAGGAGCCGAGTAGGTAGGTGGCCCCTCTAGTCGAAAATGTGCGATAATATGGCACATGACCAGTTTTCTGATCACGACATTCACCCTCCGTCCCTGTTTATACGTACCACAAGTTTGACTCGATTTGTAAAAAATATGTGTAACGTTTATATCTCTGGATAAATTTGTTAAAAAATCAAATTTAAAAATCTTTCTAAGTATTAATATTTTTAATATATAATTGCCGACAATTATTCCTCGGTAAGCGCAGCAGGAAACGGCCCGCCGGGCATTAATGCCCGAGCTGGCCGGCCGGCGCATGCAGCGAGGGAACCGGCCGGCCAGGCCGGACCCGGAGCGGCATCGGCATTATTCATGGAGATGGACGGACGGACGGCTGGCGGCAGAACTTCCGGCATCGTCGTCGGCCGCTGGGTCGGGGGCACGCAGCATGCAAGGAAATCTTGTGGGACCTGTTCCACCACGTTCCTTTTCAGTTTGAACAAACGTATAATTAGTTAATATTTCAAATTCGATGCGGCATGGAGTAAATGATCTGTTTAGCCCAATAATTTCCTACTTTAGGACTTATATTTAATTTGGCATCATCATCACCCTGATTCACCCATATCCACATGGTCTGAAAAGTGATTATAAGGCAGATTAAAATGTAGTCAAGCAAGTCCTTTATTAATCTCCTCTAATCTTATGTACAGTAGATGATTGTGGTGAAGTGGAGTGCAGCTAGCTAAACGAACCTTGGATGTTGGATGGGCTGATCGTGTAAGCCCCACCGAAATTTGAAATTTGAACAAAACATATAACGTTGATCCAATATTGATCCCCAAACGAGGGAACAATCGCATTCTGCCGGAGGAGACAAGGGGCGGCGCCGGCGGGGATTGACACTGACGGACCCATTTGTCAACCTGTGTACGGTGTGCCGTATGCAGAGAAGAGGGTGTCCATGTCCATCCCGCCTTGTACCGGGCCTTGATGAAGAGATCCGTGGCCCAACGGGCTATATAGAGCAATATTATGGGACGGCTTTCCGGCCCAAGAGCCATTTATGAGTGAGACGAGCAGTCCGCTGGCTGTGCATTTTGTTCTCTCCAAATTGAAGGCAGGCTTCTGATGTTCGCCCAGGAAGAGCATTGTAGTGTCTCTCTAAAAAAAAAAAAAAACAAGAGCATTGTAGTAATTGTGATTGTCATGTCAGCAGCTGCATCCCGTCAGCACAGAAGATTTTTTTTTTAAAGAAAAGGGTTTCCCCGCTTTTGTGTTACCAAAAGCCAAACAGTTTACAGCATTTACGTTCACGTGCGCCCCGCACAAAACAAGTTTAACAGAGTCTGAAAACCAACTAAAACTGAGAACGCTCCAGGCTATAACTACCCGAAAGCGCTAAAAGAGCCCGTGTTCCATAGTCCGAATTGTTAAGTTCTGCTCCCGGATCATCCCATCCCGTTGAAACCACATCCGAAAGCCGAAGACCCGAAGGATCCAACCTTGATAAAATTGGTCGCCTCCAACGTCCATAGGACCTGAGGCGGTGAGCTTGCTCGTTCCTCCGGAAACGTCGCGAATTCTTCCAGACGTAGCTTGGTGTCTTCCTTGAATAACAGTGTCCATCTCTGATCATCCTCACGATTCACGGCCACACTCCTTTCATCCCTGTCCACCCTGAAAACAAAGTTCATTTCTTAGCTTCCACGAGGTCCATGGAATTGCAGCTGAAACTGCATTCAGGACCGTACGACGCTTATGCGCCACCCACGAGCGTTCATAGTTTGCACCAAGATTTGAGTTAAAAGAATTCATTCACGGTGTCCCAGACTTGTTTGGCCACGTCACCACAGAAGATTGAAAGCAATTTGCAGGCTTGCAGCCGTGGATATGTCCAGATCAGCTCCAATTTCTTTTCAAAACCAAAAAAAGAAAGTTCAGATCGGCCCCGC
Organism: Bothriochloa decipiens; assembly: GCA_023333625.1. Lineage (NCBI taxonomy): Eukaryota > Viridiplantae > Streptophyta > Magnoliopsida > Poales > Poaceae > Bothriochloa > Bothriochloa decipiens. Next base: position 810,835 of record CM041631.1, read on the forward strand.
ACCGATGGGTCCCACGTGACAGACAGTATTCAGGTAGGCCACGCACGCACGTTGTCGCCTTTCTTGTCCAGGCAAAGCCACACCGCACTCACCTGGCTCCCCCCTCCTCTGTCTCCCTCTCGCCTCCCAACCCAAACGCTCCTCCCATGCCGTCGCCCCCGCGGCCGCTGCGGCCGCCGCCGGCGAGTGTGCGGGGCTTTCTGGACGCGCACTTCGCCTCCCCCGAAGACCTCACGGCCGCGCCGGCGCTCGCGGAGCTCCTGCGCCGGGAGTGCGCCGGGCTCGACGCCTCGCTCCGCCGCGCCGAGGCGCGGCTCGGTGCCGCGGCCGCGTCCTGGCTCGCGCGCTCCGCCGGGGCCCGCGCCGACCTCCGCCGCGTCCGCTCACGAGGTTCCCTCGCTCACTCCGCTCAGCACTAGTGAACCCTAGCTGCTGGATGGGGTTTTAGTCAGTCCCGGTGCCGCGGGGGCGCTGAGGCTGCCTGCCCGTCCCCTCCACACTCCAGAATCCACTGCTGATCCGGCTCGGTTTCCTCTTTATTTCCTAGGGGTGCACGTCGGCGAGGAGGACGAGGGCGGCGAGGCGGCGAGGACGGTGGGGCTGCCGGCGCTTGTGCGGGAGATCCAACGGATCGACACCATCCGGCTCTACGCGGGTCAGCATCTCTCTTCCTCCTATTGTTGTGGACGTTTATATAGTGGCATGGGCAAATACAAATTATACAATGTAACTGGTCGTAGATAACATACAAAACTGGTTTGCTACCTGATGGTTACTGAGCTCTACTCGATAAGAGTTTGTTCTGGAGCCTGCGTTATGGTTACATTGTTGCTGCGCGATGTGACTTTTGGTAACTTAATACTACATTATTTTATTTTCCGCAACAGTATAATCTGGTGATCCTTTTTTGTGTCCACCTGGTTTGTCAGTGCTGAAAATACCCATATCACTGACCTTCTATGTCACTGGGAAATGCAGTACTCATGATTATGTTGAATGTAGAAGCTTCTGTGTTGGTTTCAGTACCAGTCTATGAACTAAGATAGTCATGAAGGTTCGGGCCACATTAACAAGTATCATAAGTTTGTAACTGAGTCCATTGACATTATTTGAATAATAAAGTTCTTCTGTGCAGTTTCAAACTTGCTGTACCAGTTCATAGTTCAATTTTGATTTCATTCCCCCCTCTGCATCAAAATCTGCTCACCTTTGCTAATTGCCACGATATGGGTTCTGTTGGCTGCTGTTGTTTGTTACTATGTATCTTCTTTGAGACCTCTAGCTCTGTATGGTGTAGGAATGTATAGTGCTTTCTGTAACTTTGCTATGCTGACATTCCAGAAGCTACTCTACAGTTGGAAGCTTTGGTTGGCAACCTGGAAGATGTGGCATTCTCCATCGTTAGGCAGGCCCCAAAGTTTAACCTATCATCCATACTTCGAAAATCAAATGTGAGGTCCTTCATCTTTCTTTCACTTCATCTGTTGCTGCAGATGCAGCTGATAAAATGTCATGCTCGTATATGTGGCATTGTGGCTCAGCAGTTAGTTTGCGAAATAAGGATGACATCCGTGTATTCTCTGTCAAATGTAGGAAACAGAATGGAAGCAAGGGAAGCTGCTACAAGCTGTTGATGCTGTGAGGGACATTGAGCGAGAATTAGTACAGATCAGCACTAGTAGGCCGCAGTGGACCCACCTTGTCATGGCTGTTGATTCTAGAGTGGACAAAACTCTTTCCATTCTGAGGCCTCAAGCACTTACGGATTATCGGGCGCTACTAACATCACTAGGCTGGCCACCTTCATTGTCTTCACCAGACACAGAGAAGGATAAGTACTCCCAGATTCCGAATCCTCTAGTCTTGATGAATAAGGAAAATAAAGAGAGATACTCTCAAAGCTTTCAAGCGCTGTGTGCTCTCCAACATGTGCAGGGGAACCGTGAATTACGCCTGTGTCAAGCAGCAGAAGTGACTCCTGCCCTGTCTGATTTGAAGTACTTCAATAGGACTGCTTGCTTCGACAATGGGCTTTGGGCGGTCGATGAATTAGTTCACCCTATCGCTTCAAGGATGGAATATCATTTTGCGAAATGGTCTGAACAGCCAGAGTTCATTTTTACCCTTGTTTACAAGATAACAAAGGATTTCATGGATGGGGTGGATGATATACTGCAGCCTTTGATTGATCAAGCAAGGCTAGTGGGATTAAGTGCCAAGGAATCTTGGGTAACTGGAATGGTGAAAATGCTTGTAGGATACCTTGAGCGGCAGATTTTCCCAGCACTTGTCTGCTCTTATCAGGATCATGCTACTGCTGGCAAACCTGAAGTAGATTCCTCTTGGTTGCACTTAAACGACGTAATGATTTCTTTTGATAAAAGAATGCAGCTTCTAGCAGATTCAGGAATCCAGAAAATAGCATCTCTTTCGGAAGGTCTGTCTAGGTCCTTATCTGTCTTTTCAATATACACTGAGCACCCTGATTGGCTTCAGATATGGGCTGATGTTGAGCTTAGTTTAGCACAGGATAAGCTGAAATCTGAAATGGAAGATGAGGCAAGTTGGTCATGTAGAGGTCAGCATGACCAGCTTGGTCACGTGGAAAATTCAATGAAGTTTCTTCTCTCAACAAGAGAGGACTACAAAGCCCCTCTGGTGTGTGAATTTGTTATCAAAACTGCTTTGTCAATGGTTGAAAGAGGCCGTGCTCTGCCAAACAGGGCAATGCAGATCCAGTATAACAGATCATCTTCAGTTAGGTTCCTGAATAACTTTTTTCTTGTCTTGCGTGAACGATGCGAAGCATTGCAATTGTCAAATATAGCATTAGAAGATGAGTCTTTGTCAAAAACTTCATGTGCAATCAACGCTGCTCGCTACTGCGAGAATGTGCTTCGGGAATGGGATGAAGATACTACCTTCTTGGATATGGGTCCTCAAGGATACCTGTTTACCGATGAAATCAGCTTTTTAGTTAAATTAGGGACCAATTACCTGGAACAGATACTTTCTTCAGTTCTGCTTGAGTTTGAAGATCTGTCTTGGGAATATGTCCAGAACATTGGATCATGGAGTGGACAGACCATCTTAATTGATCAGATCCTGGATGAAGAAAATGCAGGAGTATCTCCTGGTTTTGTTCCCAGTCTAGATGTTCTGACAGACAGGACCACTAAGTTGAAGCGGTATCTTAATTCCAAGGATTTCCTTGATCTTTGGAGGAGTATAGCGGAAGGCCTCGACTACTTCATCTACAGCAGCATACGATGGGGTGAAGTAAGTTTCTCTGATCCTGGAGTCATCCAGCTAAGAGTTGATACCAAAGCCCTTCTGCACATCTTTAGGCCCTTCTGTTCAAGACCTGATGCTTTTCTTCCTTTTCTAAGTGGATCCCTGAGGTTATTGACCATGAAAAAGTCAGATGCACAGTGTTTGCTGGAACTGCTAACGGATGAGACGAAGATTGACAATTGCCTAAAGCAGCAAGGATTGCACCATGTGAATGCTAGCCAGGCTGCAAAGATCTTAAGCAGCAGGAAGTTTTGTGACTAATCTTGTTTGTACAAAGTGTAGCTGAGAACGGCTTCAGCGAAACTTGATGTGAAAACTTTATACTTGGAGATTAACAATTCCAGGCCACAACAAAGACAGGTGCACTAACCAAGGAGCCGTCGGTATTGGCATATATGGCACGCAACAGTGCTTTCCAAGGTTGACAGGATTTGACCACTGCTGCCAATCCTGTAATTCTTCAGGCGATAACAGGAGAGGGCCGTTCACCGAGTTTTACTTGATCTGCAAGCATGGAGCTGCCATGTAATCAGTTAAATTGTTTGATTAACTTAGCTTAGTCGCCCTTGTGCAGAATGATTCAGCTGCCTCGTGCTTTCTAATTAATCCACACGATCTATTTCAGAGCTGGATGTAGTAAAGAAAGATTTTCCTGCATGGTCGCATCTCATACCTTACACGAATTGGAATTTTCTTACCTTAGCTATATAAGGTCACCTCAAGGTGTTTGGCCGCTTAAACTTATCAATCTGGCTTATCCCCGTTCTACCAATTCTACCATGAAGCAGCTTCAATATAGAGTTAATCTTCCTCTGTGGATCGGAACAGATGATATATTTGGTATTTATAGGTTTTAGGGGAATAGTCATTTATACCCTGTATGTTAGCTATTTTGATATATTTAGAGATGGAAATGAAAATTCTGATATGCTAGGCCGAAGTCGCGCATGCAATAGCGAAACCCGGCTCGTTAGTTCTCTTTTGCATCCTGGCCTAACTCCATGCCCGGCCACTTTCCCTAGTCCAATGGATCCAGGCGATCCATGTGGGCTATTACATGGTAGATTAGCTAGGTCATTAAAGGACGCAATGGGGGAAAAAACATACAGGGGACCATGCCTCCTCCAACACATCCAGGTGGAAGGTCAAGAGTGTACAAGGTGCACACAGAAGGACTAAAGGATGAATTAATTAATATAGAAAAAATTAGAAGAAACAAAACATAAAGTGATGAAGAGGCTTCTTTCTCACCGTGTTAGATTGGCGCCAGTTTCAAGCTAGCATACTCTCTCCGTTTAACTTAATATGGAATATATGCATGTAAGAACAGAGGGAGGACTAGCCAGTGTGCATTGGATTGGCACCCATGGACGACCGACATGGATAAGGTGCTCCACAGTAATGTCTACATTGCTTGTTTGGAATTGATAATAAAAAACTGGTTTCAAGTTCCATTCTAACTTATGATCAATTGGTCGATGGATGCATCTGTGAGCCGCACGAGAGCCCCAACATAATCTCCCCAACTCGAAATATCAATTGTTTGTAGCTAGAGCATGTGTATATACATTTTTAATGGTTGCTCAATTGTTTGACTTCGCCTCATGATATGAACATGCATTCTCAGCGGAAATAGTTCCTTCGTAAGCATCTGTCAAATGCTCTTCTCTTCGCTATCTGGGCATTACGGAACAGCGGTGTTGCAAACATCTTATATTCACCATATGCGGGCGCTGAATTTGGCAAATTTCTTATCTTCCATGTTCTAGAATCGCCGTAAGTTTCTCTTCTTCCATCAGCTTGAAAGCGCCAACAGCGCTTCATGAAACTTTCCATTCTACTCCCATCTGACCACGCACACTCTTGCGGCTCACTGCATGCAATTTGTATTCCTTTTGATTTATGTCCCTTCTAGTACTAGCTCACTGGGCTCAAAAAAAATACTAGCTGAAGACCGAATCAGACATGTTGGGACAAAGTTCTGCTGTTTGTCTTTTCAAAGGTGTTTCCATCAGAGAAACAGCCCCTAGGTTGCTACTGCGAAAGTTGAAGCTAACTGTCAAAAGCTTCCTTTCTATGGGCTTGTTTATATACGGTGGTTAATTGATGAGATAACGAAGTATCTGGCGTGTTGTTTAACATCTCGCTATGGGCGAAGTATCTTGGAAGCTGTAAATAGTGGCAGGGAATTAACCTTTGCGTGCTTGCTCGACTGACAAACCTGACGGAAGCCTCCATCTCCCATGCAATGCAAATGCAGATCAGGTCAGTCAACGGACCCACCGTCCCTCCCTTGACTTCCATGCACCTCGCCTGCCTTATATTCTTCTTCCACTCCCTCCTTTCACATCCTACAACTTTATTTGTTCCATTTGGAGTTCATTACAACAGTTGCCAGTCGTTTCGTTGATCTATCTATTTAGAGGAGCACTGACAAGTAAAGACAGGATCGGAGGAAATTGTAGCAGCTGGTGGTATCATCATCAGGATATAATATAATGGGGAACTGCTGCACAGGCTCTGCAAAGTGCGCCAATGCCTCCGCTCCATTTGAATCAAGTAAGACGCGCAGACAATTTCTTTCTTGCTATCTCTAATTTGTCATATTTTTCATCCTCTGAATCGATCGGGGTGGAGTGGTGAAAGATGATGCGTGCAACTGTTGTCCTGATTGCAATCTTTGATCATCGATTTCATTCAGAGGTCACAAGCAGGAGCACCGCGTCCAACAACAGTAACTCGACGACGACCGCCAATAAGCTAGCGTCGCGCCGCAGCACCTGCAGCTCGTCGGCCTTGTCCGGTCAGCTAGCCGGCGGCTCCGACGTGCAGGTGCAGGCGGCGAGCACCGGGACCGGAGCCGGGGCCGGGGCCGGGCTCAAGTCGTTCAGCATGAGCGAGCTGCGCGCGGCGACCAAGAACTTCGGGTCCACGTCGTACCTGGGCGAGGGCGGGTTCGGGTGCGTGTACAAGGGATGGATCGACGAGGCGACGCTGGCGCCGACGAGACCCGGCGTCGGCCGGATGGTGGCCATCAAGAAGCTCAAGGAGGAGAGCTTCCAGGGCCACCGGGAGTGGCTGGCCGAGGTCACCTACCTGGGGCAGCTCCACCATGCCAACCTCGTGACCCTCGTCGGCTACTGCTCCGACTCCGGCGCCAACAAGCTGCTGGTGTACGAGTACATGCTGCGCGGCAGCCTGGAGAACCACCTCTTCCGCCGCGCCACTCAGCCGCTGTCGTGGCCCATGCGCGTCTCCATCGCCGTCGACGTCGCGCGCGGCCTGACGTTCCTGCACGCCCGCGACGACAGCCCCGTCATCTTCCGTGACCTCAAGTCCTCCAATGTCCTCCTCGACTCCGACTACCGCGCCAAGCTGTCGGACTTCGGGCTGGCCAGGAACGGGCCGACGGGGGACAAGAGCCACGTCTCCACGCGCGTCGTGGGCACCCGGGGCTACGCCGCGCCGGAGTACATCGCCACGGGCCACCTGTCCACGAAGAGCGACGTGTACAGCTTCGGAGTCGTGCTGCTGGAGCTCATGACGGGGCGGCGCGCCGTGGACGACGGCAGGTCGACGGCGACGCTGGTGGACTGGGCGTACCCGCAGCTCGGGGATCGCCGGAAGGTGATCCGGATCATGGACACCAGGCTGGGCGGGCAGTACCCCAAGAAGCAGGCGCAGGAGGTGGCCGCGATCGCGCTGCGCTGCCTCCAGAACGACCCCAAGAACCGCCCCGCCATGGCCGACGCCGTCCTGCCGGAGCTCGAGCAGCTGCTGCAGCCCAACAGCCACAAATCCTCCTCCTATACCTCGTCCACGCCGCCGCCGCCGGTGCACGAGCGACCACGACGCCCCCACTCCAAGTCCAAGAGCTAGCTGAGCTAGATTTTGTTTGTACCTTATACTGCCTTTTGTTTCATGTGTTCAATGTAGATGATACAGAATGCATGTACATAGATAGAGGTTTGTTTCTTCTTTTCTGTGCAGATTGAGATTGCTGTATTGCGTTCAAAAAGATTGAGATTGCCGTGAATTGATCATCTGTTGTTTTCCGTACAGAGGTAGGATTGTCAGCGGAGATGACCTTTGCTGACGACTATTCACATTAGTGTAGCAGCGACCATCGCTTTCTATGAGAGTGTCATTGTTGGAATTGCGGCTCTTACTGTTCTTTTAATTTGTATGCAGCCTAAACAGGAGCGCAGAAGGCACGTGGGTGGATTAGGAGGGTTTTATTGGTCTGTCTGATGACTCGATTGGATAGAACTGACTGAAATAAACTATGCAGAGTAAGAGCTTTTGTTCAATCAGCGTTCCAGCACCCGGACGTGCACGCAAACTCCTCTATTTTTACTATTCCTTGTTGACGAGACGAACATGTTTTGTTGCATCAAAACATGTAATTAAAGATGGTTGGAATCGGAAGAAGAAACAAGATTTAAATTTTCCTTGCATCAGGACTGATTTTCTTTTCCTTTTCTTGTTTAGAAAAAAAAAGAATCACGTTTATACTGTACACGTTTTAGCCATGACCAGTTGATCAATTCGTTACGATAATAAACCCTGGCTGCTTTACTGAATTATATCTTTGGGTGATGTAGTTTTCGAGAACCATAAAACTTTAGTGTTGTTATAAGTCATAGAGAGAGAAAACGGTTTAGAAAAAATTATGAGTAGAGTATTTACCTTTTAGAACTTAAAAAAATGGAGATAAAGAAATTTTAAAAATTTTAATTGGTAGAAATAGTTTGAGATTCCTAATGATGTAAACTCGTTGAGCTCTAAAATTTGAAGGCGTTATTTTTCTGTAAAAATAACACAAGCCAGCTTCAGTAGAAGCGAAGCAACCGGCACCCACAGTAGCGAGCCGTGAAGCGACTGACGCGGCGGCGGGGCGGTGGCGGACGCGCCGCACGACAGCGACCTCCATGCGGGGACGGCGGAGCCCTAGATACCTCGTGGCCGACCCCCACTGGCGCCGTCTTCTCCCGGCTCGACAACATTGGTGAATGGTGAGCCACCGCAACCCTAGTGGGGGAAAAAATGGCAGCTTTGCTTCACCGCGACATTGGTGTGTGGTGGTCAAAGTTTTTTTTTTTTGGATGGATATATCTAGTCGTGCGATTGATTGAGGAATTGAAAAATGATTGCACATTCTTGCTTCCCCGCGATGTGGTGCGGGAGTGAACGGAGAAGTAAAGCTTCAAACAGAATGCTGACGACGTCCCTGTCCGTTCCTATCTTCCTTTCTCACCACCACCATCATCATCATCTTGCTGGCTAGCTTTGCTTCCACTCGTGCAACTCCTTTGTGCAAATTGTTAGTTCTGTAACACTGTAGCGTGTGTGTACATACATATGTGATGCCTCTTTGGGTTTGAGCTGTGGCTTCGCTCATACCTCACAATGGGCGTGCAGAGAGCCAATGGCGCGTCCTTGCTCCATGCGCTAGTTGGTGTGTGTGCCCTGTGCTTGGCATTGTCTTCTCGGTGTGCGGAGGGGCAGAACCCAAATGGCCAGCTGAGTGTGGATGCCTCACCACAGAATGCTAGGAAGATCCCTGATAAGATGTTTGGTATCTTTTTCGAGGTGTGAGCCAGGTTACAATTGTAGTATCTGTTAGCAGCAGCAGTTCATCTGGTGCCACATCAACAGTTCAAATTTTGAAACCTTTTTTTTTGCTGACCTCTGATGGTTATCCTGAGAAAAGATGTTAATTTAATTCAGATAAGTTTTTGGTTGTACCTGTAGGAGATCAACCATGCTGGAGCTGGTGGGTTGTGGGCAGAGCTTGTAAGCAACAGAGGTAGTGATAAAGCATCTCTTACTTGCTCTTACACCTATACCAATTACTTACTTCTCCACTTCTCCCTTTGTTTTGCTTAATTTGTGTAATCTCTCACAAAGTTATCTCCAGGATTTGAGGCCGGCGGGCCTAATACACCTTCCAATATTGATCCATGGCTGATCATTGGGGATGAATCAAGTATCATTGTTGGAACTGATCGGACATCATGCTTTGAACGTAACCCAGTTGCACTTCGGATGGAAGTTCTTTGTGATTCTAAAAAAACTAACGCCTGCCCATCAGGAGGTGTTGGTGTCTACAATCCTGGTTACTGGGGCATGGTATGATATTCCCTGTATTCATGATTTTGTTTTTGGAACAAATATGCACATTGAACCTATAATCTTGGGGAGCTGACATGATTTTTTCCTGTCCTAAGAGATTCCATGACTGTTTTCTACCTTGCTCTGTGTGATGTGTTTCTGTCTCTTTCCCAGAACATTGAAAAAGGGAAGGTTTATAAGGTGAGCCTGCATATTAGGTCATCAGACACGGTGTCCTTGACTGTTTCCTTGACAAGCTCCGATGGTCTACAAAAACTTGCTGTCCATACCATCACGTAATGTATTCTGCTGTTAATGTTAGCATCAATGGATGCATATATTATCTTGTAATGTTTTATATGATTTGCATTTCACTTTCAGAGGTAGCAAGAAAACCTTTGCAAACTGGACAAAGATAGAATTCCATTTGAGATCCAACCAAAATAACACCAACTCAAGGCTTCAACTTACAACAAGTAAAAGTGGGGTAGTTTGGCTTGATCAAGTATCAGTTATGCCAATGGACTCTTACATGGTATACTAATAGCATTCATTTCTGCTTTTTATTTTCTCTGTTTTCTAGTGGCATTTAGTAATTGCTGCTGGTCCAACTATACACTTAATGCTTATTTTACTCGAATGTAGCTGTCCAGGGGTGGTCTGGACTCTGACTTTACATACCACATGTCTTTAGGGGCATGGTTTTCGAAAAGATCTTGCTTTTATGTTGGCCAATCTGAAGCCTCAGTTTCTCAAGTTTCCAGGTTTATTATCTTTTATTATTCTTACATTATACTCGAGTCAAGTTTGCGATGGTATGTGTAATATTCTACACTTACCATGTTTAGGAGGCAACTATGCCATGGGAAATTATCTATGAAATGCATTTCGTTGGAGTGAGACTGTGGGACCATGGGAAGAAAGACCTGGTCACTTTAATGATGCCTGGGGATACTGGACTGATGATGGACTTTGATTTTTTGAGTTCCTTCAGGTATACTCCTATTTGATACTGACCTAAGATTTATCAAACCAAATGTACTTGATATTGGTTTTCCTTCTTTATAGTTGGCTGAAGACCTTGGTGCTTCCCCAGTTTGGGTGGTGAATGATGGTAACTTGAGTCTCAGCAGATGTTTGATGTGCAGCTATCAGTTGATTTAAGTTAACGGATTCTTATTAACAATCCAGGAGCAAGCCTTAATGAAGAAGTTTCCACTAAAACAATTGCATCCTTGGTTAAGGTATTTCTTGCATATTATTTAGTCAAATCTTCCTTTGATAAAAGAATGGAATATACCTGCAAACAAGAAAAATACTTGGTTTTAATTCATTTTGTGCAATATTTTTGTTACTTTATCTTGACAATCCGAACCACACACATCCATTATCTTTTGTCAACTTAAGTTAAACATATCGTGAAAGCATTGCAAGTACACCTTTCTGACAACGATGAATTGCAAGCTCATTGAACGCATTATGTGTTCGATCCTGTATGTATGGGGTGACATGATCTTTTTAGACAGGTAACTATTGGTCTGTAACCAAAACAAAAAAATAAACTCAAAAGGTAACTTGTTACTCTTTTTAACAAACTTTACAACTCGCAAAGTTTTAACAACTGAATCACATAATCTTTTTTTCTTCTTTTTGGTGTGTGTGGAAATTGTGTTTTCCAGAAAAATTGTTGATGTTTATTTTATTTACATAAAACATCATTTTCATTGTTTTGGTGGGATGTAGGACTGGTGTGAGATGGCCAATTAGTATTGTTTTAGTTGGAAGAGGTGATGAAAATGTGAGAGTCCTGTGACTTGTGTCTTCTCAAATTCACCCTCTTGACACCAACAACACTGTTTTTCCATTTCCAGTACCAAAACCACTTATTTTTATTTGTGCCCTTTAAGCTGGCCCAAATTTCTTAAGATCGTCTTTTATCAACACACTGTTGCCATTTCCTGCAATTTGTTTATGTTCCTGCAAATTTTTGTGCCTGTACGATTTCAGGATGTTGTTAATGGTATAGAGTTTGCCAGGGGAGGACCCAAGACAACTTGGGGTTCAGTTCGTGCAGCAATGGGACACCCAGAACCGTTTAAGCTTGATTATGTTTCAATAGGAAATCAAGAATGTTGGATGCTGTACTACAGAGGTTGGTAATTCAGTTCAGCTCTATGCTCTTTATTTCTAGTTTCTAAACAAGAGCTTATTTACAAAGCATATCCAGTTTGGGTTCTGCTTTTTAGTCATTAGTGTTTGATGTTTAAGGAGATAATTCAGTGTGCTCTTTATGTTCTGTTATTCATAAAACAGGAAAGGCTCATGCTGTTTTGTTTTCCATTTTATAGGAAATTACCAAAAGTTTTATTCTGCGATTAAATCTGCCTACCCAGACATTAACATTATATCAAGTTGTGATAGGCCAACTATTTCGCCATCCAACCCTGCCGATCTTTACGATGTTCATGTAATAGTCACAACACTATGTTCCTTGCTTGCTTAAGCAAATTTTTCGTCATGGTTGACAAAAACATCATCGTTTGCCGCAGGTCTACACCTCTTCGACTAACATGTTTTCAAAAACTAGTATGTTTGACAACACACCACGTGGAGCACCAAAGGTTTGTTTTGATGCTCTCTGTATATCTGCAACGATTTATTCCAAAAACTTATACATTGAAATGATGGGCAACACTTTGAGTGTTTAGGCAATTATTAGTGAGTACGCTGTGACTGGGAATGATGCTGGCAAAGGAACACTAGTAGCAGCATTGGCAGAAGCTGCATTTCTGATTGGATTGGAAAGGAACAGGTTACCTGTACCCTTTCCTCCTCATTGTAGAGTTCTTTCATATAACTATTTCTCAAATTTGTGTTTTTGGTGGCTGCCAAAATTAAAGGATGATACTAAATTTTCGATTGAGAAATTATATTGCTGATATAACTGTTTTGTCTGTTTGTTCTACTGCAGTGATGTGGTTGAGATGGCAAGCTGTGCACCCCTTTTTGTAAATGACAATGATCGCCGGTGAGGAGTGAACACCTTAAGGGAGTACCTAAGTGACATGTCACAATACTAGTCTCTTTGCAGTTTCCGCTGAATATGAACAGCATAATCTAGCATTCTAGTATTCAGCTGATTTTGGCCTGCATGCAAATATAAGAACTGTTCAGCCTTTTCATCCTGTTATCATTTTAACTTCATAATTGTTTCCTTCTGCTATGAGCTTCAACAATCCACTTAATTTGAAAAGAGAATGTGTGAAATTAGGTGGAGCCCAGATGCCATCGTCTTCAACTCATGGCAGCACTATGGGTGTCCCAACTATTGGATGCTACACTTCTTCAAGGAATCTAGTGGTGCCACCCTTCATCCTACAACCATTCAGATCTCCAACTATGATCAGCTGGTTGCGTCTGCCATCACTTGGCAGAATGCTAAAGACAAGAGCACCTACCTCAGGATAAAGGTAACTAACCTTGTTCTTTCCGTGCATGATCAATCAGCTCCAGAAAATACTGATGCTTTTTTTTAAGAAAAAAAGAAGTAACAATCATGATGGGCTGGTGGCGATCCATTTGCAGGTGGTCAATTTCGGCAACCAAGCTGTGGATCTCAACATATCCTTCGCGCAACTGTCCACCGGCATCAAGAAGTCTGGATCGAAGCAGACGGTTCTAACATCCAGCAGTCCGCTTGACGAAAACTCCTTCCAGCAGCCAGAGAAGGTTAGTGCACATACTGAATCAGTGAATGAAAAAAATAAAATCACTTGAAGCAATGATAGCTGTGGCTGTGGAATATACTGTGCAGGTGGCGCTAGTGTCAAGCCCAATGGCCAACGCGGGGCAGCAGATGGGCGCTTCCGTGGGGCCATACTCCCTCACCTCGTTTGACCTGCTGCTGGAGCCGAGCAAGCATGACAGCATTTGAACTGTGGACTAACTGTGGACTGAAGAAGCAGCGGTGTACCGAGGCAAAATGAACAAAGGGGAGGAGAACAGATAGATGGTAGTATACTTATTATATTCTTCAGATATGGACCAGTGCTGCTCAAGTTGGTGCCATAGACTTGTACTGTATTTGCAAGAAATAAGTGAGATGGTTATTAAGATGTCCACCAATGGGCACCATAAGTAGAAGACCACTTATTTTTCACCTGAGCCTGTGCTATTACTGTTAAAAGAACGCTTGATGGAGGTTACAGAGTAGCTTGTTTCCTGTTGCATGTTCCCTTGAGTGGTAATGAACTTGTGGCGAAGTCGTTCATGGTAGAGATTCATAGGGGGACCTAGATGAGAAGAGCACAATCTGCTGTAGTCTAGCTGGTTAGGTACTCGGCTCTCACCCGAGAGAGCCGGGTGCGAGTCCCGGCAACGGAAGCTTTTTCTTTTTTTTTGACAGATCGCGTGCCAACGAACCAGAGGGAGACAAGACAAGCGGCAAAGGTGAGGTCACGTCACTCGACGACGCTGCCATCTGACCCTGGGAGCTTCCTGTACAGGCCCCGTCGCATCCATTCAGTTTGTTTTGTTTGAAAAAATGCCAGGTCGCGTTGTTTTCCTCTCTGATGATGAACGAGTAGGTGGATGTTTTTAGCCTGGCCACGAGCCTTATCTTGGCAAAGGCAGCTGACAATTGGTGCTACACTCTTGTTTTTTCGATAGGGCTAGATATAGGGCCTTGATATACATATACATGCCGCTTCCTAAAACAGCTTTGGTCGGTTTGAACCCGTCACAAAATATTTATTTTAACTATTTTATTAAACTGTATGGTCCAGACCAGACCTGACTTTTGCAGTGTTTTCGATCATCGGTTCACTGAGTCCATACTAAAGAAACTTTTTACGGTTAGTTTGGTTATATGCTTTGGGTAACTAAATAAACATCACTTTATCTAAAAAATAAACATTTGGATCTTGTTATCATAATGCGCACTTTGGGCTGTTATTTCTGATGCAATATTCATTACTTTATCTATATGTTGTCGTCTTGTCATTGTTTGCTATGAAATAGAAAAATGTTGCTAAAAGTTGTTACAAGTTCTAGTATTTTATGGTTGTTAATCAGGTTCGATTATTTTTAAATGCGGCCTGCCCATACTGATCTTGCTCGGTTCTGAGTTTTAAAACTAACATATTAGTTCTGTTTTTAGACTATCAAACTTTCAAAATAATTAATTAATGATATGATCAGTTCGTTTCAAGTAGACCGAATAGATTCATCTAACATAACATGTTCTTGAGCTATTTAACTTAAGTTAGAGGAACTCTCGCGACGTCAAACGGTGAACCTAAAATTTAATTTAAGTACTCTTAAGTTAGAAGAGACTAGTCTGGTAGTGCTATGAGATCCTCGTTTGAGCCTGTGCCAAAACAAGGCAACCCTTGCAATACTGAGTGTCTTACCAACAATAATATTGCTGTGGTTTGATGGATCCTCGTTTTATTTGACGTGTTACCTGTCTTGCGCCTAAATATTGCATAACCTACACATTAGGAGAGAAAACTTCCTAGCAAGTGGTGCAGGTCATCTATGCCATGCAAGCCCATATATTTTTATGATATATACATAAGCTAATTAATTAAATGCGGCCTGCCCATTTGTATTCATATTTATTTTAATTTTCTAATTGAGAAAATGTCATGTCTTTTTTTATGTTTAAAACCAGAACGATTTCTATTTATATCTAAAAAAAATAAGCGCTGTCATATAGGCTCTAGGGTTATTAATACGTGACATTGCTGTGAGTTTTTACAAACATCACAATTCACGATGTGATGCAGATGCAGTCCAGACGTGACAGGGATTGCCTCATTGCCTTTTTTTTTTAATGCCGTTATCGGTGGAAACGTCCTCGTCCAAAAGCATCAGTTCATCTAACTTTAAGTTAGAGAAATTTGAGTCGTTGAATGGCCTAACATTTAATTTAAAGAAGTTAAGTCTTAAGTTAGGGGAAGACCGGTTCGGTGGTGCAGAGACGAGATGGCTTGTCCCAACAAGGCAACAGCGTTTGCCTTGCAGTCCGAGTAATTTGCCAACAATGTCAATGTGGTTCGGTGGGTCCTCGTTTTGTTCAATATGTTATCTGTCTGTGTGTTAATGTACGCCTGCACGTCATGAAAGGAAGCTTCCTAGCAAGTGGTGCCACAGATTGCCAAATGTAATTTAAGACCATTGTGTTGACACATAGACCAATAAATTAAGAGTGTGCTCAGTTATCTCATATCTATTAATTTTCTAATACTAAAATATATACAGTTTTTTTATTGCTTCTAAAATCTTCCTTTCTTTTTTTCTCACATGACAATCTAAAATCTTCCTTTCTCACATGAGCAACATAACATTTCTATCTCGTACCTGTAACGTCACCTGGCTCGTGTGGAGCCTCATCTACCTATGCATCCATCTTCATGGCTATTTATATTTAATCACGCTGTCATGTCTTTCGTGAGGTTGAAGCCGGAATAATTTTCGTTATCTATAAATAAGCGTTGTCACGTAGGCATCTAAGATCAATATGTCGTGATTTCTTTTATGAACATCTCGATGTGATATGCAGTTCAGACGTGACAAGGATTGCCCCAGTATCTTCTTCTGCAAACGCGGTCGATCAAGTTTAGACAGCATATATCTACCGCGTCCAACGCCGCGGTTGTCGGCGGCAAATAAACGTCACCTTTGCTTCATCCAACCACACTCAATCAAAATCGGACGCATAAGATTATTGCATTGCTTGCATCAGACAACTTTCTCATTTCTGTTAGTCTGTGAAGATGAGCTGAAAACCTTTTTTTGGCAAACTATTGTTTTCTAAATAAATGTCAACTGGTTGTGGTTCCGGTCCATTCCGTTTTTAAAGAAGAGCGAGCCAGCAAGCATGCCAGTCACGTCCAGCATCCCCACTTACATAAATATTTATATCAAGTACGTCACTACACAGAGCAAAATTATTTATTTATTATTTAAAAAAGGGTGCATTCGTCTTAGCCTTGTGTTTTTTTTTTTTTGACAACAATCTTAGCCTTGTGTTGTGTATCTCGCGGGACTTTGAATCATTGTCGCACAAGGCTCATTTCCAAGCCACTCTTTGAATGCGGGATTTTTTTTTTCTGTTTTCTATACATCTTAATTTTTCTGTGAAAACCAAACTGATTCGTGCAAAATTCATGTATAACTTTCGTGAATTTTCTACATTGCGAAGGGATTCTTAGAGCTGTTGGTTTGCTGCCAGGATGTGATGAGAATCTGTTCATCTGACTTAGAGGAACACGAGACGTTGAATGTGAACCTAAAATTTAATTTAAGTGAGTTATGGTCTTAGTAAGTTAAAGATTTGTCCAGTGGTGCGGTGATGAGACTATATTGGGCTTGTGCTAACAAGGCGACTACCCTTGCAATCCTGAGTTCCCTTGTGAGCAATGTTGCCTTTGTAGTCCCGAGTCCTTGCCAACAAAGCTGACGTGGTTTTGGAGGTCCTCATTTCGTTTAACGTGCTGATGCGTCTGGATGTACGCAGCACCCTACACGTCAAGAGAGGAAGCTTCCTAGCAGGTGGTGCAGGTTGTCGTATGCAATGCATGCCTATAGATTTACACAGGTTTTCTAAAGTGGGCGCTTAGTTGTATTTGTATTTATTTTTTAATACTAAATCAAATAAAGTTTTTTTATCACTTTTAAAACCTTTTTTTTTTTCTCACAATAGCAACTGAACATGTTTATCTGGCAGTCGTAACGTCACCTGGTCCTCGTTTTGTTCGACGTGTTGCCTGCCCTGTACCCGGATAAATGCACCGCATGCACTTCAGGAGAGGAAGCTTCTTATCAAAGTGGGTTGCTTAGTGGTATTTATATTTATATTTTTAATACTAAATTGAATAATTTTTTTCCATTGCTTGTAAAACCTTAGTTTCTCAAAAGAGCAACGAGACATATTTATCTCGTAGTCATAACATCACCTGGCCCTCGTTTTGTTTGACGTGTTGCCTGCCCTATGCCCAGATAAACGCACCGCATGCACTTCAAGAGAGGAAGTTTCCTAGCAAAATGGGTGTTCAGTGGTATTTGTATTTATATTTTTTAATACTAAATTGTATAATTTTTTCTATCACCTGCAAAACCTTCCTTTCTTAGAAGAGCAACGGGACATGTTTGTCTCGTAGTCATAACATCGCCCTGGCCCTCGTTTTGTTTGATGGGTTGCCTGTACTGTGCCCACATATATATGGCCATGTGGCCCGCGGGCCTTTGGCCCGGCCCAACCACGGCACGGCACGGCACGGCACAGAGGCCATCGTGCCCGTGCCGGCCTGGCCCGAGACACCAGGCCGTGCTTGGGCCGTCACCTAAGCCTGTGGCACGGCACGGGCCCGGTAAACCAGCCGGCACGACAATGGCCCGTTAGATTGGCAGCCCACCACCGTTTGTAACACATGTATACTGCACTCCTGACCTAATCCACCATCAGCCGACCCCCAGTCCCACGCCGCCACACTCCCTCTCCCACGCGGTCGCGCCGCTGTCACAATACACGAGGGCGCGAGGCTCGCGACTCCGACTCCGGTCTCTCTCCCGCGCGCCCTTCACTCTCCCTCCCTCTCTGGCTCACTGTCGAAGCCGCCGCAAAGGGAAGCGAGCCGGCGGCCGTCGCGCCGATGCGCCCTCCCTCTCCTCGGCCCTTGCACAGTCGGCAGGGATCCGGAGCGCCGCCGCTCTAGCTCCAGCCGAGAGCTCCACCACGCCCTGACCCTCAAGAAAATGCGGGGCGCTACGCGCTTGACTGCCGGGTCGCGCGGAGGCACGTCGACGATCCACCGCGACAAAGGCGGCCACGAGCTTCACTCCGACCTCGGCCTCCTCCGTCCTCTCTTCCCAGTTCCCCTTCCCCTTCCTCTGTTGAAACGGGCCACGGGCCAGCACGTGAGGCCGTGCCTAACGGGGGCACGGCACGGCCAAACAGCCCACAGGGCGTGCCTTGGGCCGATGGCCAGGCACGAGCATGGCGTAGGCACGGCCCGGCAGGCACGGTGGCCCGTTGAGGCACGACGGCATGCCGGGCCGGCACGGCCCGATGTGCTGTCGGGCCGGGCTGGCACGACCCGATGGCCATCTATATGCCCAGACATACGGTCTAGTGGGACGCTACCCACCAGGGTTTAAATCCTGGTGCTCGCACCTTTTCTTGAGATTTTCCCATGGATTAACCGGCGTTATACATTAAGTGGTAAGCGACGTTTCCGTCGACAACGAGGCGCCGGTGATGACTTCGGGAATCTTCAGATCCGCCGGGTGCTCAGTCCTTCGGAGGTGCTCATAGGGGTAGGGGTAGGATTGCGTACGTGTGTTAATAGGGGTGAATGTGCGTGAGTGTTATGAGCATATGCATTGCACCGTGTAATTTAAAAAAAGACATAAGAAAACTTCCTAGCACGCGGTGCAGGTTGTCGTATGCAATGCATGCCCATAGATTTATACGATAATATACCAAATTAAAGTGTGTGCTAGCTGAGTTGTATCCGTATTTATATTTTTAATACTATAAAATAAATAATTCTTTTCTATCGCTTCTGAAACCTTGCTTTGTCACAAGAGCAACAAATTAAACACGTCTATCTCGTAGTCATGGTGACACCTAACCCGTGTTGAGTTCAATAACAGAACACAAGAGATTGTTGCTTGGGCTGAATCAAAAGGCCCGTAAGAGGTTGTCGTTCCATGCTTGTTACTGACGAACGGTCGGTTCAATATATAACAGAAGCAATGCATTTGATTGCTATTACAGGAATGTTACAGTAATCCGTTCATTTTCGTAGAAAAAAAAACAGAAGACAGAAAAATTTCCTACAATCTAAAAGTGGCCTCAATTTGGATGTACCTGCCAGATCCCAGATCCCGATGAGGGTATATTCTTTGTACTTAGGGGCCCCTGCTAGCGCATGAGATCGTCATTCGTGCCTAGCATGTCCTCCTCCAGCTCCAAGCGGTGGCCATATATTGCAAATAAATACTGTAAAGTTAGCATCATGTGAAAAAGAATATATATATCGTCGCTTGCAACAGCACAATGCAATGGCCCCGGCCTCTTGCATATATTATTATTCTGTTTATCACGCTTAGCTCGCATTGCGCTCCCCTGCGTGCGTCCGTCTGAAACAAACAACAAAATGATGGGAGCAGGGAGAAAAAAAATAAAGAGAAATAATTCGTCGTCTGACCAAGGAAGAGAAACTGATTGAATACCAGTGCAGTCTCCGATTGGATCTAGGTAGCAGCAGCAGCTAGGCACGATCGTGTTTGCATTACATTGCATAATAGTATATGGTAATGTCAATGGCAGCCAAGCAGCAGGCCAGTCCATCATCAATCTTTAATGCTCCAGCTCCAGCATGCTAATCACGTACCACCATCCATTATTCCAGCCGCGTAAAATTAATTAATAATACTAAACCGAAGCTAGCCTGGCGTACTCTTCAAAAGCACAGTTATATTACGACGAATGCGATGTATCATCGATCATGCCGTGGATTCAAGATCCACAGTTTACGAATGTTGATTTCATAAAGAAAGTGATTGACGATGGCTAAGCAAGTCTGAGTCTTGACAAGGAGATGACACACAGAATCAAATTACCATGGACGCAAAAAGTGACCGTACAGTAACTCGTCATCTGATAGTGATGGATGGCAATAGGAATGTCATTGCGCCGATGGCCGGCGCCCGCCCACAGACAAAAAAGGGAGCAAGACGCAGTCACCTAAAAGGGAATGAAGTTGAGTTGTCGTCCAAGCTAGGTGAGATTGACTTGTGCTGTGTGTCCATATCCATGGCAAAATTCGCAGGGCCAACCGTACCATGAAACTCCACTAGTTGATAGGATATAGGAGCACTCCGTCCGTTAACCAACCAGCATCGATCGGTCGACTTGTGCTGTGTGTCCGCTCCTCGGCTCCTCCGTGTTGTCCTCGTGTTGCGGCCTTTGCCTTGCCGGCCTCGCATGGCATGACATGGCATGGCATGGCCTGCCTGGTACGCTTTGTCGCTCGCCGCAACGCAGCCAAGTCGCCAGCCTCTATTCATCCCTCTCCTTCCTTCCTTCCTCGTAGTTTCCGATTCGTAACGCTCGTCTCTTGCAGACCTCCCTCCCTCCATATTTCTCCCGGTCCCGGCCGGCCGGCACTCTGACCCTCTCTTCGCTCGGTCTTGTCTCTGCACCTGCACGCGGCCACGCGCTTGAGATTTCATCCCTGACGACGACGACGCCGGCCGCTCGTTCGCTCTTCCCCGGCCGCAACCCAACCCAAGGTACACCAGCTGATCGATCATTCTTTCGCCTGTGGTGAAATTCGATTAGTTCCACCGGCCGGCCAGCCCCTACCCTGCTGCTTGCTACATCGTCGTCGCCATTCGGCTGTCCCCTTCACAAAGCAGGAGCAGGAGCAGGTACGGTAGGGGCGACGTCCTTTTCATGCGAGTTCCTTCTCCCTTGCGCTTTTCCCTCGATCGGGACTCTGCTGCTGCTTCATCGCACCACTGCGTGCGTGTTTCTTGCTTCCTGCCGGAGGTTGAGACCTGGCGGCGCGCGATTTCATTTTCTCGTTCTTTCTTTCTTTCTTTCTTTCTTTATTTCTTTCTTTCTTTCTTTCTTTCATTTCTTGGGCCCTTTTTCTTTTTCTAGTCTTGCTTCCACGGAATTCTGTCCAGCTTAGACTTGTGCTTGGTTTTGTATTCACCACGGGAACGAGATTCAGGTTCCTGGACGTACGTTTTATTCACCCGGCCACGATGCCTGGGAAGTGAAAACATCCTAGCCTATTTTTGATATGTTGACAACTGGATATCATTTTGAGATAGATCCAATTCATCGAATTTCTTCCCAGCCCATGTGCTCTCGTCGCTGTGTAATCAGTTGTCCGTGCCTACTTCTCGTTTGTTGGCAACTGGATTATTCTATATATCTCTATCTGCTATGTTCATATTCAGTTCTGTACAGATTTCCCTTTGCAATGCAGTACCACAGTTATTTGTATATATGCTATGGCTGTCAACTCTGAATGCCAAACTACTATGCTTTGTGCATTCCCCGGCTCAACTCAATCCTTCCTTGTTCATCTTTCAGCAGCAGGTCTTTGACAAGTATCTAGCTGGTTTCAAGGCGCTTGGCAGAGACTGGCTTAGACAACAAGGATAATGTACAGGGCCAAGAGAGCCGCTTCGCTCAAAGCCAAGCGCCGAGTTGGCAAGTATGAGCTCGGACGCACCATTGGGGAAGGAACATTTGCAAAGGTCAGGATCGCCAAGAACATGGAGAACGGGGATCATGTTGCTATCAAGATCCTTGACAAGGCAAAGGTTCACAAGAACAAACTAGCTGAACAGGTGAAGTGACAAGATTCCGCATTCTATTTCCATTGATTTTCACTGCACAATTAAAAAAAAGTTCTTTACAGTGAATTCCCTTCTGTTTGCGATATATATCTAGCAGTGAGAAAAAAATATAGTCACTGATCCCACCCTCTAAACTGTACGGCAGATTAGGAGGGAAATCTGTACGATGAAGTTAATACAGCATCCCAATGTTGTTCGCCTGCATGAGGTAATAAAGCTTAAACTTTGAATGTAAAAATATATGATTATTTCAGTATTACGTTTCCTGCATTGGAAATTTGGAATGGACATACAGGCCTACAGTTCATAACCATTTTATTTGGATTGTTTTTATTCCTTTTTTATAACAGGTGATGGGAAGTAAAACAAGGATTTACATTGTGCTGGAATTTGTTACGGGTGGAGAGCTCCATGATATCATTGTAAGCATTACTGCATCATTGCTTCCTCTGTCATTTGACCTTATTCTTTTCTCATCAATGAAAATTTATATAGCAGACTAGCTGCTTTTCTAGCCTAAACTTTGCATGTACAAACATTTCCCTGCTTTATGTATATAGCACGTTGCTTCTTTTCTCTGCGTGACAGTTTAGTAATTCTCTGTCCAAATTCACAATCAGGCCACAAGTGGAAGGTTGAAGGAGGACGACGCACGTAGATACTTTCAGCAATTGATCAATGCTGTAGACTATTGCCACAGTAGGGGTGTATACCACAGAGACTTGAAGGTGCAGTGTTGATCCTTGATTCTACTCTTTATTTGTATTTCTACTCTTTATTTGTATCATCAGTTATGATATAGTAAAATAGTATGAAATTAACATGTGGGTATTTCTCTTATACATTCCAGCTAGAGAATCTCTTACTCGATGTTGCTGGAAACCTCAAAATTTCAGATTTCGGGTTAAGTGCTTTATCGGACCAAGTGAAGGTACTATCACACAAGATACTGCAGAAACTATTGCACTTTCTTTCTTTTGGTTTCACTGCATTTCACTAGTTTACACCACAAACTTGAACTACTTCAATGCTAACAGAATGATGGATTGCTGCATACTACATGTGGAACACCCAACTATGTTGCTCCAGAGGTAATATTTGTTTGCGCATTTCTTCATTTTTTTCGTGTATTTTAGCCACAAATAAGTTTGCCTAATACAGATAGCTATCCAATATGTAGGTTGTTGATGACAAAGGCTATGATGGTGCCCTTGCTGACCTTTGGTCTTGTGGGGTGATCCTTTTTGTGCTGCTCGCAGGATGTCTGCCTTTCGAGGATGACAACATAGCATCCCTTTATGAAAAGGCATATACATGAACCAACTACTTCTTTGACCAAAAAAAAATAGCACCTGAAAAACTTACAATTTTTTTATGCATTCTCTTTTATTTTACTTTGTTACAGATCTCAGGAGCTCAGTTTACTTGTCCATCTTGGTTTTCTGCTGGGTCAAAGAGGCTGATCAACAGAATTCTGGATCCTAATCCTTCCACTGTAAGTCTCTACTTAAATATGATGTGGAAAAGAACAATTTTCACGAAGCACAAGTGACAGCTTTAAGTCAGTACTGAATCATTTACAAGATGAACATTTTCACTCTCAGATCACCACTGCTTATTAGTGCCTATGTTTCTTGTGGAATTCCATCTTACCTGTTTTTTTGTTGTTACTTTAACAGCGCATTACAATTCCTCAAGTACAAAAAGATCCATGGTTTAAAAAAGGTTACAAGCAACCTGTTTTCGACGAACAATGTCAAGCTAGTCTAGATGATGTTGATGCCGCCTTTGGAGATTCAGAGGTGAACTGACTGATTAAACCAGCTTGTCACTTAAAAATATAAGGTTTTTGTGGTTGAAACAAGATTATTAAGTTAATGGTGCCATACATTTTTCAGGAACATCATGTGATTGAGGAAATTGAAGGGCAACCAGCCTCGATGAATGCATTTGAGTTGATTTCAATGAACAAAGGGTTGAATCTAGATAATTTTTTTGAATCTGATAAGGTAAGGATATTTTAGTTTCAGTTGAAGAAGTGTGTATCATGAATCAGTTTATATCGCCTATATAAATTTTTTTCTACAAAACAGTCTGAAATGTGCAATTGTGCTGATGAGCTCAGTTTTACTAATCTGGCAGAAGTACAAGCGAGAAACACGATTCACATCGCAGTGTCCGCCGAAAGAAATCATCAATAGAATAGAAGAAGCTGCTAAGCCACTTGGGTTCGATATCCAAAAGAAAAATTACAAGGTATGATGACAATCCTTGCCTCTATTCTATTATCATTTTCTTCATTTAAGAAAAAGGTTCCTATTATCACAATAGCACTTTTGGAGCTAATCCTGCAAAAGCTTGAAGCAAATTTGAGTATCAAAAAATACAGTAATCTTTATTACCCCTACCAGCAACCCATATTTTTTTCCTCTCCTATTGCTGTTCTAGATGTTACTGGAAAACCCAACAGCAGGAAGAAAAGGAAATCTTAATGTTGAGACTGAGGTAAGGGAGAACACGCAACGATAAAGAAAAAAAAACTTTGGAAATAAAAGAGAATTACTCATTGAGATATTACCCTGTGGCATGTTTAGGTTTTCCAAGTGGCTCCATCGCTTCATGTGGTTGAGCTGAAGAAGACAAAGGGAGATACTCTGGAGTTTCAAAATGTACCAATCTTACTCAAAATAGTTCAAATAATCAATTCAGTATCTAAACTAACATCTACCACTCACAGTTCTACAAAACTCTGTCCACGGAGCTGAAGGACGTCGTCGTTTGGGCGTGTGATGATGAAATCGAAGACAGGAGCTCCTCGCCATGAAACAGTTGCAGGCTTTCAAGCTTACAGAACTTAATGGGGGGCCGAGATGAGGAATAGTGTTAGTTTTCCTGTACATAGCTCTTGTTTGATCCAACTCCGAAAGATAAGTTTAGTGTGCAATGTACATATAGGCTTCGCTAGACAAATGCAGCAGAAGGTCTGCAGCGCTCAAGAGTCAAGACCTGTGCTAATGATGGTCTGGAATGAAGTGGTAGGTGAAACATAGATCAGAAGGCTGGTTGAGTGGTTGCAGTGAAACACTGAATATGGTGTTGAGCTATTCATATTCGTTGGTTCAGTTTTCTCAAAATCTTTCTAGAATAGAATGATTGTTAGTTGGTGAACCTTCAGGAAGAAATGGACCACCGTTACAGCCTGTGGTGTCAATCTCAGTCTATGTTGCATCCAACAATACCTTGCGAAGGAATACAAACAGCATGGATGTCTGAATCCATTTGTTTCAGTCGTAGCTCTAGATAACGATTTATTGTTTTGCCAATGCAATACACATGCCATCAAACAAGTTCCACACACTACAAAGATCATAGTAACAAAGGGTACAAGTTTCAAATGCAACCATGCCATGAAAGTGGGCATGCCTCAAGCTTTCACCAGGTTTCCTGCAGTTTCCGCACCAGTTGCCTCCTTATCAGATGGTTTGTCTGAATCTAAGGCCTTAGGAACAATATTTGCACTTTTGAGGTCTTCCAGGATGCATGAGCTCCATTCAGAAAGCTGTTTCACATACACATCGTCTGCGAATAATCAGTGAGAAAGCACTATGCATAAACACTGGTGAACAGCTGAGTGAAAAGCAAGCAGCTTATATATGCTGATTCCATGGAGGCAAGTCGAACAGAAAGATTTGAGAAGAGTGCGAACCAAGTCTAGGGACAGTGTGGCCCTGAGGATGCCTTATGATGAGAGGCTCATCAAAGGCAGAAGCCAGCTCCTCGGAAGGTACCTGAGCCAGTCCTTTTCTCCAATAAAGTGCACTGATTTCACCTTGATCGGGTCATTACAGAATAAATCAGCGGTTTAGAATACAAATCAGCGGTTTAGAATAAATTTGCATCTGCCATGGTAATTACAGACCGTCGCATTAAAAACAACGGGCCATCCATTGATACTAACAGAGTGAAAAAGAAGTCGATGTGTGTGGGTGGGGGTGGGGGAGAGGGAATGGTTTCAACTGCAAACAACACACAGCAGGGAGGGCAATTATTACAGGTTCACATGAAACAACAGTTCTAAAAACACACTGGAGGGGAGAACAAAGCAGGAACTGCATTGCCTTTCAGCAACTACAACTTTTTTTAAGGTAAATACAGCAACTACAACTCGCAGAATGGTTCACTGGAAGTCAATGAAATAAGAGTTGCATCTTGACTAACATGTAATGCACAATCTTCTTCGCTTTAAGATTAAGTTTTGTGGCTCACTTGGCCATCACAAAGCCAGAGATGCCGGAAATGCAGCGCACCAAGCGCCAGTTACATGATTGGGTCATGAACCCAAAGGTATCAAGTAAGAAGGTGGGAAAAGACCAACACAAAGAAAACAAAAACACCAACATCATATTCTTGTTCACCACCAGAACACCACCACATAGTGGCTGTACCCTGGCGACCTCCATTTCAAAAGAGACTGTTAAGCTTCGAGTCGAGTCTGATAGACGACAGTCATACTACACAGCCCACACGGCCACACCCAACAAGTAGGACTGGAGCAAAGGCTGAACTGGATGTCTGGAGCCATTTGTTTCAGCTGTAGGCTACAAGATAACGATTTATTGTTTTGCCAATGCAATACACATGCGATCAAACAAGTTCCATGCACTACTCGGATCATAGTAAATTGGGACAAGTTTCAAATGCAACCACACCATGGAAGTGGTCATGCCTCAAGCTTTCACCAGGTTTTCTGTGAATTTCGCACCAGTAGCCTCCTTATCAGATGGTTTTCCTGAATGCCTCATGACATCTGCACTCTTAAGGTCTTCTAGGACACATGATGAGCTCCATTCAGAAAGCTGTTTCGCAGATACGTCATCTGCGAAAGAATATATCAGATAATCAGTGGGAAAGCACTTTGCATAAACATGGTCAAAAGAAAAGCAAGCAGCTTATGTTGATTCCATGTAGATAAATCGAATAGAAGATTTGGGAAGAGTGCAAACCAAGCCTAGGGACAGTGCGGCCCTGAGGATGCCTTATGATGAGAGGCTCATCAAAGACAGAAGCCAGCTCCTCGGAATGTACCTTGAGCCAGTCCTTTTCTCCAATAAAATGCACTGATTTCACCTTGATCGGGTCTTTGTAGATGACATCACAGATGCTTGGGTTCCTGAACTTGCACCCAGATATTGAGACCATGAACTTTATCGGCGGATGATCCCTCAGCACCTTGCCCTGAATTGCTCGGCTTCGTTATAACAGATTAATAGTTAACTGAAATGGTCAAATTTGCAATTTCGATATTATGTCAGAAGAGGGCTAGCATTTCTGTAGTATCCAAAACTTGCAACTACCAATTTATTGTACCTTATAAGAACTTTTACTTTTGCAAGTTATCCTGTTAAAAGCAAGAGCTTTATTACATGGTAAAGTTTAGAAATTCAGTGTTTTCTGTTTCATGCTATTTTGTGCTCTCTATAATTTAGTTCACAAGTACTACATAGTAAAAATTACCTGTGTTTGGTATCCTATCAAAAGGGCCGAAAGTATTGCATCCTAGAAAGAGGAATAGATACATAAACTGTAAGACTTTACTTTATGCTCAACATAAGAAAAAGCACAGGTGAAGAGACTGACAGCGTCCACATCATTCAGTAAAACAGATCTGATTAAAAATTAATGGTCACAACCCAATCTTTTTCTACTGCTTTTTCCTATTCTGAGTGTTTGGGCCTCACAGATGTTCTTGTTCCGTATAAGTTATAGATCTTATCAGAAGTGCACCTTGGACAAAAATTAAGATATTAATTAAACTTCATAGCAGCTCAAAAGGTGTAGTTCATTCAATTTCGCCATATCATTTGTAAGCTTGGACCACAATTCTAGTTTGCACGCATATATTATCATACACTAGAGAATCTCAGGAATACATTCCAATTCCAAAAAGACTGGACATTCAACTCTGAGGTGATTGGTAAAATTAATTTCTTGTTTCCATTTTTACCTGGGAGAATCCGAGCAGGCCATCAAATGGTCCATTTTCACCATGTAATCACATAGATATGAAATGCACTCATCCAGATTTGTGTATTCAGTGAATTCCTCTGTGGAAAAAATGCAAGCAATGAAGCATTTTGGCATACAGGAACAGAAATAAAGGAGTGGTCATCTCTGGCATGAATAGCTAAGGCATAGATATTAACCAAAAAAAAAGCTAAGGCATAGATGGTGATCAAAATCAAACTGTCGCTAAAATATAACTCTGGTATCAGAATGGCATAAGACGAGCCAATTTCAGTTTGGTTTCATGTAAAGCACTAACATTATCGAACTGGAACCACTCAAAGTACGGTGGCGGAAATATTCCCTCTATCAATGACTTTCCACCAGCTGGGAAGAAGCCATCTGGGAAGACCTGAAAAACAGTAAAGAAAAATGCTCAAGAAAAACTAGGAAGCAAACCAAATACACCCAGATCACTGAACCGAGCGCACAACCATCTCAAAGTTCTGAAATATGGAAGGGTGCCATTTGCTGATCTGCTTCTTCAGAAAACTCCCACTTGTATGGAAGCCATGCAGGCACAGCACCTTGGCTCTCTTGTTCTGCTCCATGAGCTCAACTCTCCCAAGCACAGCGTAAGTTTCGACAAAAACAAGGAACTTGAGACCTTAAGAAGACCTGGAGGACAAGTGGTGCTGGTGGCTGGTGCCTACAACCTACCAGGCAACCGCTCCAAGGATCCATGTCAGCTTTCACCTAACAACAGAAAAGGCCGAGACTGCATTTCACTTAGCACAAGGAGCATCTTAAACAGTCCACGTCATGCATCTTAAACCAACAATACAAATCAGCAGTTTGAAATAAATTTGCAGCACAAGGAAGGAGCATCTGCCACGGTAACTAAAAATAATTGCATTAAAAACAACGGGCCATCCATTGATACTAACAGAGTGAAGCAGAAGTGGATGTGTGGGTCTGGAACTGTGGGGAGGTGAAATATAACTACATATTGTTTCAACTGCAATCAAGCCATAAGAGGGTGCGCAATCATTACATGTTCACATGAAACAACAGTTCTGAAAACACACAGGAGGGAAGAACAAAGCAGGAACAACTACAACTAGGAGAATGTTTCACTGGAAGTCGATGAAATAAGATTTGCATCTTGACTAATATAGTAATATGCAATGCACAATCTTCTCTGGCTCACTTGGCCATCATGACCTTGACAAACTCCTCGTAGTTGATCTGGCCATCACCATCGACATCAGCCTCACGGATCATCTCATCCACCTCCTCATCAGTTAGCTTCTCACCAAGATTTGTCATGACATGGCGGAGCTCGGCAGCGGAGATGAAGCCGTTCTGGTCCTTGTCAAACACACGGAAGGCCTCCTTGAGCTCTTCCTCAGAGTCGGTGTCCTTCATCTTGCGAGCCATAAGGTTGAGAAACTCTGGAAAATCAATGGTGCCGTTGCCATCGGCATCGACCTCATTGATCATGTCCTGGAGCTCAGCCTCCGTAGGGTTTTGGCCTAGTGAACGCATGACAGTTCCCAGCTCCTTGGTCGTGATGCAACCTGTACAAGATACGCAAAACCATTTCTGTAATTATAACTAGGTAATAAATAGTGACTGAAGAGAGAAATAATTCGTCATGTTAGGGGGAATATTAGTCAAAATGATAGAAATGCTATGTGGAAAGCATGGCAGATTCTAAGTGGTAAATCATCTGCTTTTGACCGAGCATGCGTAGCAACAGCCAATCAGGGTGCTAAGCATTACCGTTTCCGCAACAGAAGTCGGTCCAAGATTTCCTTTTCTGGGTCAAGTACTGCACAGACCACAGAATGACTATGGAACAAGCCAACAAGGTATTGACACACACGCACGCATAGGGGAAAAACAAGGTTCAAAGCTGGATAACATACACGCATAGGGGAAAAACAAGGTTCAAAGCTGGATAACATAATTACTAGCAAAATTACTTTCACAAACTGAGCTGAGGACAGCTTTTAACCCTTTCCAAACTCCGGTCAACCTGGAGGAAGAAAACCTAACAAATTGAGAAAAGGTTCGGTAGCAATCAGCCTGCTGCAACCTCACCATGCTACACTGCTCACGCGGCCACGCCCAACGACCAAGACTGGGTCAAAGGCTAAATTGCTCCGAAAAAAAAAAACACTTAGCCACATCTGGCAGGATTCGCAGCGTAATGATCCAAACAGAGGACGACATGATTGTCAGTGACGAAATGGTCAAGGCAGCAGATAAGCCTTAGGTCCACATCGCCGATTCTGCCACTAGCAGGGAGAAATGCACACGGCAACGACGCGATCGAGGCCCCGTCCCAGATCCGGGATGGATCGGATCCGACCCCCATCTAAACAACCTTGCGGGCGGCAATGCCAGCCGCACACGTCAGAACATCTCCACGGGGATCTGATCCGAATGAACACGGAGAGGAAGGGGATGAGGAGAGGGAAGTTTACCATCCCCGTCCTTGTCGAAGAGGCTGAAGGCCTCCTTGAACTCGGCGATCTGGTCGTCGGTGAGCTGGTCCGCCATGGGCGCCGGTGGTGGGGAGGGATCAGATCGATCGGAGCGGGAAGCGGGGAGTGGATCGTGGGCGGAGAAGGAAGAAAGCGTTCAGTGGCGTTGCGTCCGCTGGAATTTTCCTTCTCCAAGTTTATACACGCTTCCACTAGACGTGGCCGTCACATTCGCCAACATCCAAACATTGTTTTTCCCCAAACTACCCCTGGGCTATTCTTTTTTCTCCCTTCTTACTCAACTCAAATCAAACCTACACAAAATCCCAATGTCCTGTTTTACATGGCATACAAGGAGTGCTCCGATGAATTTCGAACAGAACAATCCATATACATGTGAAAAAATTCAATGTCAAATAACTTGATATTTTTTGTAGGGGATATAATAATTAATGACATAAGAATGATATTGCTATATCATTATAAAAAGTAGCATATAACCTTTTTTAGAAAAAAAAAGTAGCATATAAATCTTTTCAATTAAAATAATCTATAATTATAAATGTTAAAAGTAAGATTTATACATAAATATGATAGGAATGTCTATGCAAAATGGAGGATTAAAAGCACATAAATTATGTACAAATAGATGTTGAGGGTGAACTGCAGGAAAAATATAGGAAACAGGAAGCAATGAGGTTTCGAGAGGATGTGTTTCTTTAACTATGGAAATTAACCCAAACAAAAATTCCTATAGATGATCCTTGCATATGTGAACCAAATGAGCTAAAATAACTCAACCCATATGGATTGTAATCCTAAGTTTTTACCCAGTGTTTTTCACATCACAAAGAGATATAAGAAATCGGGTCATTTTGGTAATTCGGAACAGCTCCATTAAGGCGAGGTCAGTGACTTTTGCGGACCATGCGAACACGTGGGGCCCTAAAGCTAGGGAATCTGGATTATGGACGGTAGTTGGCTTTTTTCAAACGACGGAAATGAGGTATATAGCCTCCACGCGGTTCCGACGCGGAGTGCCAAAAGTCCATTCAGTTTTCAACGGAACCCTTTCGATTTGTAGTTATTCGGATGTTGGCACGTCTACCGCTCGTGTGGGCTTTCGATCCGGCCCAACTGTCCCTGGAATTTTCTTGAGCGCTAGCAGTAGCCGATCACTCAATAATAAGCTTCCAATTCTCAAAAAAAAAAAAAAAATCTCAATAATAAGCTTCCTTTCTCAAAAAAATCCCTCAATAATAAGCTTTCTCTCAAAAAAAAAACTCAATAATAAGCTTAGAAATGCCAGACAACAGCAGTAAAATCTCCACAATTCGCACATGTCAATAAGCAGGTCTGAGACTGACATCCTTACGGTCCAGGCACTGGCCGTCAAAATTATCATTATCCCAAAGAAAGTTTGTAGAATCAGAAATGCTAAGCTCTAACAACTAGCCAAAAGAAAAAGATTCACAATTTCACATGGATTTGCGGCCACCTCTTTAGTTCATCAGATCAACAAATTATGCAGGAGAGACTTCTAAACCTGAATGAACTGCCAAGTTCACCACTGCACCTTTTTTGGAGAGCTAGGTTGTCTCGGCAGCACAGCAGCGCTCAGGCTACCGTTCGATGGCCTTGTAGAGGACGCAGGTCACGTACTTGGAGCGGAACCTGTGGGTGTAGCCGAGGGCCACCAGCGGCTGTGCGCCCCAGCCCTTCTCAATGTAGAGATGGTCGAGGACGACGTGCCTCGGCCTCGCGCAGCCTTCCTCCGAGCTCCGGGAATTCAGCACGCCGAGGTAGAGCTGGGCCGGCAGCTGAGGCGGCTCCTTGGCGAACTCCTTCTCGCCGGAAACATGGAAACCATAGCTCGAGTCCGGGGAGGGAGGAGCCATCAGCTCAGATACACTTTCCACGCTTTCAGGAATGAAGTCCTGCAGGATTACAAACAAGATTAAGATTACATACAACAGCTAGCCAGCCGAGTTTTACACAAAGGTACATGCAGCGAGCAGTCGACTTATTGCTGAAACTGAAACCATTGTTTACAGATGGCCTTTCCACAGTTACATCTTTTCGGTACTTTTCGAATTGTGGTTTCGTTTAATTTAGGTTTCTCTCCAGCAAAAGTTCAGTGAGCAATTAGTTTAGTGTCAGTTAATTGGTCTGTAATAATCAACAAAGGATTACTAGAATATAACATTCAGACAAACGGACTTGACCGACTAATAGCATTCTGCGTGATTATTGTGACTAAGTATGTTTAATCTATATAAACACTAATAGCAGCATGTTGAGTTCAGTAAAGCTCAAATTCAAACACACAGTAAGTGGAGTCAGATATTCTGTGTGAAAGGGAGAATACTTACATGAACATCTACTAGGTTCACAATCTGACCCATATTGTCGGTTTCACAGGGAAGATCGGGTATAAATCTTCTTTCTCCATCTACAATGAATCTATAACGGTGAACTCCAGATGAAAGCATCAGCAGAATGGTGTGATCTTTTCCGGATTTCTCAACAGGTTTCCTGTCATGTATGTAAATATTAATAACGGTCAGAATATACTCTCTTCGATCTATTGACAAGTTTCAGAGGCATAGGATAAAATGGAAGACGTTATTATATATATTTGTCTGACTGTACTTTGACGTCCACTTGTCCCATGATCCTTCTACATAGATATTTCTCCCTCCAAGAGTCCACGTAAGCAACGTGGGAATTTTCTTTTGAGGTGGGCCATCAGAATCCTCCTGTTGTTGATTCATCAATATCTGGTTGAACACTGGAGGAGGTACATCTGCAGCTCTTTGCAACGGAGTTACAGGACTCTGAAACATCAAATTAATACTCCAATTCATTTTATTTACCAGGAAAAAGATTGATAGATCAGAGAAGAGAATCATGCATGTTATGAGCTAGTAGAATGCTACAACTGAATCATAGAAGTATATTAAGCAGGCCTTGGAAAATTTGCTAATGAATGGGCAAAGCTACATTGTTCCACCAAAATCTGAATAACACAAGCATCAATGTCCACGTGTATACATACACTCTGTAAAACCGTTAACATGAATAAAAAATATATTTTGGTCAATCAATAGGTTACAATGCACGTTTTAAAAGTATCATATCACCAACCTTAGTTTTCAAATAACAACAACAATAACAATAGGAGGAGGGCGTACACCATCTCCTACATATTGTTGTCCCTATGAAAAGTCTCTTTCCTTTTTTTTTTTCACCTGCCAAATCTTCGATACCTTGGTAAGAAAACGCTAAAACAGCCTACATTCTTGGATACAATCATCGTCTACTATGAAAATATAAAAACATAATAATTACATTTTAAAATACTAAGGACATAAAGTAAGTGATGATGATACTACACCAGTAGTAAAACCATGCTGTCATAGCTCAGCGAGGAAAAAACTTGGTTATACAGGAGTAGTTTTCAGACATATAAAGCTGATTGTTATTTTCAGGCAACAATAGAGTGTTAGAGACATAAGGCTGAACATTTTAGTTAGTTAATGCCTTGACGCAAAATACATGTAAATCCTCACACCATCAACCAGCAGCCATCAGCGAAATTAAACGAGCTCGCAACAAAACCAAAAAACACTCCTGGCCAAACGCCCGGACCAGAAAGGGCACAAATCCCAAGCGATCTCAACTACGTACACACGTGCGTCGTGACCGATGAGGAACGCCGGCCGGGCGGCGCCAAGCCAAACAATTCGAGGCGGCGATCGAGGCGCAATAGCTATCAGAATTCAGAAGGCGATCTGACCTGGGGCACGAACATCCGCGGCGAATGCGGCCTCGGCGGGGTCGCGGGCGGGGACGACGACGAGCCGCCGCCCCGGACGTAGCCCGCGGAGGAGGAGGAGGCGCGGCGCACGTGGTTGCCGTCGTCCATGTCGGCGTCCGCGAGGTCTTCCGCCCGGCCGCTCGCGTTGCCCATCTCTGGCCTGGCCTGGCTGGGGATCCCCGCGGAAACGCGAGCCTGCCGTGCCTGCCGATGCGTGCGTCTCTTGTGCCGTGCCGTGCCGTGCCGTGCGTGCACCTGCGGGACCCACCACGGCCCGACGCATGCATCACGCGACTCAGACCGGAGTGCCGCCCGCGTGAACGCCAGAGTTCGTGGGCTCACTTTTTATTTTTTCTCAGCCCATAAATATCTTTCGGTCCACGAAGGAGCGGCTGAAAGGCTCGGCCCATCGTGCAACAAAGCCCGGGCCCGGCTTCCTTCTTCTTCAATCTTCAGGAAGCAGCAGCAGCAGGACGAGGCGAGAGCGAGAGGCATCCCAGCTCTCCCCAACAAAGGAATCTCCCTCGAGCGCTTCCTCGGCAGGGTAGGGCAGCCATGCTTGGCCTTCGCGCCCGCGCAGCGGCGCAGCTCCCACGCCCGTCCCCGTCTCGCTCCTCCGCCCCCGCGGCGTCGCTCTCGCTCGCGAGGCTCGCGTGCGCCTCGCCGCTCGCCGCCGCCCTCGCGCCTCTGGCGTCCGCACCGCCGTCGGCGAGGGCGCCGCAGCCGGGCTCCCTCTCCGCCAGGTGGCCTGCCGCGCCCATGCGTCCCGGGGGAACCGGTGGCCAGGCCAGGCCGACCACACGCGGTGAGTGTGCGATTTTTGGGGGTGAGGGTGCGTTTCTCGAGCTAGTGGTCGAATGGTAGTTTAGGCCAGCGGTGTTGTTTATGGTGAACTGTTGGGCTTCCTAGTGTTGCGTTTAGTGTCATGCTCATTAGATTCTGTTGTGTGTTTTCATGTGCCATCGGAATGATTCCGTAGGGTTGCTTCTGGTTATGGAGCGAGTGATTGTGTGCAGCTAGTTTTGCGAACTAATTCATTGGTGCTAGCACATTCTAGTAGTTAGATGCTCAGAAAATCGCAGACAATTTGGCGCTAGCATTTTCAGTTGTGTAGTTTGTCATGGTTTTGCTACTTATCTTAATGAATGTTTCGCACTTTCCAGCATGTACCGTGGCTACTGGTTGCGGTCATTTTCATTTGGAATGTTACTACTCACATGGTTGAATTGAGAAACTCAAACAAATCTTTTCTGCTTAGTTCTCTGCACAGCCGCTGGCAGTGTCCAGAGAGAGGGGAAAGAATTGCTAGTTCAGCACTTGCTTGTTGGTGAAAAGGATGTCAGGCTTCTGGTTGATCTTGAAAAGAGTATCATTGCAGGAGGTACCATCTGATTCTCAAACCATCTTTGTATGTACTTTTGGATGACCTTCTAATCTTGTTTGGACCATGATATTTAATGTGCTCAGCTTACATAATTTGGGTTAATCGGGAGCATATGTGTTTACACTGGAAATGACACTACTGAACATTTCAGGAGCAGACTTGAGTGATTTTGCTGTGGAGCACTCCTTATGTCCATCCAAGGAAAATGGTGGTATGCTTGGGTGGGTTCGAAGGGGACAGATGGTACAACATTAACTTGTTTTTCCAGCATAAAGTAGTAGACTAGACTTTACATATCTTTATCACCTCCATTACCTTAGGTAGTATCGATGAAATCTATACAGTAAACTAAAAAAAAATATGCTCCAGAGTACATTGTGTTGGGCTACTGTGACATTCAATTGACTTTTGTGGTGTAATAAGGATTTACTCTTTCCTTGCAACATGTCAAGAATTGGCAATCAATTGAACAAGATATTCTTGTATTGGCACAGCCACTTCATTCTTCCGCATGCCAAAATAGTCTCGGCTCTTAACTATCAAAATATTATAAATATAAGGCAACTTTCCTATGGGAAAAGTGATATCTAGTACAGTTTCAACAATTGATCAATATGCTCTACACTTTTTTTTCTTCAAACGTGGAAACCCCGGAACATGAAGTAGTAGGATTGGTTCTCGTAATTATCACATAATTTTCAAAGGATTACCACGGATTATTTTTTTTCTTGTTGGAGGCATTTGTACTACTCCCTCCGTCTCAAATTGTAGTTTACTTTGACTTTTTTGGTGCATGCATTTTGCTATGTACCTAGATAAATAATATGTCTAGATACATAGCAAAATGCATGCACCAAAAAAGTCAAAGTGAACTACAATTTGAGACGGTGGGAGTATCTGTTTACTGAAGGCTGTCACCTGCATATGCCCATAAAGTTACGAGTCACTGAATTATCTGTCTAGGTTTTCGTCCATTCATTGATTTGTCCTTCCATTTATATCCTTCCGTACTGTTTGTCCAGTTGTAGTTTGAACTTCCAAATTTGCATTGTGCAGGTACCAGAATTTGAGGAGGCAGCATTTAGTGCTCCTTTGAACAAAGTTGTACGATGTAAGACAAAATTTGGATGGCATCTATTGCAAGTTCTTGCTGAGAGGTACATGGTACTAACATTGAAATATTGTGTGTTGTCATTAGGTGTGCATGAACAGAAACTAATACCTTCCTTGCTAAAATGCCAGGGATCAATGCGTACTGCAAGACATTGACCCAGAAGAGCTTCACACAAAAATGCAAGACCCTAGTTTTCTTGAAGAAGCTCAATTGATTGATGTTCGCGAGCCTGATGAAGTGTAAGATTTTTCACCATTGTAATTTCTTTCCTTTTGTTTTGTCTCCACACAATAACCAAATCAACCAAGCATTTATGATAAGTGCCCCAAACTCTGTGTTTGAGATATGTGTGGCCTTCTGTCCTTAGAATGTAAGATTTGCATTCATGAATGAGGATGCAAATACTTTACTGATATTGCGTTCTGGTAAAATACCAGTAACTTTTGCAATAGCTGCCATGACGTTGGTGTTCTTTTTTTTTTGTTTTGGTTTTTGGCAAGGTGTATGTGTTAAGCAGAATGGATAAAGTTGGACTTGTCCTCATTTGAGAATCGAGAGTAATG
Source organism: Bothriochloa decipiens (assembly GCA_023333625.1). Taxonomy (NCBI): domain Eukaryota; kingdom Viridiplantae; phylum Streptophyta; class Magnoliopsida; order Poales; family Poaceae; genus Bothriochloa; species Bothriochloa decipiens. The sequence continues at coordinate 848,006 of CM041631.1, forward strand.
TCCTTACATTGTCGTGATCTCACAAATAACGAACTGAATCATAAATGTTAAATTATTCAATAATTGCACTCTCTTTATGCCAAAAGAAAATCTTTAAGTTATCTGGATAAAGCTGTTAAAACAAGCAAGCAGTAATTGCAGCTTTATCTCATATGGACCATCTAGTATGTCAACCCCCTCATACTTGGATGATCCTAACTGCACATATTTTAGAGTGTGCCTCACAAACTTGCAGCACACAAATCGCGATGAAGTTATTTCACTCAGCTAGTATATTTCTTGTAGTTCTCTTGAGTTTCATGGAATGGTATTGTGATAATCTGGTTCAATTTCATTCTTTTATTTATTTTGATTCCTACTGGGTCGATGTTGATGTTGAATATCTACTACCTGCATGGCAGGGACAAAGCTTCACTTCCAGGTTTCAAAGTTCTACCACTCCGTCAGTTTGGGACCTGGGGACCAGTTATGACAGATGAGTTTAATCCTCAAAAGGACACTTATGTTCTGGTAAATTCTTTTCCATGAAACTTGCTGACAGTATTCACGTGTTGAGTTAATGGTAATGACCTAGTGGATAGGAGTATATAGATTTCCATGCTTGAAGCACAAGTACTGCACCTTTTAAACTTCGAAACAAAAAAATAAAAATAAAAATGGTACTTTCTACTGTCAAGAAAATTGAAATGGTAAATTGATTATATTAGTGGCGGTGCATAATGCCATTTAATGACCCTTTGCCATCTGGTTTCTTCTCAGTGCCACCATGGCATGCGCTCAATGCAGGTGGCTAAATGGTTGCAGTCACAGGTAATTGTTGTACTCACACTCCTGCAAAAGAATGCTCTTACTCTTCATTCGATATGCAAATAATATTGTTCTTTTTAATCCTCATTTTCCACCATTTTGCAGGGTTTCAAAAAAGTTTACAATGTCGCTGGTGGAATTCATGCCTATGCGGTTAAAGCAGACTCCTCCATCCCAACGTATTAGAGGATCCTCATTGTGACCCACCATGGCTGGGAACTTCTCATGTATCATGGGCAATGGTTTGGTCGTTGATCAATGCCTGAATTCAGAGCTTAGTTTTCTTTCTCATACCGTGTATCAGAAGTTTTGAGAGTCCCATGGAGGAAATGTATACAGCTATTTTTGTAAAAAAAAAAAGATACATGAGAATTTGCTTTATTGAATCAACCGTTTCATCGGAAAATTTCTGTTGTGACATTCTGAGATTCTGGATGTTCTGAACTTGTGAGTTTATCATTCCCTGCCCCTATTAGCTTGATCTGCTAGCAGAATAACAGTCACAAAAAGAAAATATCAACAAAAGAAAAGAACTATATAAAAAACACATACATATCTGTAACAAAAAGAAAATATCAACAAAAGAAAAGAATTCAAAAAGAAAATATCAACAAAAGAAAATAACTATATAAAAAAACACTAATACATATCTGTAACAAAAAGAAAATATCAACAAAAGAAAAGAATCCTTTAATTTTGAAATGTCATGGATGGAGGTGCGGGGAATCGAACCCCGTGCCTCTCGCATGCGAAGCGAGCGCTCTACCATATGAGCTACACCCCCAACGAGTTCTATATCACTAATAATGATATTAATCGAATAAAAAATATCTCCGTATCAGTAAAAGCACTACTCCATTAGTGTACATGCGGGTTGCAGGCCTACTAAGACGCCGCCCAATATGCTGTAGCTCATTTATCTCGTAAAGGAAACGTCAAATATTACTTCTCTCAACTATTTCTCAAAAAATTCTAAAAAAAACTTCCAAACTTTTGTGAATGTCTTTTTTTTTCTAACAGAACTCTAAAACCGAGTAATCCACCTCCATGAACTTTTAGATTCGTTCGTTTTACCTTCCAGATAGGTGATAAATGGTTTTCAAAGGCAGTTTTATCTTATTTATTTATTTATTTATTTATTTTCACTTAATCTTAAAAATCATAATAATTCACGAAAAAATATTAAATGGAAATTTTAATTTTGTTGCACTCCACTTGACTAGATCTACATAGTGAACATATAATATGGTATGCTTACTATGTTTTTTTTATGTAGCTTTGGATCTACATGTGCGAAGATCAAGGAAATTAGAATTTTTTATTTTTATGATTTTTCTATGATTTATTATATTTTTTCAAAAAATGGATGAAATAAAAAGACAAAACCGCATTTGAAATCCAGATATAACCGTTTAGGGAGGTAAAACAAATCATTTTAAAAGTTCAAGGAGGTGGTTTACTCGGCTTTAGAGTTTAGGGAGGGAAAACAAACTTTTGCAAAAGTTTTTTTTTAAGACAAAAATTGTGGGGGAGGTCCCCACAGCTTCATTTTCTTTTTTATATTATAAAATAGAAATACAAATGTTACAGAGAATACTTACATCAAGATTAACTAAAAGCATCTAGCCAAAAACCCAGACCTTAGGTCGGGCTTAAATCGAAGGGACTGCGATAGACTTTTGCAAAAGTTGAGAGAGGTTAATGTGAATTGTTTGCAATAGTATATTTTTGGTGAAATAACCATTTTGGCCTCTGAGCTTTCAGATTGGCCCCTAATTAAACTACCAAAAATGTCCATTTTATGAGCAAAGCGAGCCGCGCTAGCGCACTACTCTTTCTTTATAAGCGAGACTCTATCCAAATCTACTGATCTAAGAACTCCGCTAGCGAATTGAGCGAGCCATGAGGTGCCTATCGGCAAGGCTTGGAAAAGCCTTAAGTTTAGGCTCTCTTCCTTCACTAAACTTATTCACCGGGTCCAAACCTGCTGAGCTAGCTAATTTTTTCCTTTACGAGGAACTTCGTGTGGTGGCTGCTCCACTCCGCCGCGGTCTTTTAAACTGAACTCGTTGTCTTCCCGTGTGCGAGACAAATGGGCGTTGTGTCGTGGGTCAGTTTTGGAACGGGGATAGAGGGAGACCAGAAGAATGATTCATTTGGATCTACGAGCCATTTTACGAATCAATAGAATGTCTCTCTATACATATCTATTCTATCTTTATATGAGGGGCCATAAAAATATTATGGCATGCGAGATGATCGCGCCTAGTAGCCACAGATCAGCTGCGCGTCTGTGGCCAGAAAACCGTCACCGCCCTGCTTCCCATTCAAGAACGCTGAAAGGCAGGTGCATGCACTGGCTGCCTAGGCAGTAGGAGTATGGCGTGGTGCCGTGGTGGCAGCCGCAAACTGCAGGATGGAACGTACGGAATACTGCTCCTCTCTCAGGTGCAGCGGCAACGATGCACTGCGCACCGGGTACAGCGCGCAGGAGGAGGCAGGCACCTCAGCTACGAGCAGCGAGCAGGCGGTAGCGTAGCGAAAGAAAGGGTGTGTTGTTCTCGCGAATTTCGAATGAAAATATCACGTCATGTCACTTCAGTGTACTGTAGTATTTTATTTGTATTTGGTAAAAATTATCCAAACTTTGCGTAACTAGACTTAAAATGTTCGTCTCGTAAAGTACAACAAAACTGTGTAATTAGTTTTTGATTTTATCTACATTTAGTACTCCATGCATGTGCCGGTATTTTGATGTGACGGGTGATAGAAATTCTATATAGTGAATTTTAGGGTGATTTTAGAGGAACTAAATACAGGCTAGTAGTATGATGATGAAAGGTACAGTACTCCTAGACGTTTTGTGTCCTGGTATTTTTTTTTTACGAGAAACACATGTATTATAATATGACAACGACCAAATTACACGAAGGTCCTCAAAAGAAGACCATGTTACAATATAATACTGGAACTGGAGAGGATGAAGGCAGTGTCGTCCATGGCGTCGGTGGTGACGAAGCCGCTGGCGGAGGGTCGCAGGGGCATCGAGGACGCGTACACCCGGATGGATTGACAGCGCAAAGCGTTGGAGGTTGAAGGAGGCGACCGAAAGTTGACAGCGCAAAGCCATCGAGTAATGAGCACACCGACGACCGAAAGTTGCAATTGAATTTGTTGTCGCCGGAGGTTGAAGGAGGCGACCGAACCGGGGTCCCAGGGGGAGGCGGCATCGTTGGGCAAACACCTGGAGGGGAAGCACTTTGTTGCCGAGGAACGCTCCAAAACCGGAGGCTGCTGTGGACGCGGAGTGGTGGCGTAGAGCGTGGACGACTTGACCGGGGCGGGGAGGAGCAGAGCAGCAGCACCACGGACCAGAATCCACCCGAAGGGGAACTCGATCCGCAGGCACGACCCTCAAATCAACCTCAATCCCAGGCAAATCGGGGACGGCGGTGGGGCAGTTCAAGCAGTCATGGATGGGGACGGGTGGAGATGGGGCTGCATGAGGGAGTGGATTTATTTTATTTATACTAACCTGTGAAGCGACGGCGACGATGACGACGAACATGCCGAGGAAGACCGTGGCAACGGTGCCAAAGACGATGACGGCGACCTCAAGGTAGAAGATGCCACAAAGGGCCTTAGCCATCTAGACACTCTACAAGACCTAGATACGAACTACTAGCTATTGGGAGCGGAGCCCCGCTCCCGGTGCACTTCGGCGAGGTCGTCAGAGGCGGACTGGAGGGGGCCAGATGGGGGGCGGGGGGCAGCTGGAGGAAGACGGGCTGGCTTTCCCTTCGTGAGGAAGGAAAGGTAACGCTTCGTTAGCTCAGGATTCTGATATTCTTCCATCATGTGTCTTGGCATTGAACTACGCAGTAGTCGAAAGAAACAAAGACAGGACGTACACAAGCGTTTTTATAATCAAGATACTACAAACAAGCGTTGCTCCACGATGTATCTCAAAATGGTTTGTGCCACTAGCTAATACTAACATTACATTGTCGCGTGTTTTGGTCTACGGCCCCTCATATATACTCCATGTCAATAATATAAGATCCTATCAGAGGGTAGCGTGTTACTACTTCATTTGGCGTATTTAATAATTCCTACTTCTCCAACTATTTAACAGTTCCTCTCTTGGCCCCTTTAATTCCTCTCCCTTTAAAATGCGAAGTGTTAAAATGAAGCAAGCCAAACTTTTTCCGGAATATTTTTTACAAGGCATCATATTTGGAGGAGGCCATCTTTCGAAAGGTTCTACACGGCGCATAAAGATGGGAGGTGGAGGAAGAGAGACAAGATTCTAGAATATTCCTCACTTCTCATGATCTAAGATATTTGTATGAAAGAGTGTAGAATAAGAAGTAAAATAAATTAAAAAAATTATAATATCTAGGAATACTCTAGAAAGGGGACACATGGCATAAATCCATGGATTCCCTAGGCCTATAAATAGAAGCCCCTCCCTTGTCATGACACATACAAGCAAAGAGATACATACCAAGGGAGCCACTCCATGAGAGCATGGTAGAGAGTGGTGTGTGATGAAGAGTGAGTGTGCTAGGATAGCCACCAAAGTATTGTACTCTTGGAGTGTTGCAATAAAGTTTGGTTTTAGTCTCCCGGTTATGTCTTATAGTTTCTAAGTGCTTGGTGCCTAAATTGTGATCTATCTGAGATAGGCTCTGCCACCCGGGATCATAAGGGTCTGGACTTCATCGTAGGTTGGCTCTGCCACCTTGAAGTCGGCTTCATCTGTTGGTAGGCTTTGCCACCTGAAAGTGAGAAGACGGTTCTGTCATCGAAAGGACCCTCTGCACTAAGTAACTAGAAATTATAAAAGAACCGATCGACTCAAAGTGAGTTGGTGTTTTAGGTGTAGGTCCTCATTAGTGAATATTAGAGCCACCAAAAAGTCTTACACGAAGTACTCCTATTAACGGTTCAACCTTTTTTACAAATTAATTGGTGCTATGCTAATCATAATTTTGAAAAGTTAACAACCTTATCAACCATGACATGGGTCAATAAGTCATGCTAACAATTTTCTATAGAAACTAATTTTGCTTTCCAAAAGAAATTAAGTAAGGTCGTTGGATTTGCTCCTGCTCAAATTCAATATAAAATTATTTTAATCGTTTTCTAAGTATATAGTCTAAAATGCATGATAGAGTGTTAGACATGATTTGGATTTTATCGGGTTTATTTGACCTTGAACACATGAATCGGAGCTGTTACTCAAAATCATTTGAATAAAAACCTACTGTCCAAATCTCATCGAGATGTACGTATGCCTAAGCTAGCTTACGATTGTGATTGCTTAATTAAGGGACCAATGTATATATCTGAGCCACGTTTTAAACAAGGATTGGCTCGGCTGGAGCAGCAGCCACTGCTGCGTCGTCGTCCCTCCGTCACTGATAACAGGGCCCACTTTCCTGGTCGTTTTTCTTCTCCCTTTGCCTCTATTCATCTTCTCCACGGAACGGAACGGCACCTCTCTCCCGCTCCCTCTGGTATCCTTTCGTTCCGTCATTCACAACAGAGACTGACGACGCATCCCGTTCTGTCCTTCCATACTCCCCCACTCGTTCTATCTCTCACGTGCTCCAGAAGCATCTGGAAGCGCCCGATGCTTGTCGGATGGGCCCTTCACGCCGCGCGCCGCGACATCTCCTGCCCTAGCCGTGGCCGCACAGCCGACCGATGGCCGCCAAGTGTCCTGGGCACGGCTGCCAAAAATCGCCGCCGTCTATCCTTCCGCTCCGCGAAACCCTAGTGGGACAATAAAAAAATGAATGAAATCCAATTGAAGCGGCGTCTCCCATCGCCTTTCTTCCCCTTCTTGGCTCCAAGGCGAGGCCTTGGGTTGGGATCGCCGGCCGCGACCTCGACGCTCTACCAACTACAAGCAGCCCGCGGTGAGTCCATCCCCGAGCCAAACCCTCTCCCTTCTCCTCGATTGCTGCGTCTCATGCCGTCAGCACCTCACGCGCACGCAAGCACACTCGGCCGAGGGTACGGCGGTTGCCGCACCTCACACCAATTAGCATGCCCACGACATCGCCGTCGATTGGCGCACCCTAGCCCCTTCATGTCAGGCCACACGCCCCCGAGGTGCGGCGCGGCTACACAAACACGGCCATATTCCTCGAACGCGTTAGAGTCACGGCCGCACGCCGAAAACGCTATTCGGCGCACGCGCGCCAGTACGCTTACTGGCGCACGCGGCCGCGCCCGAAGAAGAAGGGGGCGGGAGGGGGCCGGGGTGGCGGGCGGAGCGGCCGGCGGCGCTACCTTTCCCTGAGATTAGGGTTCCGGCGAGGTGGACGAGGCGGCGGCGGCGGCGGTTAGGGTTTCGACGAGGTCCCGAGTTCGAGGTTCCCCAAATCCGGCAACTCCCCTGAAATTAGGGTTCCGGTGAGGCCCCCTCGTGCTCCCAAATCCTCCCCGGCTGTATAATCCGGCCGGCCGGCCTGGCGGCGGCCGCGATACGGCGGTGGTGGCGGTACGGCCGGCGGTGAGCGAGGCGGCGGCGGCGCCGCCGAGCCGGGAGGGGCAGGATGGCCGGATGGGCTGGGTAGGCGGCGGGGGCACACTCCGGCGAGCGGCGGCGGGAGCGCCGCGGGTGAGAGGGAAGAAGGAGGGCCGCCGCGGGCGTGCGAGGGCTCGCCCGCGGCGGGGTGCGGGGGGCAGCTGGGCGGCGGGTGCGTGCAGGGGAGAAGAAGAAGGGGTGGGGTGGGGAAGAAGAAGTACAGTGCATGCACTCTTAGAGGGTTGCTGCGTGCGCCGGTTCGCGTCTTGCGCAGAAACACCCCCGCCCCCCCGAACC
>CM041631.1:855750-899235 GCA_023333625.1 Bothriochloa decipiens
CCCCCCCCCCCCCCCCCCCCCCCCCCCCGCGCGGGGCACGCTGGCATCTATGCGCGGCAACAACTGCGTCGCGCGAACCCGACGACGAGCTACGCCCTGAGATGTCACCAAGGTTACCCAAGCCGCTGCCTTTTCCCTTGTTTAGCTTGCCTGCGCCAGCCTTCCTGCAGCGCATCGCCGTTGTCCACCCGCGGCGAGCGATGGAAGCCGCGCACGCCGCAGCACGGCACGCGCGCAGACCTCTCCGGCCGGACACCTCATGCAGTAGCACGTCCTGGGCGTCAAGATGCCGCTTAGCAGATCACACCTGTGGCCCTCGGCCTCCCACGGTCACGGGGGCAGTCGAGCATCAGGGCATGGCAGCCCTGGACACGAGGACCAGCCACTTCGCCCCCATTTCGTCACAGGCACACATCCACGCGCCCTCCCCCTCCTTCCCTTCTCATGGCGGTCAGCACGAGCACTCAAACGTGCTTGGCTGCGCACACACATGCCGTAGCAGCATTTCGTCGGGCGCCGTCCTCCTCCCTCCTCTCTGGACTGTGGAGATTCGAGGCCCAGCAAAAGCTCATGCTAAAATCAATTTCAAAATTTTCCTAAAATCTTATGTTTTGGTGCCTATCTTGTGATCATTTGGATCTTTTAACTTCTATTCATTGGTTCTTATAACTCATAGTCGCTTGTACTTGCGGCGGTAGTCGGTGTGATGGAGAGATCATCCTAGATGAAGTTTCGGAAGGTGTCGATGTCACGATAGAGCGCCATGCTGGTCGTGGTTGCCAAGGAACTGGTGCACTGGGGTGAGCCCAGATGATCTCGAGATCGTGAGAGATGGTGCTATAAAGCCACATCATGACGAGGTAGTCCATACGCGTGTAGTTGGGTAGCTGTGGTGAACATTGATCTAGAGGGAAAACTTCCCAACGACCAGAAGCATCTGGTGGCGCCAGCGGGCAACAAGTGCAGTTGTTGGACTCCATGTCGAGGATGGCAATGACGAGGGTGCAAATGTTTTGGACACCGACAGCCTGGGTGTGCAATTTGATGGTGACCGTGGCCTTGTGAGGCAGCCAGGCTTCCCGGTGTAGCTAGCGAGGACCACCACTGCTGAGAAGCGAGCAGAAGTTTTTGAGGTCACCAGCAGAGGAGGCGGCAGTGTCAATAGGCTCAATAGTGGCCTCAGCAGCCTTGTGCTTGCAATGCACGAGTGATAGAGCGCATTGCAAGGGGCGCGGTGGCGGCATAGCACTCGACCATTCTGAGATTAAAAAAAGTACTTGAAGTGTTTGAAATAGTTTGTTACTGAACAAAATTTAACGTTCTTATATATTCGCAGGTGCCTCCCAACATTTGATAGCAACTATTTGGTTGTAGTGTTTACCGTCTTGTGGCTTAATGGCGGGTCAGTAATTTCTTCAGCACAAAAAATAAGCTATAAGTATTTTGTTTTGATGGTTTCATTTTTTTTAACTTTTAGACCCTTTTTGTTGTGGCAAAATTTCAGGTGCTCCTCGGCCCGTTAAGACGTAAGTTTAAACTTTTTGTTAGAAGCTTAATTTATGTTATGCATTTAATTTGTTATAAGTCTAAATCTTATAAATTGATTTACAGTGTTGGTGAGGAGTTCGTCGCTCATCGTCTGATTGATCCCTTAAATCTTCCCCATGGAATGGCGGCGTTGCCACATCCACTAAATATGCAGGCCTATGTAAGAAATGCGCCATCTCACCAAACTCAACGTTGTATTGAAGTAGCGGTTGAGCAGTACAACCAGCTCCTGGTATGCGAACATCAGTTGATTGCCTGTATGTCTATATATAATGTATTTTTGGTTTCTTGTTTTCTCTAAAATTAGTACTTCTCTGTTGGTCTCCTCTTCCCTCCACTGCTTACCAGCACACTCCACTCAATTGGCTAGAGGTAGAACAAGAATATAAGCACAACACACACAACACAAGCTTCAGTCCAAGCTGAAACACACTGAAACTCTAAATGTGGCTTGAGCTGAACTGCCCTTTCTGTTGCATATGGATGTCTATATGTCTACAACTCTACTTGTACCTTCTAATGTACACTATGTCATGGTGATTACACCAACTACCTACTCTTAGGGTACATGCTTTTCTCAGTCATACTTCTACTTCACCTCCTTTGCTGCTGCCGGGCCTGCCCCAGCATCTCCTTCGCCTTGGATCACCAAATGCTCAACGGTGAAGGTGTCGCAGACTCTGCGCGCTTCTCCCCGTTCCCGGTTTTTCCTACTTCCAAGCAGCCACCTCATCGAACACTACATCCTGAGACACCACCACCTTGCCTTCCTTCCTCGTAGAGCCGATTGGCCTGCCTTCCTCGTAGGCCACGAACATAATGGGTGTGCTCCTGTTCTCCAACTTACCGAGGACTGGCTTTGTGTTCTTCATATGGTCGACACACCCCATCCGCGGGAATGCGACATTCAGCTTGCGCCTGTGCCACGCCTCAAATGGCGTCCTCCCCTTCAGGGCCTTGTTGGGTGTGTGGTTGAGGTTGAACACCGTCGTGCTCATCGCCTCAACCCAGCTCTGGCGGCATCTTCTTCGCTTTCATCATAAATCTCGCCATGCAGACCAATATCTGGTTCCACCCTCCATGCTAATCTGTTGCGGCGAGTACGGTGCAACGTGGTGGCATACCACCCCTTCATGTGCGCAGTAGGCGGCAAAATCCATCGAGGTGAATTTGCCATCGCGATCCGTCCTAAGCACACGCAGCTTCTTTCCAGACTCTGCTTCTGCGCACCCCTTAAAGCGCTTGATTGCCTCGACCACCTGGTCCTCTACCGCTTCACCGGCTAGGGCAGAACTTGAGGTCGTCAAACTCCTGCCGTAGCTACTACGCTTACGCCTTCTTGGCTCGGTCAGAGCCAACATGCATCGACGCGAGCGCATCCCAGACCTCCTTGGCCGTCTTTTTTTTGCCCCTAGCGCCTCATGGTAACTCGGCAGGCATGGACAACTCTCCATCGCAGAGGCGTCAACGTCGGTGCCAATCTCGATCGCAATCTAGAGATGTTGGGCTCTGAGCTTGACCTTCATGGTCACCGGCCATTCGCCATAGTTGGTGCGGGTTAGCTATGGTCATAAGTTCCCACTGACCTCTTGCACCATGCGAAAAAAATCTCCTATGATGGCTGGGCAGACTTGACATCCTTGCCACTCCCGCTGCCCACATTCGAAACATCATCCCCTGCCATGCCGACAGTCAAGCGCAGCGGCGACGATTGTACGCCTCCGATACCACTTGTTGGTCCCTCTCAAGCTTACCAGCACACTCCACTCAATTGGCTAGAGGTAGAAGAATAAGATGAGCACAACACACACACAACACAGGCTTCATTCCTGGGCGAAACACCCTGAAACATTAAATGTTTCTTGAGCTGAACTGCCCTTTCCATTGCATATGGATGAGTAAGAAGGTACACTATGTCATGGTGAGTACACCAACTACCTACTCCTAAGGTACATGCTCTGCATGCTCAGCCATACTTCTACTCTACATGGCTGATACAAGCCATCATCCATGGTCTAATGACATGCTATGTCACTTCTTTAATCTATTCTTTGTTTAGTCCTTCTAAACAACTTTTAGATGGTGCTTTATCTGCATTTCATTATAAACTTATTTTCATGGATTCTTGAGACAAACTGCAGACTTAGAAATATTTACGTCTTAAATCCTAGGCTGGATGTTTTATCTTCTGCTAGCTGTTTTAATTATACTTCTACTAAATCCAACTGGTTGCAAGAATTATTAAAAAATTCCTGATTCTATAAGTGAAGGTTCTTCTTTATACATTTTTTATAGTACAAGTTGTTAATATGCATAGCATCAGAAACAAAGATATGCATTTTTTACTACTTGGTTTGGTGGTTCCACTTGCTGGAACAGTTTAATTTAAAAAATAATTTCAGTCACTCATGCCGTACCTTGTAGCAATTTCTTTGCAAAGTTATCTAGAATTATTTCCACTTTGGATAGTATGTTTCGATTCACTTTGCATTCTCTCTATGTTTAGATTCGGTTCCTCTGTATTTACCTTTTAAGAATTGTTTTGGCCCTCTGTTGTTTTCATCTATTCTAACCATTTAGCTATTAATGGCTAATTTAGTTCACTACCCAATAGACAATGGTGTCCAAACCTTCACTGTCTAATGGTTGGGGGCGGAAGCTGGATTTGATCTTTCTGTCTGAAAATTTTATTTTTTTCACAAGGGAAGTAAGGGGCTAGTGATGAAAAGTTTCTAACTTAGTGATGAAGAGTGATCTTGTTCTTCAGTGACTGGGTACTTCCTGTTTTCTAGTGTTGTCTTGCTACCAAACAGATCCTGATGTTTTCTTAAGCTGTTCTTTTTCACCTTGATGTCTTTTCATGCTATTGCAATTTCTATCTCTGGCCCTAAATTGCCAAGTTTGTTTGAGCATTATGCTTCCATCTTTCTGCCTGTCATTATGCTTCCATCTTTCTGCCTGTCAGTTATTTTTTTAAAAAAAAGTAGGTAATCCTGTAAAATTTGGCACTGCCATCTAAACTTCTTTAGTCATGCAGCTCAGATTCCATTACCTGCATATAAATTTGATTACGATCAAACTTTTTAATTAGATTCTAAATGTACATAAGTCCTTTGTACATCAATAATGCATATAGTAGATGTATTTATTTGGTTTGATTGCAACATTCCATCTTTGGTACTTGCCCTTTTATATAATATATTATTGTACTTTATCCGTTACATTAGTAATTCTCAAAATTCTGTAGAGCGATTATATATTATATTATTGTGCTTTAGCCGTTATATTGGCACCAGCTCCTCCCCTGTACAGTGATATTTTCGTTTCCCAGCAGCTGCTTCTTAGCTTCTTCCCGCTGAGAAGGCATGTGGAGCTGGTGCCCGCATGTTTTTTTTGGCACCTTCACCTTCATTTGACATCTTCTTTGCGGTTACTTCTCAACTTTTTTGTTTTTTGTGGGTACATTTTCATTTGTCATAGAAATTATCTGTCTTTGTTTTCAGAAAGAAAAAAATTATTTTCCCTTCTCAACCATTCAGATTTGTATTTCCCTTTTAATCATTCAATTTTGTTTTCCCTACAGTTTATTGCTTAGTATTCCTGAAACCATCCTTCCTATTGTTTTATTGAGAAGTATTCTGCAGCTATGTTCCTTTTCTTATTTATAGATCTGTTCTTTTTCCTTTTGATTTGAAGACGTTTTATTCATCCCTACATATATTGTGATACATTCTGTCCTGTATAGACTCCCCTGTTCGCTTGAAGCATTTATACTTCTTTATTCACGTTCCTATATATAATTCTTCTATATTTAATCACGGTGCAGATAAACTACTAATTCATTTTTGAATGCACAGAAAATTTGTAGAAGTTCTTCATTCATTTTTTTTGTTCTAATTAAATATATAGCATGATATACTTTAGTTTATATTAGATCAGAACTGTACTGCAATACTTATGTTGTTAGATCATGCTGATCCTTTGTGATGTGAAGTCCATGTAGCCCTCATGTGTACATTCTATACATATTTCCTGTTTCTCTTTAAACATTTTTTTTACTTTTCTTCTTTTTAGTGTTACCAAAGGCTTGTGTTATGGTCAGCGTTGGGGCTGCGTGGTTGAGAGGGCGATTGCCGGCTGCTGTGCTACAGTGCCATGGAGCTACAGTACTGCGGTTACTGTTCTCACGGCGGCGATGGCGGCTGTGAGTTGCGTAGGCTAGGGTTTTGGGCGCTAGGAATGCCGGCCGCGGGGCTCTGCCCACGGCCAGCAAGAGAGAAGGATTTTCTTCTAATCTCTTGCTTCATTATAGATTAATACATCTCCTCTCATTATATAGAGAGGTTTGACTTGGTCCCTAAGCAAACGACTAATTAACCCTAACGGGCTATGACCCAATAGGCCCCGACTACTCTGACACTACACCCCACCCGGACAAGCAGCTCGTCCTCGAGCTGGACCTAACGATGACTCCATGAAACACAAACCTAACACCTAAAAATAAGCCTTTTACATCTCGGCTTATTTTATTATTCTGACCCGGAATTGAAAAGCGACTCTTTATTTCTAACTCTGAAGATACATCGGGCACCCTCCGCGTGATGAACCGGCATGTGTGAAGCCACCTGGATCCCATAGACGCCATCTGGACGAAAGGGGAGCACATGGACGGCCACCGGAAATTGGCCGCAACAACGACCAGCGGAGGCGCCCTCGTGGCGGCCGGTGGCGGAGTGCGGTGGCCCAAGGCAATGCATCCCTACCGGTGACAAGAAGGGGAGCGGCACCCTACCGCCATTGCCGCAGAGTTGGAGGTCGCTGACCACGGGCAAAACATCACGCCGAAGATCGACGCAGCGGATGAGATCAAAGTCATCCACACGGCGGAGCGCAACTTGGAGCTATGAAGGGGTGGAGGGCTGAATAAGGCGCAGATCACGCATCTTCTGCACCCGCCGACACGCTAGGATGCCGCGCGCAGCCGCCTGCAGCCTACTATCGTCGACGCCTGGCAAGTGGCTGGCAGCGGCGCCCCGGTGGTCGACAGCGGCACCCTGGTGGTCGGCAGCGGCGTCTCGGTCGACGGCAGCGGCGCCCCGGTGGTCGGCAATGGCGCCAAGTAGGGATGAGTGGTCGCCGACATATAGACGGGCGTTGAGGACGCGGTGAGACACGCCGGTAACGGACACGGCGACCACAGCGGCGGTGAGGACGCGTTGAGCCATGCCGGTAACGGAGACCGCGACCACGGAAATCTGATGTGTTGGATCGGAACGCCCTGGGATAGTAGCGATGTGGCCAGGTACGAGGGCGCACCTGTCCCGTCAAAGGGCACCCCGTAGTGGTACGAGATGGGGGGCGCCACGGACGCGGATGACGGCGGCTGCGGCGGCTGGACCACAAGCTGGCCGTACATAAGCGCCCTCATCATGTCCTGCATCTCCATGGCGTGGCTGAGATCGACGAGCGCCGCGGTCACCTGTTCCGGCGTCATTGGAGAGGACGCAGCGGGCGCTAAAGACACCATGGCGACGGAGGATCCTTGGGAACCTGAGATCTCCGATACCAGATTGTTATGGTCAGCGTTGGGGCTGCGTGGTTGAGAGGGCGATTGCTGGCTGCCGCGCTACAACGCCGTGGAGCTACAGTACATGGTTACTGTTCATGCAGTGGCGGCGGCTGTGAGTTGCGGAGGCTACGGTTTTGGGCGCTAGAAACGCCGGCCGCGGGGCTCTGCCCACGGCCAGCAAGAGAGAAGGATTTTTCTTCTAATCTCTTGCTTGATTATAGATTAATACATCTCCTCTCATTATATAGAGAGGTTTGACTTGGCCCCTAAGCAAGCGACTAATTAACCCTAACGGGCTATGGCCCAATAGGCCCTGACTACTCTAACAGCTTCACATTCGCTTTTAATCACACTGTAACGAAGCTATTTATTCGTCTATGAAAATTCAATTAATTTTAGAAATTATTATATTTGATTTTAGTTAAACATTTTAGCATTATGGTATACATAGTAGTATTAAACGTATTCCTAATGTAATGAGCCTATTTTGCAGGCTTTGAACAACATTACAGGGATCACTGGTGCTCAAGGTATACATAGCAATATATTTATCTTGAGCCACAGTGACCCTTTCAACTTCTTCCATGTGTACTTTAAAGCTTATTGGCAAAAGGAAAAAGTCTATTGCTTTGCCGAACTATATGGTTCAAGCGGGCCTGAAAGATTGATAGTGATGGCAAAGCTAGATAGCCAGATCATAGGTAAAATTAAACGTATTCCTAATATTAATGTTTTTAATAATGCTTATCATGTAAATTATTATGTACTTATATATAAAACACCGGTAATACACATCTGCAGGTCCTGGCCGCACATGTAGGTTCTGTTTTGGAGGAGTCAGGCATCCTTCCGACGACACAGAATTCAGGGGCCGCCAACCTGCGGAAGGAGAATTGGTGATGGACTTAAAGATTGTGTAGGTATGTTCTCGTGTTGTGGTAATATTTTGCCCATAAAATCGAAGAGCCAATTAATCATTATTGCAACATGCATAAAATTGTTGGAAATAGTTGTACATACATATATAGTTTTTTTTTTCATTCACATATATAGCTTGTTTCTTTAGTGTGTATGTGAAGGTGACCAACAAAATGGTTGCGGTTCCCACACTGTTTTCTGCCTATCAAGACTCCTGCAAGACGATCTACATGGAAAAGCTCTAGTTGTGTGTGTATGAAAACTGGAACTGGGGTTCGATCTGATTGTAATAAATTGATCAACGACATAATGTTTGTATGTGATGGTGATCGTTGAAATGGACGCGGTTCCCACGCTCTCATGTCAAGACTCTTGCAACACGATGTGTATGGAAAAGGCTCTAGCTGTGTGTGTATGGGAAATGGAACTGGGTTCGATCAGATTGTAATAAATTGATCAACGGTATGATATTTGTATGTGAAGGTAACCGACGAAATAGACATGGTTACCACACTCTTTGTTTTCTTTCTGTCAACATTATTGGGTCTATAGCTGTGTGTATGGGAACTGGAACTGGGGTTCGATCTGATTGTAATAATGAATACTATAAAATTGCACGGTGTATGATGCGCGAGTTATTTACATTCGTCATGCGGATCGGAGTAGTGCAATGTACCAGATGATCGTTTTATTTGTAAGCTAATTTCTGTTTGATATTCGGGAGTCTTGGAGAATGGGATTGGGACGGACGTCATCATACGATGGCTCCGGGTCTAATATATACCATCCCGTCACAACGTCCATGTACAGTGTACGTACACTCCGATGAGATCAGATCTCACCAATGTCTGATGCAAAAGTGACGGCATCGGTATCAATTCTTGTGCAGTGTAGTCATCCAATCAAAATTTTGAAAGACTGTCCAGCTTGTGACATGAGCACACATCATGCGGCGTTTGCATCAGTCAATGAATCACGTGGGTCCTGGGTGCGTTTGTTTCAGCTTCAGAATCAGATGAATCAGTTGAATCAGGTGATGAATAGTGAGAGAGGAATAATGAATAATCAGTAGAATCAGCAGCGGGTGAAGCTGAAACAAACGGAGCCCTAGTTAACTTGACGGCAACAACAGGAGACTCAACGTCGTCAAAAACAACTGCTTGACAGAGACTCGGTTGAGCGATCCAGTTCAAATCAAACAACCAGAATACCAGATTGAGGTAGCAGCTGGCAAGGCTCTGAATCGAGGCATGGCATTGGCAATTGCATCCTTCTTCGGTTCTTCCCTTTCCCTTAATTTCTCCCTGTACTGCGCATGAGCGAGCAAGCTTAGATTGCTCACCCCTTGTGCTTCATATTGCAGATCAGTCTTTGTCGTACTACTACTGCTGCTTCTGCAGCAGCTATATAGCTGCTCTGTGGCCTCTACCGCAGCAAGAGCTTGCTACTGCAAACTGAGGTCCATGGATGTTACTGCAAAAGAAAAACATCAGCAAGAGCTTGCTATGTAGCGAAATGGATGTTACTGCGAGCAAAATCTGTTTTCGCTGTCGGGAAAGAAGTCCCTGCAGCTTCCACAGCAAACAAATGCTCCGGTACCGGCGACCCTGGACGCCAAGCTTATGTTGGCCACAGGCAGTGGCCATGTCCAGCAACTGAAGGATCTGGTGAGCAAGCAGGAACAGGATTTCTGAGGTGGTGGTGGTGACGGCCAAGAAGCAGGCTGCTTCTTCCATTGAGAAGTATCGCCGCCAGCGGGGAATATGGATCCCCATCCCCATCTACTGACTACTGGCATTCGCATCCTCCGGCTCTTAAAAAAAACCGCATCTATCGTTTTTCCAACTTAATTACAAACCGGATTCACGGAGACTTGATTTTTTGTTCGCGTGGCCAAGCCCGTTGTTTTTTTTTCCCTCACGTCACCTTTTGATTAGTCTGATAAAAGAAGGGTGGTTTGAGATCTTACGAAGTTGTTAAAATGGAACGAAGCACACCTGTGCTTTGCTAGCAATATAAGGACAAAGCGATGAAAAATTGGAGTAGTACGCCACTTCACTTTGCCGCAGCTATAAATCATTTAAGCTTGAATGAGTCCTTTCAATTTCTAATTTAGACAGCCACGCCACTGCAAGCATTTGAAATTGTGGTCCTAGCGCCATGGCTTGAGGGCTCGAGGCAATGCAATCCCAAGATTTGAGGCTTCCTATACATACACTCAACAAAGGTAACAGAAGTCTACCCGCAAAAAAAAAAAATGGTAACAGAAGTCTTCCAAAAAAAAGGTAAAAATAGTCCAAAGGAGGCAATGCAATGCTGACAGGACGGCGGCTGCGATCGAGCCGGCCAATCCTCTCAAACATGGTCTGCACTCTCGAGTACTACATGGAAACAGGGTACCAGTCTCTGTTCTTGGTCCCAACATGTTTTTCAGAAACACACAACACAAGACATACATATTCACGTCCACGATATGCTTTTGCTATGCAAGTCTCTCTGTAGCTTATGCGTCTGAAAGACACAGCAAAAGTCATCACACTAAAAAATATCCCTGCCAGCTTGCAATAATCAAACCTCCCACGCTCTGCTTCTCTCCTAGCTCGGTACTGGCACTCCGAACCAGAAAAGTGAACAAATGCATTTGACATAGAAATGCATAATGTAAGTTTGTTCGATGGAGAATTCCTCTCTCTCTCTCTCTCTCTCTCTCTCTGTGTGCGCGCTATTCCTCTCGCTTAACTACTACGCTCTCTACAGTTAAAAAGAAAAACTACTAGGCTCTCTGTCCTAGCGACTCCACGATGGGCCTGTGACGCGCGTGTTGGACCTCTTCTCGCGGACGGCTCAGAGGTCTTCGGTCCTTCTTTATCTTGTGTTGTGAGTCCAGGTACAGTAGCAGCATCAGTCGTAAGCTTATTCTAAACCCAACCGAATTCCGGAATTCCGTGATATGCTTATTACAACAGACTAGCAGACAGCTGATGAGTTGCTCAAAAAAAAGGGACAGCTGTTGCCTCCTGTTCAAATTTCCAGCAGTGGACCTTCTTGCTCTTCGCCAATAACTCAGGATTATTTTTTTCTTAAATGCGCAAAAGGCTTGCGTATTTTTGTATTTAGGTAGAAATTTTTTTTACAGCCCGCGTTTCACGTGTTTTGGGAGCGAAGGTATTACATGAAGCGCTACTCTCGCACCTTATATCGTAAGCGGATTACTCACTAAATCGACAACCTAGTTTCAGTCCATAGATCACGCACCGGCTTTGATCCATAGATCGGTGGTCGCGTCAAGCGCGTCGTCCACATCGTCGGCGCAGCATTGGGGAAGAGCTCTCGCATCGCGTCGGCATCACCGGGCTTGCCGGCGAACATGGCCTCAAGCTTCTGCGTGGCCTCCTCCGTAGTCCTCCCTTGTAGCAGTCCCATCCTCTGCATTAGAAGATACTCGCCTCGCTTGGCCACCAGTTGCTTGGACAACGGCTGCGCCGTGATGCGTCTGCTCCGTCGCGGCATCCAAGACGAGGTAGACTTGACGGTCGGCGACGACAATAGCGGTGAGGCGGCCTTTGTGAACACCCGTTGCGTGAAACGTTTCAAGCGCCCGGTGAAGGAAAGCGAAGCAGAGCGGCCTCCATTGTTGTCCTCCACATCCCTGTCGGCGCTGAGGTGGCTAGACGTCGCTACGTTGGTCGCCGGCGTGCTGAAGATTTTGGCGTCCACAACCACAACCTCGTTGGTCACACGCGGCAATGATGGTGGCATGTCATCCGAGAGTGGAGTGGTCGCCACCTCCGAAGGTCTGACAGGCGGCGCCGTGGACACCGTGCCCAGCATGATCGGCTACGTGGGCGGCAGCGAATCCACGATGGCCAAGGAGGTAGGCCCCGACGACGCGGCTGCTGCACCATCGGCCTCCGCCACCCAGTTGATCACCGACGATGCGTGTTCCAGAGGGGTCGGAGCAAAGTTGGTCGCCGGAGGGGCCGGCGATGCGGGTTCTGGGGTCGCCATACCCTGACCGGTTCGCGTGTTGCCAAGCGGTGGTAGCGGGCCTTCAAGGATGATGGCCCAGACGACATCCCTCGAAGCGAGTAACGAACCGGCAGGCTCCGCTGACCTGTGGTGTATGTTTTGAGATGGAGGCGCGGCAGGTGCTCCAGCCAAGTGGCGAGCGACCCCCGATCGCCATACCATGGACGGTCGGCCGTCAGACCCCTGCTCTTTCCGACGCTGACGATGGTGTTGGCGCGAACGACGGCCACACCCACCTCGCATGGAACTCGCGGGATCACGGACGACGTGCACAACGTCATTGGTGCAGTCACCGCACTTCCGCTGTCCACAAGCGTCGTGTCCGATGACATTGACGACGCGCCTCGTCCTCCTGCACTCCCATGCGAGGTGACCAAAGCCCCGGCAGCGGAGGCATCGCCAAGGCAGGGTGCAGGTGGTGACAAGATGCCCCACCGCGAGGCACTTGAAGCAGCGACCATCGGCGTAAGTCAGAAACTGTCATGGTCCGACGTTGCCCTCGGTGCCCACCCCATGGCGCCGTCGTGGCCGCGGCACTCGTGCCAACTGGGCAGGGTGGTGGGGGAGCACACTGTAACACCTCTGGTGTTATATTAATTAAAACATGCCATGTCATCATATGCACTACAAAACATTCATGCTTAAGTCACCCTTAATGTGCATTAACTAAAACAAGTTTATATTTCCTAGGTTGATTGTGTTTCTGTAATGTTTTGTCACATGAAATAATAAAACCCTACTTTTGAATGTCATCGCAAATACTTGGGTTATATTCTGTGTACCTAAGGTGTAAACCGTGTTTACACTAGTGTCAAGCATAGTGTATAAACCTAAGTTCAACCCTTAAAATTTGTTTCCCTATTTGAAGTTGAATTTGGGTTTCAAAGCTTATTCCCAAGCCTTGCAATTCAAATTTAAATTCAAGTTAGAAATGCTATAAACGTTTTTTCAAAAGTCAACTTGGTCAACCAAGGGTGTAATTGGGTCAATGACCTAAAAATGTCCTTGGATGATGTTTGTGATCACTAATGACCAACCAATTAAGTTAGAAACCAAATCGAGTTTGAATTCTATTTCAAAAACCCTTTATTCTAAAACCTAGTTTTACCCCCTTTTCTCTAATTCAAAATCTATAAAGAATTTGGAGATACTCTAAAAAGATAGTTTGTAGATCTTGACAAGATCTACAAAGTTGGTATATAAAGTTTTTCAAGTTTCCAAAAGAAATTTCAAATGAATTTGAAAATACATATTTCCAGCATTTGTCCCCTTTTGATTTTAAAACCATAATTCAAAAATTATGCATAATCTTGGAAAAATTTGTATGTGAAAAAGGTTTGGTTTGGAAATTTAAACATTTCATAGTTTTAAATATTTTCAAGTTTATTTGAAAAATCAAAAGAAATTTCAAATGTTTGTTTCTAGGGTTTTATCCCCGCTTTTGAATTTGAATTCAAATTTCAAAATCTAGACAGAATTTGGGGATGCTAGTTAAAGGAAAAGTGTAGCTCTTGAAAAGTTATACAAATGATATTTTTAGAAATTTTCAAGTTCTTATATAAATTTTGGAGTAATTTGTATTTTTAAATGGATGGCAATTCTATAATTTTCTCGAACAGTACCGAAACCTATCGTCGGCCGCCATCGCCGGCTTCTCAACCCGCGCCGCCATCCACCGCCGTGAATATCTCAGTCGCCAGCTCGCTCCGAACACCCGAAACTTCGCTGTCATCGTGTCGCCCGTCCGTGCGTCACCTTTGGCCTATAAATACCGGTCGGTCGCCGCCGTTTCTCCTCTTTCTTCTCCCCGCCGCCATCGCCGACGACCTCGCTCCGCCGTCCGAATTCTCCACCATCGCTCCATCATCACCCGATTGCTCTTGCCAATAGCTCCGTCATATCTTTACGGTCATTTTGAGCTAGTTCGTGCTTGCTCTCCTCGCCCGAGCTGCCCGCGCGCCGTCGTCTTCTCCACGGTCGGTCGCCGAGCCGCCGCGAGCTTTTTCGCCGTCGACAGCCGCACAGGGTGAAAATATATTATCCTTAACCCTCTATCATATTCTCCATGCTATCCTACTTCTTATGAGCATCTTGGTTGGCTGGATGGTGCACAGGAACTCCGGTGACGCCGTCCTTGCCATCGGAGCGCCGCCGCCGCCGCCATCACCGCCGCCGTCCGCAGCTCGACCTAGCCGCTCCGAGCCTTCATTAACGTGCGCATCAGCACCGTGGTGAGCTCCTGCATCTGTCTGCGCTATTAATTTCATCTTTCTCGCATGGTAGTCGCCGGCCACCGTAGCTCGCCGCCAGCGCAGCGTTGCCAGCGCCGCCGCGCGCGTAGCCGTCGTGGCTGGAGTTCCAGTTTGGCCTCATTTAGTTGCCAAACAAGTTCACCTGAGTGCGTTGCGTGTGTCCGTGTGGTCGTTGTCGCCGGAAACAGCTCCGGTGAGCTCCGCCACCGCGCCCGAGCTCCGCCGCGCTGCCATGGCCGCCGGGGTGGGTGCCGCCGCCGCTCCGCCTCGCCGTTAGCTACCCTGATCGACTCCCCGTGCCAAGCTGAGCCCAACGGTTAAAGTCCGGTCACCGGAGACCTCGCCGACGACGAGTAATCGCCGGTCAACCTCCGGCGAGCCGTCGGTTAGCGCGGGAGTACTGTGCCGATTTTCTTTTTCTATTTTCAGAAAATGATTTAAATGCTATTTTCTTTGAAAAATCATAGTAATTCATATATAGCTCCAAAAATTCTAAAAATTTTTATGAGTGTTCTTTATAATGTCATCTACCTAGAAAAAATATAAAATACCAAATTTGAGTAACTTTTTGCACATGTTAAAATTAGCATTTTTAATTGAAAAATGGCCCTTCAATGATTTTTAATAAATAAAATAAATGGCTTTGAATTCTGAAATTTGTTTTGCCATCTAATAAGGCTAAGAGCTTTCCAAAATAAAATTTTGGGATTAATTTGATAACTTTAATTTTATGCCTTTATTTTATGCTTTTTAATAATTAATTAACCTCTTTAGTTAAAGTTAATCATTATAGGATTTGTTTGACTTTGGGATTGATTGATGACCTTGGGTCATTAACCCTAATAACCTTTGGCACTTTAATTAATTATTTACGCTTATCTTAATCATGTCATTAGGGCTTAATCAACGTTATTTCATGTGTTTAATTAATTTCTTAAATGACATTGTTAACCCTAATGAGTTTTATAAGCGAAGTTTTGTTGGCTTGCAACTTTATTGTGAAGAAAAGTTATACTCAAGCCCTTAATCTGATCATGCATCCATCAAGCATCATGTTTACTATTCCATCATGTTAAAGCATATTAATTATCGAATAGTTTCCGTTAACGGAGAGTTAACGTTGTCGCACCAGATCCCAAGGACGAGCAGATTCAGGAATTGAGAGTTGATCTAGAGTTTGAGACCGTCTACCCCGAATACCAAGGCAAGCCCTAGATACATTCAAACCCTATTCTATTTATAAAAGTTTTATCGCTTCAGCTATGATATGTTGCATTAAGTAATAGGAGTTGTGTGAAAACCCACCAATTGCATTACCTGTCTTATTTCCTTATTCCTTGTTACCTGCTTTGAAAGATAAGTAGTAACGCTTAGCCCTGCTTAATTAGTTAAATGTTTAAAGGGAAAAGAATAAAAAAGATGAGTTTGGTTTTCTTGTTGGAATCTTGATGATAGTTAATAAATCGAGTCCGGACGGCTAACTTGCACTAGGAATGGAGTCCCTCTGTAGTGTTTCCGTCTGTTGATGCCTAGGTCCCGTCCGTTGGTGAACTGGTGATATCGAGAATTTAGAAATCCACATGCATGAAGTGGTATTCGGTGGGCCAGAGTTCCCACGCTTATCATGGAGTGACATATAGTGGGCCAGAGTCCTCACATATGTCATAGTGTGTTATACTATGGGTTTAAGTTCCCATGTATTTCGGTACACGGGGCCGAAGCGCTCAGGTGTATCATGTGGTGATATATGGCTGCGGTTGTTATCCCGGTATATAGGTTCATCTGGGGTGCATCGGAGTTAAAGTCTCCGGTATTCCAGTGACCTGGGTCCCAGCTGGGTATGAAAATGGATTCGAATCACCGTTGCTTCTCGGAGAAGAAGACTCGATCGGTGTTCATCATCATAGTAACAACTTGAACAATGATTAAGGTTTAATAATGAAGTTGGTTGGTAATTGGAGCTAGATCCAAGCAAACTTTTCTTTCTGTTAAGCTTTTTCGCAAAATTTCTTATCTCTTACAAGCCTTACCTTGTCCCTCTAGCCAGCATTTCTTGAGTCTTCATCCTTCTTTTTCGTCGGGTCAGTCTTGTTGAGTACTTTTGTACTCAGGGTTTGTTGAACCCTTGTTGCAGGTGAGTATCATGGGCAGGAATGCTTCGCATCCTGCTGCATGACAGTCGTCGAGGAAAGTGACGACGAGTAAGATGTTTAGCTCTTGGGCAGAGCATATCATTTGGTATTGTAATAAAGTCATCTACTGCTACTCCACTACTATTATGGTTTGTACAATCTAAACTCATGGTTATAAATATTTGAAACTCAAAGGTTTGTAAACTTATGTTATTGTAAGTCTTCCGCTATTTTACTCTGATGTATATCATTTATATCAAACTGTTGTAATACTGCAATGCCTCTTTATAACGATTGATCCTGCTTAAAGAATTATGGATGATTCAGGATTTACCCGACAGACTTTTTAAGTCGTATGGAACATAGTCATGGTTTTTTGGAGTCTGTTTAGACAATAATCATGCGTGTGGGCCATATAATTTAAAAGGTTCTACCACACACACGCTGCCACCCATCAGCATCAGGGGCGGTCGCCCGACGTACTGACCCAAGCCGCTGGTGGACGGTCAACCGCTCGCGCCCTCCCACCCCTGGGGCAGACTCACACCCGCGACCCCCGAGGCGCTTGACGGTAGGGACACCACCTTCAGCTGGCCAAACAGGAAGGCCGCTCACCAGTTGGGGACGTAGGCGCCCACATCTCTTCCGACCCCGCGGAGGCTCGCGCCGCTTAGCAGCCTTCCCGCGATAGCTCAGAGCAGCGATTGGAGCATCGTGCGGAGGCACAGACGCGGCCATTGGAGGGCGGCGGACAACATCCAAGTAGGATGAGGGCCGCTCCTCGCTAGATGCGTTGTCATCGTCATCCGCCCACCGGCGGTACTTCGAGCGCCCCTCCGAACGTTCAGGATGGAACGACGCGGCAAGAGGGGAATGGGAAGATGTCAAGCTCGGCACGGGGGCTGACGGGTTGACGAGGAAGGCCTCGAGGCCGAGGCTGGTGGCACCCGCGTCCTCATCCATGTCTTCGTCCTCCTCCGGTACGTCCTCAACGACGATCTCGTCCACCAGCGACGGCGTCGTCAAAGCGGCCACAGGCGGCTGGGCTCTCCCTTCGGCTGGCGTGGCTCCGGTCAGGTCAGTCGTGGCCGGCGTTGGCAAACCTGCCCCGGCCGAGGCGCCCCGCGCCTCAAGACTAGTGGGGAACGACTCGCCCTCTATGGCGACGCAGGAACCACCCGCTTCAACCCCCGCCAAGGTTGCCCCGACCTCGAGGCTGGGGAAAGCGGCTAGCTTGGGCGCGGAGTTGCGGTGGCCGAAGAGGTGGAACCCCGGCGGTGGCAGCTCTGCGTCGTCCTTCACGAGCCAGGCTCCCGATCCCGTCGGCGACGAAGCGCAGACTTCCCCTACACCGGGCGGCACAGACATCGACAGGCGAGGCCCAGTAGGAGGCGGAGGCAGAGGCGGCTACGCGTGCCGGGCAGCCTGCCTGGCGACGCCAGGCGCGCTGGGCAGCGGGGCGCCACCAAGGTCTGCAGGCGGCACCGGGGAGGGAAGCGGAGAGCAGGTGGCAGGGGGAGGAGGAGGAAAGGTGGACGGGCCGGCCACCTGGGCGGGCAGCGAGGGCACTGTGCTAGGGGACGACGGCGACGCAGAGGTGGCGCCCGGGGCATCCGCGTCAGAGCTGGGGGTGGAGGATGTGCTTCCTCATGCTTCCTCTGCTTCCTGCTCCAAACGCATAGCTTGCTCTAACATAAACTTCTTCGACCTCTCCTCCATCTCCTCACACTCCCTTGACCCTTTTACCATCAGTTTCAAGTCCATCTCAAGGATGGGAGGTCGTCTCTCCTGCAGCAGCCCCGTGGACGGGGATGGATGATACTTCTGATCACTGAGAGTCGACGTAATTTTCTCATCCGCCCCAATCTCAGCCCTGACAATCGACGGGAATTTCTTCTCCACAAGCACAGTCGTGTAATTCGACGGATTGTTCGGATCTGACACAATCTCAAACCTGACAGTCGGCAGCCTAATTTTCTGATCCACCCCTGTCTCCTACAGACGACCAGTGGAAGCGGACGTCTCAGCCCTGCTAGTAGGCACAATTTTCTTCGCTCCCTCCAAATTCAATGGCCCCACCCATGACTTCCACGGCTCCGCCCTCATCTGTGCCAACTCCGACAGCCTCGCCATCCCTACCTTCTCCGGGGGGTCAATGGCACGTGGGATCCTCCGTAAGTCCTCCGACGGTCCCGCCGTCCTCGGCGTCGCGGTCGTGGCGGACGGCCCGCTGCCTGATGCCCCCGATGTTACTCCGGCGCCTCCGCCGACCGGATCAATCTCCAGCCTCGCCATCCCTATATTCTCCAAGGGGCCAATGGCGCGTGGGATCCTCCTCCATCGCCAGGGCGTCCTTCGCCTCGCGGCCGCGACGGACGGCCCGCTGCCTGATACCCCCGACTTTACTCCGGCGCCTCCGCCGACGGGATCAATCTCCATGTTCCAGATCGGGGATAGATCGGCCGTCGGCCTGCGTGGCTTAGGGTGGGGAGATGAGGAACACGCCGCCGCTTGGGCGATATTTTCTCTCTCTCTCTCTCTATCTCTTTTTTCTATTTTTCTTATTCTGAAACCTTCTCCTTACCCTTTTCTACATGTGTGAACAACGGCTGCCGCTGCGGGTCTGCAGGAGCCGAATCGGCTTCGGCACAGACATCCTCATGTCGGCCCAATACGCGGGATGGAGGCCCAGGTTAGATATCGGCCCAATACGTGAGAGCAGGAAAAAGCGCTCCAGTTGGAGTGCGCGACACCAAGCCTCGACGGGCTGGCCCAGCAGACCTCGTCTCCGCCTCCCCCTTGATACTCCACGACCTTTCCTTTCCGAGCGAGCAACCAACGCTCCTTCCCTTTAGGCCGAGCGTGAGCTCGTGAGGTACGTCTTCGCGTGGACGGACGGCCAGACGCGGGTTCGATCTCTGGGATCGACCGTGTTTCCTTACATAGAAACAGTAGTTCTTTAATAAATTTTGTTGCCTTGCACGAATACACCGCAGCCGTTATATCTCTCAGCCGTGTTCTAAAACCTAAGGTATAGATGATAGGTCTAACTTACGTACTAGGATGTGTGTGAGTTGGATGCGTGTGTGTGGTGTGAGTTAGCATGTGCGTTCAGATAACGCTCCTTCCCCTTTCGTTCCGACAGCACAGCCGGGAGCGACGAATCCATTTTGCGGTCGGAGCCGAGCTGACGAGCGACCGTTGGGGCCGGCAACGACAAAGAAACTGCTCCAGTTTTTTACGAAGGTCTTCCCTCTCTCCATCCAGCGTCCAAATCCTTGCTTCTACATCTGCCCCGATGTGTTTGGTCTCCTACGGTCGTCATATATGGCTCCTTCACCATCGCGTACAAGACGCTGCTCCATTCTACATCGGCGCCGACGTGGTTACTGCTCCTGCAGGTGCCATCCGTGTCTCCTTCAACAATCAAGCTCAGTAGCAGCTCCTTCCTTCCTTCCTTCACTTTTTCTGTGATTTTTCGAAGCTTTTTTTTTTGGTTTTTTCTTTCTTCGGATTTGACTGCCTATGGATGAAATATCTTGGGGCAATTGATGCTAGGACATATGTGAACAAGGCTAGGGTGATTCACTGACAAATATCTCGCTCCAGCACCATGAATTCAAGTCTTTCAAAGTTCCCCTTTTTCTAGGTATTTCGATTTCCCGAAATTCATGTTAAAGACTCAACATTTTTAGTGTGTTTTCGTTGGGATGGATTGCTTGTTATGGCGTGAGGCTTTGTTCAAAATCTCACTTCAATCTAACACGTTTTGATAGGTTCTATATTTTTTGGAGTCACTCAGGTTGTGTTTCTCAAATGTTGGTTTTCAGAAATAGCAACTGGTCAGCACTACCTTGTCTTTTGCTCCCTCCGTCTCCAGCGATTCTACAGCAGTAATCATTTGCTAAATCAGCTTTTAGTTGACAACTTGGCTGACTTTGTTTACCACCAGTCTGTGCATTGCAGCAGCAGCTGGTGTCCATCTCCTCTGTCTCAAGTAAGTTGCATAGCAACAAGTTGCAAGCTAGCTGCAGTACAGCAACAACAACAACCCAATTCAGTTTCAGGTTTGCATTAGTGGTGTAGTTAAGAGCTAGCGGTAGCTTGTTAAGAGCAACAAGCAAGTTGGTTTCTATTAGGAACATATGTAACCCATAGTTGAAAATGCGAGGACATACATATTCATACTGCCAAGGGCCAACATGAATAAATAATCTATAATCTAAAGAAGAGTAACAACTAATGTATTCGGCATGTAGCAACTTATTTGTCAATTTTGGTTATATTTCATTATACTTTCAGTTTATTTGTCATTTTCAGTCAAATTATATGGTTCTCAATTTCAGTTTCAGTATCATGATTATTTTCATTGATTTTTTCAGTCCATGTTTTAGTTTTAGTAATATGTTTCAAAATAGTTTAGATATACCAGCAATTTATGTTATATACATAATAGCTATTTATGAATTAACTGTGTAGCAAGCTATATATTAATCTTCCAATAAATTATAAACGCTAGCAAATCTGTAGCAACTTATGTATTAAGCATGTAGCGACTTATGTATTAAGCGCGTAGCAACTTATGTTTTCAGCAGTTTGTTTGTTTCAGTCATATGTCTGCAGTTGAGCTCAGGTTTCAGTTTTAGTAATATGTTTATGTATGTTGTTTCAAAGTAGTTTGGATATACCAGTAATTTATATTATATACATAATAGCTATTTATGTATTAAGGTGTAGCAACCTATACATTAATCTTTCAACAAATTATAAATAATGGCAAATCTGTATTAAACATGTAGCAACTTATGTATTAAGCACGTAGCAACTCATGTATTAAGTGTGTAGCAAATAACAGCTCCAACAAGTTTTGGAAATAACTTTCGGTTCTAGTATGTATAGGTTAGTCTATATAATTTCAGCATGATCTCAGTGTCT
Organism: Bothriochloa decipiens; assembly: GCA_023333625.1. Classification (NCBI taxonomy): domain Eukaryota; kingdom Viridiplantae; phylum Streptophyta; class Magnoliopsida; order Poales; family Poaceae; genus Bothriochloa; species Bothriochloa decipiens. The sequence continues at coordinate 877,134 of CM041631.1, forward strand.
TTGCTTGACTATCCTCTTCTCTGTTATGGGCCCATCCTCATCTTTTTTTGCTTCTTGTTCATCCCTGCCTTGTGACAAACAAACAAGTACTTGCTCTCAACACTATTCTTCTTTGTTTCCTGAGATGTGTCGATTATGATCGAGAATCCAGCACGCCAAGCATAACTAATGTAGTAATCTTTTGCAGTTGTTGAGGAGTCAAAGCTCATCCCAACAAAAGGCTCTTGAGGTGTGGATAAGACCTCTTTGCCTTCCTCAACATCAACCGCAGCAGCACTCATTTGAATTGTTGGTATAGTCTGCCCAGACTCTTCCTGAAGACTCCTGTTGGCGGGTGCAGTGTGCAGCAGCCTCGAATTGTCTTGAGTTGGCACTCCCCGGTTGGTTCCTTGCACCATTTTCAGCTGATGTACCACGCTGACCAGCTGCAACTTCATTTTCAACTGCCAAAAGCCCACTGTTTGTCACATTTTGCCTATTGTTTTCAATTGCAGCACATTCAGGAGCCTCAATATCAATTGGTTGCAAATTTAAATCAAACATATCTGCCATGCGCATGGTCTCCTGTAACAAGATAAATATATCCCACAAAATATAATTGTTAGATATTCCCACAAAATATAAGCTGGTTGTACTAAATTTAGGTTTTAGTCTTGTAGCAACTTATGAGGTAACAGCTTTCGCTTGAAGCGCTGGCTGGCGTCCAGTCATCCTTGCACTTGCACCACCTGAGTTGGCTGCGCAAACGGCCAATCGCTTTCATTCATATCCGTTTATTAGCCGCCGGAAACGGCCCCGGCCGGCCCGTGCGCCGCGGGACCGCTCGGAGCCGACGTGGCCCTCGCCGGTTTCGGGGAAGGAATAGTGGTGTGGTGTGGTGTGGCGACCCACCGGACGGTTGAGTGAGTGGTTTCCGGTGCGCTGCGGCGGAGTTGGTTGGTGAGCAAAAAAAGCGAGCGGCGATGCGACCCACCTAATCCAGCGAGCGAGTACCCCGTTGTTTCATCACGTCACGCCACGTTACGCAAGCCAACCAACGCCTGCCACGCCACTACAGGCCACTCGAACTCAGCGGGACCCACCACGCCCACCTGACCTCCTCGCTACCGTGCACCGAGTCGACGGCCGCCACCTCTCTCTCTCTCGGAGCCTTGCCTTGCCTTGCCTTACTTCCCCTGCAGACAGACAGAGGCAGAGGCAGCCTCTCTCCCCCACCACCACAACCAACAGAGACACAGGGCACGCGCCTCTCGTCCGGTTGGGCTCCCAAATCCGCCGCGGCTCCTCCGCCCGCAGCGCCGCCAGCCAGGCAAAGTCAGGTGTCGTCTCTGCGCCTGCCGCCCTCGGTACCACCGCCGGATTCGAATTCGGCGCTGGGCTTTTGCCTCCCCGCATCGCCCCACAAGCCTCGGCCCCGCCGTCTCTCCAAGGCCGTCCCGTCCTGCCCACGGTTTCGCTCACGCTCACGTCGTGCGACACGTCCCTCCGCCGCCCGGCATGCCGAGGCTTGCCCCCCACCGCCGATCGCACACGGTACGTACGCTTCATATCATCATGCTCCCCTCCGCCCCTCCCCTCTCTCGCTGTGTGAGCTCCCATCCCTTTTCGCTTAACACGTCTTTTGCTGCAAAAGTGCTTGTGTTATTAGTGCCTGCTACAATCATTGCTCCTAGAATTCAAGCTCCTGTTCGATTGCGGAAATGGAACTCACATGCGATTCGGAGATTCAGCTCGCCGGTCGCCGGCCGCTGTGCTAGCCATGGCCATGCCATATCTGTCATGCCGTGCCAAGACAAGCAGAGAGAGGGAGGGAACGAACAAGTCAGCGTTGGCGGGCTGTCCGGTTCCCAGCCGTCCGATGCATCTTCGACGGCTGCGATCTCCCCAACGGACGGCCAGCTGCCATCCAGTCACACTGCTACTGCTACTGCTGCTCCGCTGCACGCACGTTTGCTTCGCTTGCGTTCCCCTGCCCCTGCCCCACCCCAACCCCAACCCCAACCTGCCCGTCCTCAAATTCTCCCCGCCGGCAGCCTCCTCCGGGCTCGCAGACCCTCGCGCCCGCCGCTGCGTAAACACCAAGTTCTCTTCCCGCCGCTCCATTCGGATCAATTCGTCCGTACCCTCTCGTTCGTGGCTGCAGATCCGTCCAGTTGGTTTCCTCGCTTCTCCTTCTCGGTAAGGACGCCCTACCTAGCTTGCTTCCACCTTGCAATTGCTTGGATTAGATTCTTCTTCCCTAGCCTAACTGTGGGGTCTGCGCTGGCGTCTCCGTTCTTCCGCGCCAAAATCGTCTCACTGTCTCTCGGACCCCCACCTCCGTCCAATTTCAGCAGTGGATTTCTTCTCGTTCAAAACAGCAGGAGATCTCTCACACGGTAAGTTTTTTAAAAAAGAGGGGGAGTTCAATTCAACCGTATCCCCTTATACCCTGCCCCAGCGCGGTGCCCCCACGTCTTCGCTTGCACCTCTGTGGCTGCCACTGGTGCTGGTAGCTGTAGCTGCTGTGTGGTCCGCCCTGCTGGGGCTTCTTCCTTCGTATCCCACACGAGTACACCAACGTGCGCGCTGTGATTCTTTTTTGTACCCATGTGTTAACTTTGGAATCGTACTTAAGTTTCCTAATATAGAAGGGTCCCCCTTTTTCCCTGCAGGTCATATGATTGCAATGAATCCTGAGATCGTACTGCCGTCTTGGAAACAAGTAAGCTGCCAAAGTGCTGTCTGTATGTACTGTGTGTCATTAGACTACCTGTATGATGACATGAGATCCCAGCTAGTACAAAGTTACTGCTCATTTATTATTAACAAAGTACGTAGTAATCTTCTCTTTTGACTGCATGAATAGTTTCCGGCATCGGTCAACCCTGCGAAACACTAGACCCCTCATCACCTTGCAACTGGAAAGCAGAGAGCAAAGTGATTTGCTGTCTCCTCATGATCGATGCTCTTGAGGGCTAGTGATGGCTGATGCCAGCTCAAGGACTGACACCTCAATTGTTTTAGACGACAACGACAGGAATCACAGGGTAATTCTTTTTTTCTTTTTCTTGATTTCGATGGTCACAGGGTTCATCCTATTCTTCTCAGCAGATATTTCAATTTGGCCCCGGCCATTGGACCATTACATCTATATATTTTCCATATATTCTTCTCACACTAGAATATTGAATAGTATATACGACTATGCTAGTATGTTAAGTCTATCACACTATGCCTACCAATAAGTTGAATACATTGCTGGGTATTTGAGTTGATATTCTGAAGTATCAAATTACTGGAGTAGAGGCTGTGACGTTCTGCTTCACCAATAATCTGCTTAAGATATCATCTCCCTCACCCTTTAAACCTTAAAAGTTCCATCACTGTTCTCCTAAAAATATCCATCATTCACACACATCTCTGTAAGTTGAGATATTCCGAATGCCTAACTGATGTTATATTTATGCTTAACATTTTTTTTTTTATAGATGGAGAACGGAAGTGGTGCGATTGTACCTTCTAATTCTTCAGATAGGTCCGACAGGTCTGACAAACCTTTGGACCAAAAGGTAATATTGTGGTTACTTTTTCTCAAGTTCTTTTAACCTTGTGTTGCTGGTTATTAATTGCATTTGTGAATTTTCATATCTTAGACAATGCGACGGCTTGCCCAAAATCGTGAGGCAGCAAGAAAAAGTCGGTTGAGGAAAAAGGTATCACTAAATTTCATCCTTATTCAAACAGATTGAGATGTTATTTAAAGCTTGAATAAAGTATTGTTTTGGAAAAACAACATGACTAGTAGTAATGTAACCAAAATAAGCTGGTTATCTAATTTTATATGTTAATTTTTGCTGATATGCTGAACTGCATGTTATGTACTGTAGTTTTATGTCATTGTGAGTGTTTTGTTTTCTGTGACACTAATAAATGGGCACTTAGCATTTAAGATTCAACTCATGCTACATGCAAAAGACTGCTTCTTCATGTAATACAGACTCCACTATTTTTTTTAATTGTCCATGCTTGTGCAATACGATTGTGTTAAATAGTGGCATAGTTTCTACAAATTTTCCTTTTCAATTCTTATTAGGCCACTAAAATGTAAAAGCCTAACGTGTTTCTTTTTTATTTGGTAAAGGCATATGTGCAGCAGCTGGAGAGCAGTAAGCTGAAACTTGCACAACTGGAGCAGGAACTCCAGAAAGCTCGCCAGCAGGTAACTCTTTCTTGGTTGCATGTATGTTTACTGTTTGCTTGGAAAATAGTACCCTTGTGCTATTATTGTAACTCTCTTTGAATATTACTTTTAGGGAATCTTCATTTCCAGCTCTGGAGACCAAACCCATGCCATGAGTGGAAATGGTAATATTTTAATTTGTTACATCTGTGTGGCTCTATGTGTTTCTAGATTTAATTAATCTATCTTGATTGAGCGCTATCTTTATCATTAGAAGTGCATCTGAAATTATAAGCTTGTCACTGCAGGAGCATTGACTTTTGACATAGAATATGCTAGATGGCTAGAGGACCAAAATAAGCAGATAAATGAGTTGAGGACTGCAGTGAATGCTCATGCAAGTGACAGTGACCTACGACTTATTGTAGATGGCATAATGGCACATTATGATGAAATATTCAAGGTCAAAGGTGTTGCTGCGAAGGCTGATGTATTTCATATACTTTCAGGCATGTGGAAGACACCTGCTGAAAGGTGCTTCCTATGGCTTGGAGGTTTTCGTCCATCAGAGCTTTTAAAGGTGTGTGAAGTATTCATTCGCAGGCTTTGTTTTTTTTTTTCTGTGCCCTCATTGGAAATGTAAGATAGCTGATTTCTCTGCATAATGGAAAATTTCAGCTCCTAGCGAATCACCTCGAGCCCTTAACTGAGCAGCAACTGCTGGGTTTGAACAACCTCCAGCAATCTTCCCAGCAAGCAGAGGATGCTTTGTCACAGGGCATGGAAGCACTGCAGCAATCTTTAGCAGAGACTTTAGCTGGATCTCTTGTTCCATCAGGTTCTTCAGCAAATGTAGCAAACTACATGGGTCAGATGGCCATGGCCATGGGCAAACTTGGGACGCTTGAGAATTTTCTTCGCCAGGTAAGAGCGTCTCCTTGTATTCTTGTGGGCAATATGTTGTCATTCAACAACCTATGTTGTTTCAGGCAGTCACCTGTGTACTGTTTATTTGGTTTTGTTGCATTAGTTTTGAAGAGTAATTCTGTTTTATTTCTGCAGGCCGACAACCTGCGACAGCAGACATTGCATCAAATGCAACGCATTCTAACGATCAGACAGGCTTCTCGCGCTCTTCTTGCCATCCATGACTATTTCTCGCGGTTGCGTGCTTTGAGTTCTCTGTGGCTTGCTAGGCCTCGCGAATAACAAAGGATCATCGCTGTTTTGAGTTCCCTGTGCTGGTTGTTGGGAATTCTATGGATCGCAACGACTGCATCACAGATCATTTGTGGTCCTGTTTTTTGTTGTACAATTGCTTTTGGCCGCTGCTTGGTCCAAATTGTACTTAAGTGGTGTACAAGTAGGTCAGTCCTGTAAGTTATGGTGATTTATGGGTGTATTAGCAATAATAATTAGAGAAATCAGGATCAGGGCTTTTGTTGTTTGTACTGGTTAGAGATTTAGTCCTGAATGTAACTCCTGGGACATGGGGGGCAGAATGGGAAGAGAGTAATAAGAGTCTTCCTTTAGTTACTGGTATATGATGGTATTGGGTATTGTTGCATTGCATCTCAGTTGCTCCTTCTATTAGAAGGATGATAATTCTATCCATTTATGTACTTTGATGAATGTTGTTTCTAAGCCCAACATGATTATGATTGGTAGTTCGTACTACCGCAGTAGCTGGTCTTATAATATCCGTAGCAGTGCTTGAAGGCATTCCTCCGACGGCCATCGCAGCGACGGCGAGCAGCCGGAGCATCTTGTGGCGAGCTAGTGGGAGTGATGGGACTACCGGGAACTGGTGCGGGCGGCGGCGCTGCTGAATTCCGTGCTTGCTGTAGCTACTTGTACTATGTTTGAACATCTCGTTCAGCACGAGGCTGCAGGTTAATTAGCTGCAGCTTTGTAGGTAAACCCCTGTGTGCACACGGCGATGTCATTAGTTAATAAATTTTGCACGAAGCACAGTATATGCGAACCATGCAATACAATGCGCGGGAGGATATTTACCCTGATCTGGAGTTCTCTGCACAAGCAGCGCAGTAGACAAGTTTACAGTTACTCCACTAATGATGCACGTTATCTGTTGCCGTAAGTTGAGGTCAGCACTAATGTGGTCAACTCAAGCCACGCCCATCATGCTCAGCTCGCGCGCGGAACTCACGCATCTCTCTGAACAATGCATGGCAAGCTGCTGATCGATCGATCTTTGTGCAAGAGACGAGACGATTGAGGAACCAGCAGCAAAGAAAAAAAAAATAGTCGACTGTCAAAGCTCATCACTGGAGAAGGCCATCACAACGAACCACGATGCGCTATGGGATCTTAAGTTAAAAAGAATTGAACATAACCTTGGAGTAGCAAATTACAATCACCTTGTAGGCCGACAGAAGCAATCTGCTTTCTGAAGAACATCCAAGGATTAAACACACGAGGTTAATAGGAATCTATTAACTAGTGACATGTATTTATCAATTCTTCATTCTTTTAGCACGTAAATAAACAGTGTCATGCGACATTCTATTTTCTTTACAAAAGCAAACCAAACATTTGAGGCCCTTTTGTAATGGATGAAAAACAAAAGAGAGAATAGGATACGAGTTGCTATTAATCCTCTTCCGATCCACTCACCTTCAACATAATCTTCAAACCGAATAAGACCTAACGCCGTCTTCACCAAACCGAACAAGACCTACCTCTTCCAATTCTCCAGTATAATCTTTGAACAAACCAAACGAGACATAACGTCGATGTCGTGACACGAATGCAGGTATACGTTTCAACGCCTGAATTCAAACTAACCAGACACGTGAAACCGTCCTGCCAATAGTCAGTCTCCACGCTAGGTAGCTTCCTTAATCCTTATCCATCATCTATCTATCCGGAGAGTCTTGTTGTCACGGAAGAACTACAGCAATCCAACGCCCTGGCACGGAGGCAACCTAACGGCTGATGCCTGATGGGTCGTCGTGTCAGCTCAGTCTTCCCAGGCTGTTCTTGACGGAAAGTGATCACCAGTACAAAATTGGGACAAGCCTTTATGCCATATCATACACAGCGCGTCTCTAGTGGACTGATACTCCATTCATCAAATCTCATTCTAGTGATCTCTCTACACAGTGCACAGATACACCTCTAATGCCATGATATCAAACAACGGAGATGGTAAAGAGAAGCAAAATTTGCACAGCCTTGTTCCCATGTATCAACCGATGAACAGGGCACAGATAGAGAATCAGTGTAATGCTTCCATGTAACAAGGAGATAACATCTTTTATAGATCTGCCATGTACAACACAATCCATTAATGTTCGAATTGTGAGAAATAAACTCTAGAAAGTCATTTTTTTCTGAAAAAAGTGATTCATATATAGGTCATAACAAGCCAAAACCAAGAAAAAAATACAGGAAGCTTGGACCTATGTGTTGTGCAATAAGCCATTAACATCCCATTTTGGCATTTCTTGCTGAGTGATACATTCTGCTTCTTCTGCTACCTGCTTTTATGCAAAGATGCAGAGCTTATGAAACCCTCCATGCACTTATTACAGGTACTTCCTTGCGAGGGCCCTCACCTTGGTATCAAAATGAGAGGATGTGATGCGAGAGCCAGGCAGGTAAAGCGGGTTGAGGAAAATCTGCATGGCACCAAACAAACTTACTGTGTAAGCTGGAGTAGGGTAAATGTGTAAACTAGAATGTAGTCGATGCATATTTCAAAATTCATCGTGTGAACTGTGCATCAGCATCAGCTTTGCAAGATACAGAATTAAAAAAATCAATCCATGCAATTTTCGAAACCATTGCCATGAAAAATTCAGATAAAAAAGAATAGCAAAAGATGCCTGAGTACTGCTGAAAATGATGTGTGCCACAAAGAACAAGATATAGAAGCACCACAAATGAATATCATGTCCAAAGATCGACTTATGAATGCATACTTGGGTCCAGCACTTAGCACTCTAGAATACATTGGGGGAAAGTCTCCTGATTGTAGATTAGCTGCAATTGTCTTACCTTGATGTAAAGTTCATGGACCTCTTGAAAAAAGCTTTTTATTCCATCTTCGCTACGTGAGTCATGAAGCAACATGAATCTGGTATGTGTCATAGTTGCAGTTAAAGAAAATATAATACTGCTATGATCAAACTTTGAAAACCAAACATAATGATACATAAACAGTCATTTACAACAACAAAAGAGCTTTCATCATCACTATTTAAAGGATATGACCAGCAGTTACATAAACAGACACCACAAGGTCATTGAATCTATCAACTGACTTCAGGAACCTGGAAAAGAAAGGAAATGTAAAAATTCAAAAGTTTCTAGGTGAGGTAAAAGGAATATAAAATACTAGAAGAATAACTTTGGGATGTGATTTCATTCTTTGTGCACAGCCGACAACATACAAAACCAATAAAATACTCACATTGCATTTGTGGTCCATGCTAGGTCCTGAACAACATCTAACGCAGCATGCAGGATAAACTGATGGTGATAAGACAAATCTTCTTTCTGCCACAGAAAGTAAATGGCAAGATTAGGCATAGACTGTTGGATGAGTAATTTATTTTCTTGAGTAAAAAGACAACTTGGTTTAAACTAGTGAAGTACAACTTGGTTCTGATTACTGAAGTAGGAGCAAAATTGGTTTTGTATATGTATTAGCTAGAACATAGGTGTTGCTAGCTGTGTTTGAGTTGTTCCAGTACTGTAGCACGTCGGTCACTGTAGTAAACCGACCTAAATAGCCTATAGAAGGACTTGTGTAGGTCCTTTGCTATGTAACCATTGTGAGTTTGAATAAAGAGAACAATAGTATCTCCATTGGTTCCTCCCCTCTCATCATATTTCCCTTTCCATACTAGCTAGTTTGGGCCAACAATTGGTACCGGAGCCATGGCGAAATATGAGGAAGGGAGCTCATCCTCGAAGCAGGGTTCGGTGACGCTGCAATACCCGTTGCTCACAGGAAGCAACTACACTGCATGGGCTATCAAGATGAAGGCCTACCTCAAGGCACAAGGCGTTTGGGAGGCAATTGACTCGGAGAAAGAAGTTGATGAACACAAAGATCAAATGGCTCTTGCAGCCATCTATCAAGGCATCCCAGAGGAGATGCCCTTGCGATGCCCTTGCTGATCGCAGAGAAGGAGACTGCAAAGGAAGCATGGAAGATGCTCAAAACCATGCATATGGGTGTTGAGCGTGTCATGGAGGCAAAGGTGCAGACCTTGAAGACTGAACTTGATGCCCTGCACATGAAAGATGGGGAATCAATTGATGCTTTTGCTATGAAGCTGACATCAATCGTCAGCAAGATTCGTGCTTTGGGAGAGAAGATGGAAGAGCCCTATGTCGTCAAGAAGCTTATTCGAGTTGTGCCCAAAAAGTTTTTACAGGTTGTCTCCACTATTGAGCAGTTTGGTGATTTCAAGACCATGACCGTGGAAGAGGTCATCGGACGCCTCAAGGCATATGAAGAACGAATCAGCATTTATGCTGATGGTGAGGGGGAGCATCTCTTGTTGACTCGAGATGAATGGAGAGCCAAGGAAGCAAAGGCCAGTGGGCACATCAGGAAGTTCGACAAGAAAAAGGTGAAATGCTTTAAATGCAAGAACTTGGGTCATTACTCCTATGATTGTCCCTTGGAGAAGAAAGAAGGGAAGGCATGTATTGCAGAGAAGCAAGAAGATGATGCTTTACTGATGGCTGAGGCTTGCTTGCTTTGACATCAGTTGAGTATGTAGACTCTAACTCCTTCTCAACGTCCTAAGTTGAGTTTGTTTGATTTGGGGTGTTGATTAGTTGTGTTCTCCATCCCAAGGAACTCCAGGATGTCGATTAGTTGAGTTCTCCATCCTGAGAGGGAATATGTCTAGGATGTTGATAAACTGAGTTCTCCATCCTAAGACTGGAAGTTTAAGACGTCGATTAGTTGTTTTCTCCATCTTGAGAAATTCAGGGTGTCAATTAGTTGTGTTCTCCATCCTGAAAAGGGAGCTCTTGGTGTCAATTAGGTTTGTTCTCCATCAAGAGAGAGGAAGTCCAGGATGTGGATAAGGTGAGTTCTCCATCCTGAGACAAGTTCCGGTGTTGTTCCAAGCTTGCAGGTGCAGTAGAAGACCAGGCCGTGTGAGATGAAGATACAGAAATGCCAAGAAAACAAATTAAGGGGGAGATTGTTGGATGAGTAATTTGTTTTCTTGAGTAAAAAGACAACTTGGTTTAAACTAGTGAAGTACAACTTGGTTTTGACTACTGAAGTAGGAGCAAAATTGGTTTTGTATATGTATTAGCTAGAACATAGGTGTTGCTAGCTGTGTTTGAGTTGTTGCAAACCGACCTAAATAGCCTATAAAAAGACTTGTGTAGGTCCTTTGCTATGTAACCTTTGTGAGTTTGAATAAAGAGAACAATAGTATCTCCATTGGTTCCTCCCCTCTCATCATATTTCCCTTCCCATACTAGTTAGTTTGGGCCAACATAGACATCAGTAATTCAGTATGGATATGCTTCTCAAAAAACAAAACCAAAAATAAAATCCCTACCATGAAGGATCTAAAGCAAAGCTACAAGTTTTATATATCTGTATACTCTGAGAAACATCTCAGTTTTAATCTCAACAAAAGAACTTTTAGAGAAGCAAACCATCCCATTAAACATCTTAGTTTTTTCTGAGTAACAATAGATATGAAGAGCCTGATCCAACATAAATTAATGAGTAGGGACGGATATGAAGAGCCTGATCCAACATGACTAAATCAGTCTATTGATTATTTCCACACCAGAGTTTCTTTATCATATCAATAGAGTGAAGTGGTGCACATCATGGATGGCGATATAGCCAGGTCGCTAATTGTAATCTGAACCTATTATATAGGAAGTACATGAAGTTCAAGGTACTGACTTTGGGCGCAGATCCAACTTCTGCCTCATAGATCGGGATGTCATTCTTACTGACAATCACAAAGCATGCTGTACTTGCCATTCCAACCAGCACCTAGAAAAAGTTCCCTCGGACAACTTCAGAGGTTGAAAAAAAAAAAAGATAGTTAGGATGAAATACCATGCAACATATAAACAGTTTATCAGAAAAAATTAACAGAGCCTAATATCCTAACTCCACAAGGATGGAATTAAAAGAGGTAACGAACAAATTATTATAGATGGCCAAAGACACACAAAAAGTACAGTTCATCATCAATGGTAGTCTTATTAGATGGCCAAAGACACATGAAACTACAGTTCTGCATCAATAGTAGTCTTAACTGAAACTTATGCATGCCTTCTGTTCCTCGTTCCTAGAGCCACTGAATTAGAAGGCCTTGATGACCTTGTGGTACGGACTACCTTTAGCTGCAACTTTATGCTCTCTCAGTTTTGCAAGATCATGGAGTTTTAGTTTGGGTGACCCTGCGCTATTCTTAATCAAGAAACTTTTCTATCTGGAGCACTTATGTTTTGCTTCTACAGAGTCAGGTTTTGGTTTAGTGGAAATGCGGAATGATATCAATTTGCAGAGATGGTATATACTGTAACGTGCTTGCCAAGAGGGGGCGCACCCATAACTCTCTATAGTTATGCTAATCAAGTGATCTTCGCTCAGAATGGAATATAAAACCAGTTCCCAACAAATGCTCCTCAAATCAACGTGAGTTTTCAATTGGTGTCCGGTGCAGGAAATTTCTGGTGGCTGATAGACTGAACATATGGTATACCATTCACAGAAGTTACTAGTGATATGAAAGTGCCAGGCGCCAGGGAGTACACAAAAGGTAACAAGGATCAAGGTGAACCAAGGATCGTCTATGGTGGTGCACATACAGTGATACAGAGTAGTAGAACATCCTTCTCCTAGTAACAGACTATTTTTTACCATATAATATGCACAACTGTCATATAAAGCCTAGATTTGCCCCTGTAACTAATCACCATTATGTGAAAGGTAACTGCTTCAACAGTAGGATTAAACTTCCCTAAAGAAAAATGTAATCCAAGAATCAATTCCAACTTTCTCGATTATTACCCTAAACTTTTCAGATAAATATCTGAGTGTTATCCTACTTCCATCAATCCTCACTTCTATAGCCATATCTCCTTGGTCCTGAGACTTGGCCCTGTTGTATTGATACATATATCATTATACCTGGCTACCTGCACACCTTATGTTTCGCATCACCAATATAGCAACTAAATCATCTTGCCCTTTTCTAATTAAGTTTCCTCTGATTCCTACTAGCAGCGAATTTTAGGCAAATTATCCATCTACAATAAAACAGTGAAAGGACAACAACAAATCACAGATATCGTCACCCTACACCTAGTGCAATACTCAAGTGCAAACCAGTTTTTTTTTTAAGCATTAGCTAATGGATATACGAGTTCACAAATCACACATTGTCATGTTAAAGAACAAATTCATTTGTGGGTAGGATCCAGTAAAGGACACTGGTGTACACATGTATTTAGATTCAGATCCGAATACGAACAATATGTTAGGGCTTGGGCGCACGGTTTCGCACAGCAGGGATGGAAGATCAAGAGGCGGGCGTACCTGGTGGTGCTCGTCGCCGGCGAAGGGGCCGAAGTAGCAGCGACGGCCGGCCCAGTGGTCTGTGGGTGGGGGTTTGCGCGCTCGCCGCCGCCTGCCGCCCGGACCCCGTGCCGCGTGCTCGCCAAACGGCGCCCCGTGCCGGCCGCCCGCACGCTCACCGCCCACGCCGTGCTGAGTGCCCTGCTGCTTGCCGACGAGAGGGAGAGAGATGCGACGGGAGCTCAAGGCTGCTGGCCGACGGGAGGGAGAGATCGGGAATGAATGGTGAGATCTGTTTGGTCCTGAATTAAATTTCCGGACAAACTTAAAAAACCAAAAAAAAAGTACTTGAAGATATCTATCTGACTTTTTGTTGATGACATTTTTACTGGAATCACTGAAGGCAAAGTTTTTATAATTTGAAGTTTAAATTCTTGTATTTCTTTGTTATAAATGACTTCGGACGAACAAACAGCCTAAACGTACCATTAGTAACATGAAATTATTATGTTTTAACTTTTATGATTTTGATAGTTCTATTTTTACTAGTGGACTCAGATGTAGATCTATAACTCTGAATGTAGATCTATAACTCTGAAGTATAACGAGTAAAGCATCAAAACTCAAAAAAAAAAAAAATGTGTGCTTTTGTTAGGAGTGGTGGCAGCATGATGGTGGTGGCGGGGCCGGGATGACATTCTTGGCTGACGAGTAGACATGGCGTGCGTTTCGGCCTGATGAATAAATATACCCGAAGGCAAAAAGTTTCTTTCTTTTGCAACAACACGTGTAAAAGTTCGGCGTCATGCTATGTACACGGCGGCGGGAGGGGACATTCTATTTTCTTTAATTTGTCCATTTTTTTGTCTTTTTTAGACAAAAACCTTTTGGCCCTGCTTTATAGAAAACAAATAGTTTTACACTGAATTTGTCAGTTTACAGAATATAGCACAAAAGAAAACGGTGCGGCACATCTCTCTTACAGAGCAAACTAGGTAAAGTTTTCAAACTAGCAGGCAGTTACTCTTCATTCATGGACATAAATTTGCATATAGTGGCTACACCGTCCCTTTTTTTTATAAAACGAACCAAACATTTGGACAACGACGTAGCTAGGCACGCGGGAAACCGACGAGACGATGAATGGATGTCTTGACTCGTAACACCGCACGTACTACGTGAAACGCTGGCATGATAAATGGCACACTCGTCAACACCTGACTGAATTCCAAACTACTCTAAACCAGCAGGCACGAGAAGCCGCGGTCGGCCGGTGTGCCAATGGCGTCGGCCGGTGTGCCAATGGTCGGCCTCCACGCTAACTAGCTTCGTTACCCATGTTTCCGGGCGGCACTACACCAATCCGACAACACCCTAGCTGCCCTGGAGGTTGATATGCCAGTGTTCCCTTGCTGACAACTAGCAGCCCATCAACGCGCCGGCTTCCGTGAGAAAAGAGAAATGACCTTCTTTAGCTGCCAAGAAATACTTATTTTTTTTCTTGTTTTGTAAAGGAAAATTTTCGATGCGCCTAAGATCAGTTTCACGAGAGGTTTTACGACAGTTTGACATTAAATAAGTTGATATAGCGTGTATAATTGAAGAAGGATGGTAAATATATCATGAGATTGGATAAGTTTCACTCGTCTACGTCGTGTCCAACACATCGGAATCTTTTTTTAACGCAAAACACATGGGAACCTTGAAAAGTCGGACATGAAAACTGTCCGCTGAGAACGTCTCCAATGGTATATCTTAGAGCTAGCTAAATCAATTTTTTAAATTGTTAAATAGTGTAAAAAGCAAGAGACTAGTGTGGGGCCAAAAAAGATGGTCTTGCACATTTTACGATGCATCTGTTCTAGTTACTATGGCTTGTTAACTTTTAGCACATAGCTCATAGTATGAATAGCCCCACATGACACTTTCATGTAATTTTAAAATATATGTGTATGCCTATTCCTTGATCAAAAGATAGCTTTTCTCTCTCTTTTATTAGAATATGACACAATATGCTTAGAGCTAGCTTATAAGTTATTAAATAAAGTTACCCTTAGGACAATCTATTTATCTTGTAATATTTATCAGGTTAGAGTTCGATGGTACTAGTCTGTATTATTGAAAACGTCTAAAATATATAACTGATCGTTGCGGTAGGATATCTACTTTTTTTTTTGCGACCGGGACTTCACCCGGTAGGATATCTACTAGACCTCTACTAGGTAGTCAAGGCCTATTATTCTTGTACTAATAAGTAACATACTCTTAGAGGTCAATTAGTATTCCCTCTTGAACACGTCAGTCAATATTCTAGAAATGAATGAACTTATAGGAGCCAAAAGTCCAGCCACCTATGATGTATAATTTCATATACACCTGGTTGATGGAGATGCGCCTATATATACACAAGAGCCAAAGTCCTCAGATCTGATAGCATTGAGCATATAACTAATCACGAATGTCCACCTACACGTCACTCACACTAACACACAATCACTGCGATGTACACTAAACCTAATACCTATATACTAACACACTCATATATAAGACTTTTATGAAGATTGAGATAAGCTTCGTTAGCGACGGGCACGTGACCTCCCACTGTGGTCCATAGATGTTTGAGGAGATCACACGCCAGTCGTTAATGAAGTTGATTTTTCTCTATGGGTAGTATTCTTTTTCATTGTAATTTAATAGTCATCATATGACATTTTTTGAAATCCCATGCACTTATGCTGTATTGCCCATGTCGAACGTGCCTCGGTTGGCATGCATACAACACATAGGAGTAGGAGTATGTTTTGATTCAGTCTTCAGTCGCGGACAGACGACAGTGTTTCGGTCTGCTGCCTGATTAAGCAGAGCAGTAATTAATAGATGTGCAGCCCTGCCTTGAGACCCAGGTAATAAGGTTACGTTCCTTTGGACTTTGGACAACTCACAAGTCTGAATGATCTGATATATCAGGAGACGACGGAACGTTGTCAAATTATCTTGACTCAGGTGTCGATCTGGGCATGACTCTGCCTGCAATCGTAGCCCTGCACGGCATGCAACTGCCTGCTACCTGTTCTTGGCATATGCGATCCATTTGTGTAGTGTGTAACAGATAAACAAGTGAGTAATCCCTAACCAAGACAGAGACAGACGCGCGACAACTGGTCAATGCTAGTATATCCGTCCTCATCTTGACTGTATACTGATAGTGATCGATCTCATCCTTCTTTTTATCGCAATGCATAGCTTAATCTGTCCATCGACCACGATCGCCCAGGAACGTCGGCCGGACGTGGGCGGCGCAACGTCACTGTTACCGACCAGCCTGATTTGACACCTGCGTGCCACTGTCAACCGGATCATCGATCGTCGACACGTCCAAAATCTGGTAGTAATAACGAGGAGGAAGCATCGTCGACAGCAACGTGGACGACATCGGTGTTTCTTTGTTATCGCTCCAACGACTGCTTCATCAACGACTTCACCGCCGTGGAACCCCGCGAATCGCGCTCAGAGAAGATGTGATTCTTTTGGATAATTGAACAAAATTTTAGACTATGCTATCAAGAACGGTACAGAGCTGAGAATCCTAATAATTTAAAGCCACGAGGTGTTTGGAGGCTCCTCCATCATTACGTATGTCTAGAAAGAGAACAAAAGTAACAAAAGGGAGAACTAGTCCAACCAAGACCAATGACTAATGGCCGGGAAAATATTTTAACTACACTTCGACTTTGCAAAACACCTTCATAACAGTTGTCTCCTGGCTTTTGCATCCAAACATGAAGGACGGTCTCCTTATATGAGTAGGGACCACTACTATCATGTGAAATAACACGCAACTGGTATTAGACTTGGCCCTTATTTAACCATATAGTCCAACAAAGCACTGTCGCTCCTAACAAATTTGGTTTCTAAGCTTAAGACTTCGATAGCCATCTAGCCAAGAAAAGCTAGAAAGTGTTGTTTTTGCAGCTAGTTTGGATTTTGGTTAACGCGACGCGTCACCAGGAGTGATTCAGATTCAGTGACGAAAGACGTGCAATCCCTGCTCCACGTTCCATTTCCTGCATTCCCAGGACATGTGACAGTGTCTACTTTGGAACAAATGACCATTGCATAATCAGCTGGGAACAGCGCGTACGCGGTACGCCAGGGTCAGCGAATCTAAACGATAAAGGTTCTCTAAACCAAGAATATTCGAGGCAACAATTTGGATACGAATACGATTCATCAGCTGATTCTGCTTCCAATGTTCAGGAATATGCACCACAAACCAACCATCACACACACTCAAATCAGCTCACAACGACAAACATCACAGTATCCAAGGGGTTATACAAAACTGAACAAGATTTATTAGCTTCAAAATGCTAGCTTGTTTGTCTTGGCAGATGACTAAGCACAGTTCATACATAGCAGGAAGATCTATGTATAGCTAGACCAATATATCTCCTACGTATTTACAGAGACTCAAAATTCTTGCTCCTTTCTGTTTTTTTTTTTTTTTGGTTTTCACCACACACAAACTAAAATACTCAACCTGACGAAGAACTATTGAGTTATTGCACTGGTGGCAAATGTCTACAATTCCAAAACCTGTAGACTGCTAATTAATCCATACAAATCCATATTATTATTAATAATTAAGCGCCTCCTTGTTGAGCGCCAGTAGCAGAGGATCGTCGGAGCCACCAGCCTAGGCAGCCGACGGCGCAGGGAAGTACTTGACGGCGCCGGCCTGGGCCAGGGCCTGGCGCAGCGGCTGCCTCGCCTGGTCCGCCTCCTCCTCCTCGCCGTCGCTGCCGGCGTCCACCACCGGCGCGCCCTTGTAGTCTAGGCTCTCATCATCGAAGATGTCCCACCACTTGGCCACCAGCTTCTTGATGTCCTCGCGGTCCATGTTGGGCTCGTTCCCCGTGTACCTCCAGGGCTTGGACCCGGCGGCGCAGTAGTGCACCACCTTCACCTCGTCGAGCACCACCTTGTCCGGGTGGCGCCACAGCATGGCGAGCACCAGGTTGTACACGTTCGGGATGGGCGAGTAGGCGTCGCGGAAGAAGAGGTTGAGGAAGTCCTGCTCCGCGAATGGCGTCGGCGCCGTCGCCACCAGCGCGTCCTGGAGGTCCTTGGCGGTGCGCAGGCTGGGCTCGTGCACGAACATGCCGGCGTTGAAGTAGAGCGGCGGCGGCGGGCCGAGCTCATGCTCCGGCCACGCCACACGCTCTGGGCACTGCTGGCAGTAGCCGATCTTGTACTGCGGCGTGTGGCTCCACGTCTTCTCGCAGAAGCAGTCCATCACGGCGTGGAACTTGCCTTTCTCGAGCTCGAACAGGTGGTCGATGTTCGAGTACACCTGGATGTCCGCGTCAAGGTACACCATGCGCTCGTACTCCACGAACTGCAGCCAATTCATTGGATCGATCGATACATTTGAATTGGTTCTTTGATCAATTGGAACGCAAACACAAATGGAAAACGACGAAGGTAGCGTACCTCCCAGATCCGGAGCTTGGAGTAGTTGATGACGTAGTAGGCCATGGCGAACTGCGTCTGGCTCTCGGGCGGGTACACCGGCTCGATCTCGCGGACGAGGCAGCCCTGGTTGCGGAGCTTCTGGCGGTGCTCCTCGGGCACGTCGGGGAGCACGGCCACTACCAGCGGGTAGCCGGAGCGGACACGTCGCAGGCCCTTGGCAAGCCCCACCACGCCCTTCCAGTAGTCGCCGTCGCCGGCAAGGAAGGTGACGTACGCCCGCTTCGGCACCATGGCCGCCGCCGCCGCCGCCTGCTGCTTGCTCAACGCCGACATCTTGGGACCCATTGCGCTCGTCGTCGTCGGTTAATGATCTCTCGAAGTCGATCTTCGGGAGAAGACGGGCTAGCTCTCAGTACTTCGTGTGCCTGCCTCCTAGGTGGTCGATGGATGGATGAAGATGTGACGACGAGGACGCCGCGCTATTTATAGGCATTGGCCGGGGAGTAATCTGGCAGTATCGTGTCCACCGGCGGCGGTTCAGGCAGCCGGTCGGTTTGGCGCGTGGGATCCTGGGCGTACATGTGGCGGTGGCGAGGATCGGACGCCCTCAGCGCGAGTGACGGAGACCTTTAGCGTGGATAGCGAGAAGGCGCCGGAAATCGCTGAGCCTCTCCCCGTCCACCAGGCCATTACACATCCCTGCTTTTTCGGAATTTATTAATTTAGTGAGTATGGATTCTTTAACCATTTTATTATTAAGGTATATATAATTGGTATATATGGGATCCATGATTACGCAATGGATTAAGAAATGGATTGCTATACATTTATTTCAACGTCAAAAGGAAAGGAAAGGTATACATGAATCCTGATAATTGAAGCAACTTCAAAAGCTTCCGGATATTCTACCACATGCATGTTACAAAAAATTTCACTGTGTAATTGTGTATACATGCTGGTATTTGAGCAATTTTAAAAAGCTTCTATAAAAGTACCTCTATTTGCGTATTTGATGATTTATTCCATAAATACTGCTTTTATATATCTATTTTGTCCCCAACCTATACTTTCTAAGTTTTCTCCAATATATTTTTCTAAATTTCGTTATCTTTCAATGGATTTTTATTATAGTTTTTTATCATCACTCCTCTATCTTTATTTGTTAACATTCAGGTAGGATGTGAATGGATATCGATATCATAAATATACGATTCGAGTATTCGGATGCAGATAAAGTATCGGACGTCTTGAAAACAGGCAGATCTGAACTCCTATAAACAGATTTGAACTCGAATATTGTCGGAAAGTATTTGTACGATTTGCGCCCCTCCATCGAAATAGTTCATGAGTTATATGGTCTAGAAACGTGTAAAATTTTCACTGAAATAAAACACAACTGAATCAAATCTCACGCTTCTCTGTGCAGGGCACAACCTTTTTATTAAAGCAAGACAATTACTATGTCGGGACTTGGTGGTTATATAGGTGTAAAGATCTCTGCACCTTGTTTGAGATCTATAGATGCTAAAATTAGCATTATATATATCCTCTATGGATAATTGAAAATAATTAAAATGGTAACCGTCGATTGCATGTATCATTTGAATATTACTATCCATTGCAGTAGTAATCTGATTGCCTAGAATATAGCATTATCCGTTGCAGATAACTTGACATATAAATAAACAGTAGTTTTTGTATTGATATGTTAATTATCTGGTGATTACACTGGCAGCTCAATGGTTAGGCGGTTCTATGAGTCAACCTTCTAGACATGTCAAGAACGAATACTAATATAATATAAAACAGCCTTAATCAAATCAGGGGACTTGACGCGTGCGTGTGTGACAACCGACGACAGTCAAAAGAAACTTCTGTTAGTGTTATTATAATGTCTTCAAAAGAAAAGGGTGAATATCTCCATTCGTCTCTTTAGTTGTGGGCTTTCAACGTGAGGAGCACAGAAATACACAAGCGCAAACAAACACAGAGAAGGAGCAAGCCAAGATAAAATGAAACAAAGGATAATTTTCTGCAAAAGTAACAATAGTAACTCGCGGAAAGTGTTGTGAAACAAATGAAAATGTGTGATTCTTCATTCTGCAAAGTAATTCTTGTTTTTTATTCTGGAATAATGGTATTTATATATATATATATATATATATATATATATATATATATATATATATATATATATACCAATTGAAGGACGCTAATGACAACAGTGAGCTACCTGCTGGTACCGACCAACGGCCCCACCGGGCAGTTGGTGAGACAAGGGCAGGCGTGTATACCGGGTGGCCTGGCCGGTGCAGCGCTGGCCGAAGCCATGTATGTATTCAAACGTACGTACGTAGCGGCACGCCGGACGTGGTGCCACGACACGTGAAAGCTCGGGCGATCGTCCAAGAGGACGACCGCGCGGCCTCGCGATTTGGGATTGACGGTGACATATAAGCTCCGATCGTCCGTCCGCGGCACGTTCGTCGTCGGACCAATTGGACGGCACGTCGTCACACGGGCACGTCGATCCGCGTCGTCCCATTCACCACCGCCTCAAAACGTCGCTGCCGAGTGCCTCTGTATGCGAACCATTTCTAGGAAAAAATAAACGATGCTACGGATCAACGTTCAGCAGTAATAAATTCGCGAGTCACGTCCCTTGGACGGTGCTCACGTAGTTAAGACCATATGACATGCTTTTTTTAAATAGTAGCATGCTTTGCTTTTTTAAGACTCAACTGAGAAAAAGTCCAATGCAGTTCTCCTAAACGTACGATCGTTGATGGATGATGGACGTCCACGCCAAGGCATCACATATCCTGGGCTTGCAAATGCAAGTGCAAGTGCAGTGCAGCAGGAGCAGGTACGGTGGTGGCGCCACCAGGTCCGCGTACGTGGAGCCGGTGCAGCCAGCCGTCCGCCTCTGATATATCTCGCCGTCACCCCCTGTCGTCTGGTCACCGAGAGATAGAGACGACGCGCCAAAGCGCCGGCGTCGCGCGTCGGCCAGGAACGGAGCGTGGGCGGCCGTGGATGTCCGGCTGTCCCTGCCCTGACACTGCCACGGGGACCACCGCGCAAGACGCAGGTGTTTCGCCGTGGGTGCGGCGTTGCCCATGCCACGTCGCGCTCCTCTCCGGCTGTGCCATACTCCACCCGATCATTGCTTTTCAGACAGAGGAAGCAAACACTACTTTTCAGACAGAGGCGTCACAGAATCAATTCCACGATTAAGATCCATATTATCGTTAGTCACACTATTACAATGCACAGTAATCAATGCTTAGATTACGTGCAAGTACAGGTGAAATAGTTATACGATACAAGGAGCATTAAATAAGTCAGGAACTGATTCTCCCATGGAGGACCAAGTTTATCACATACGCATGTTCCTAGGAGAATGTTATGACAGAAAAATCCAGATCATCGACAAAGCTAAAATCCCACTGTTCAAAAATAAGCACGCAGCAATCCAAAATTTAAGGCAATGGTACAGAGGACAATCAAATATAGCTATTCCAAAAATATCACTTTATTACATCTCGAGGTTTGTTGCCACCTAGCTTTACGGTAATTCTCCAAATACTAAAAGAAAGGAAATTCTGTCAGATAACTATATAGGTAGGAAGCACCTGGTGAGGTAAAAAATCTTTGCCAAAAATAGCAACAACCGCACTGGGCGTTGGTCCGTCTTGTTCATGGGCCCATTCTTCGATTACTATAAAACTCAGACACCGTACAAGTTCAAAAAAAAAAAGAAAAAACTCAGAAGAACATAACATGGAGAACTTTTTTTATTTTTAATTTTTTTTTAAAAAAATTTACTAAAATAGTCTCCCGTTTCAAAAAATGAAAGAACTAGTCGCCTGCAGTGGGCGTTTTTTAAAAAACGCCCACTGTCTGGGCGTTTTTTG
>CM041631.1:914235-981063 GCA_023333625.1 Bothriochloa decipiens
TGGTAATCTGAGACGACCAAGGCGGTCGTTTGGCCAAGAACATAACAGATCCTGGCCGGCGGGGGCGGGAGCAGGCCAGCAAGCCGCAATCGCTGCGCCACCAGCAGGCGCTGCCGGTGCCTGGTGGGGAGCCGCGGGCGGGACGCCTTGGTGGAGCAGCGTCTGCCTGCTCCCGCTGCGCACGGACCGCGCAGCTCAGCCGCAGGGGCTGGGCGCCGTCGATGGTCCACAGGAGGCTGGAGGGGAGCGGGAGGCGCGAACGCAGGGTCGCCGTCAAGTGCGGAGCACCGGGGACGAGGGGGCGAGGCGACTGGCGGGAAGCGGGGGCGGGAGAGGGAGCCGCTGACGGCGGCCAGGCGCCGAGCCTGGGAGCGCCGCCGTCGTCGCCTGCGTGCCGAGCGCAAGTGGAGAGGGAGAGCCTGCCGAGCTGTGCCCTGTGGGCTGTGGTCTGGTGCCGGTGTGCGTTTGCCCTCTGCTGTAATGGGCCGATGCAGGCCCCACTCAGCCCAGGTAGTAGATCCGGCCCGCAAAAAGTATACCCGCCTTTGCTTTGTTCAAGTCTTCTGAGCTTAAATTTGCTCACCTCCGCGCAGAGTACGAGATTGTAATGTTATTTCTTAATTAATAGTTTTTTTCATGCTATAATAATTTTCATTTGAAACCAGTTGTATTATTATTAATTTCTCTATTAATAGGCACTCTCTCTATTTTAAATTATAAGTTATTTTGATTTTGATTTTTTTTATTTTGCTACGTATCTATATAACAAAATAGATATATCAAAAAAATTAAAAACGACTTATAATTTAGAAGAGAGAGAGAAACATTATGATTATGCTTGTTTGCCATTCTACGTATATATGTTATCATTTTTTAGCCGGAGTTTTGTAGTACCCTTTATGGAAGGGCTGGGGGACTTGTAGATAAGACCGACAAAGAATGTCTATTTATTTTATTATCATTATTAGACACAACATGGTTAGAAATAAAATGTTAAAAAACTGACTTTGGAGTGACTAAGAGAAGAGAACCATTATTGTTTCCCCGTTAAGTTGCTTTAACATCATCACAATATTTGGCAGTGGGAAAATGGTTCGATCCTCCCATGCATGTAGAGTATGAAACGGTTCTAGGAAGCCCGATGCTTCCCGCGCGCGTTGTGCAGCGTGCTAATGTAATCGAGTTCAAACGGTGCGTGTAGAGAGGAGAGTTAAGCCGCCAACCATGGGCTGCGCGTGCAATGAAAGTGCCATCCACTCCCGGCCCACACACTGATGCCTAGCTACCAAACTATAGCCTTGACCTATATCTGCATATCGAGTCATATGCCTATTAATTAATATTAGAGGCATGGAAGCTAAATAAAATGCTCCCTCTAAACTTCTCCTGCAAGTAGCGAACCAGCTGGTCAACTGGTGGTTGTCCCTTTCCGGCCATGCATGTATTTCGGATGCCTCTACGGCCATGCATGTACGACATCTCCATTTCATCCTAAAGCAGCAAGTTTTCAGCAACGCACTTGCAACGACAAGTTAGGTATAACGTGGAGGTGCTAAAACGTAACTATCTGGGATTGACCAGCAACGATCGATGTATACTAGCTACTACCCCGGCCGGACTACCTACGACAACGTGCACGCCAAGCACCATGCATCCCTAGCTAGCTAGCTAGCTAGCTGCTAGTCACGCATGGACAAAAATAGTTCTTATCTGAGATTGACCAACGATCGTTACGTTTGCACGCGTGCAGTTTGCACTGCACAAAAATAGCAAGACAACAGTGACCTCCATTCAGAACACATAAAGGGGGAAAAACTTGTCGTCCGATCGAGAAGACAGAAGAGGCAAATGGCATTAACAATTCGTCTGCTATATATATAGTAACAGCGACATACACAGATAATGAACTGAATAATTAATAATCGGTGCATATATCCATCTGGACGGCATTTCCAACTGAATGCAAGCACGCACGCACTATCGATCCCAAGGCTTTTATGGCCTCCGATATCGATCCACTGACGACGATGCCTGTCACCGATCGACGCCAAGAAATCGCCAAAAATTTTCTTCCCCTCCTCCATCTCCATGTATTTGGATATAGATGCATACGGAGTACTCCATATGTGCTGTGCAGTGCAGCAGGCTGCTGAAACTGGACTCACCTGTCATCGTCATCTCGATCTCGTTGTTCAATTCCCCGGTGCCGCCGCAGATGGAATACGGCGACTAGGCGTGGGCTCCAATGAGGCCTGCTTAAATCTGCTGGGCTGCCACGGCCCACGGGATAGAAATTCAAAAATACACAGTAGGAGATCCTCTCAAAAAAAAAAAAACTATCAGACGAGAGTGGCACGTATTTTCTAAAAAAAAAAAGAGTGGCACGTGACTGAAACTGAAAACTCATGTTCTTTTGCAGTTTTTCTCTGTCCATAATTGTCCCCACGACCTCCTTTTTTGTACTAGAACGTAGAAGCTGAGTATGTTTTTTTTATATAGGAAGGGCCGAAGGAGGTAGCGACTCTTACGTATCTTCCTTACGTGCTAAATGGTTGTTTGTAATGTTTGATAGATCTGTGGTTAACAAAGTAGTAGTATTCCCGGGCCGCTGCCGCTGAAAGAGAGACAGGCAGCAAGCACAAGGCCACCACGTGTTTGTCCAATCCTGTTCCACTGTTACCTCATGATAGTACTACCACTTCCAGCAGCACTAGCCTGTTTCTGCCTTTGCACATTGCAGTAGGTAGTAGGATTTGGGCTAGTCTTTAATTTGTCGGGATTAGCGATGCCGAGAGAAAACAGCATCTCGCGTCCTATATCTGAAACTGAATTTGTGTGATTTATACAAATATATCACTGACGGAGTTTGACTAGTTGGAACAGGCAACGTTTGCGGCTGCAGCATGCAGCATGCAGCTTCTAGACGCTCGCTCTCTTCAGTGGGTCAGACAACTGAACTGAAGCTTTCTCAATTCTCAAATGGAAGCCCTTGCTAGCTGCTGACTCGCGGCACGTTGACATATACGTACACGTATTCTCTTGCTGTCCATCAACTGCCTAATTAAACGCTACTGGTTGGTTGCATTTGCATCTGCTTGACAGAGAGTCCTGGGCTCTGTCTGTTAATCTTTTGTTGTGTCCACTGTCGGACTTGACCGCAACAATTGAATAGGATGCGATGCGATGCGATTGTGACCCCCTGGTCAGCGCAATACAGCATCTGCCGCTCCTTCCCGTCCAATTTTTTCTTCTCGTTTCCTTTCCAAGTCTTCTTTCCTTCCTACCCACTAAAACGAGCTACTAGGATCGAACAGTGTGTTTTACTAGTCTTCAATTCCTCGCAGCAGGAGACTAGCTAGAGTAGTGAGTTCGTTTACCTGTGTTTTGTGTGGTTTTGGAGTGCTGCATGCATGGACTGACTGAATCGATCGTTTCTGCATCCATGCATTTTTGTCAAACTGATCCATCATCCAAGATTTGTCTCCCGCTCGCTGTCAAACTCAGACCGATCCATCCATCCATCAGCCAAAGCTAATTAGTTTGTCTCCAGTCCAAGCCAGCAGAGTAATGCAATGCTTTCCGCTGATCTTATGAAGGAGCTGGCAACAGCCTGACGGCGAAGACCGTACCTTCATCTGGCTAATACGCAAGAATTAGCTCACTAACAAACACCACTGATTGATTGTGCTGCTAACTGAATCCGGCCCCTAACTTCTTGTTGATCCTCTAGAAGACCCATCCATCGGTCATGCTCTGCTCGCTCATCGCACGCAAAACGTCCTTTTCTGCATGGACCTCGCATTGAAACTTGCACCACCAACTCCTGCAACTGCAATTTTCTTCCCCATAAAGAAACACATCTACGATGCCTTCCTGAAACGAATTCGCCAGTGGCAATTTTATACGAACCGCTCCTTACGTAACACGCCACAACAGCAGCACTAGCAGCTAGCACTCTGCATCACACAAGTCAAGGTGTCGTCCTGAAAGAATGGCTGGCTGTACGAATTCTGACAGCGATAAATAAGACCTCACATCATGCAGCCGCAGCATTTTGTCTCCATGAACAAACAAAATGCTGTCTCGCGTCACTTGTTGTTGGGACCGAGTCCCAGCAGGTTTAAAGTGAGGGTAGAATAAGTGGTCTAAACAGTCTTTCTCTCTTTGTATTAAATAAAGAAATTACAACATGGGCCCGATAGCAGGAGATCCTGTAGCTATCAATAAACCATCCTCCTGATTACACAGGGGGCAGGGCCATTTATAGTGACTCCTCAGTTCAAGATTAAAAGTACAAGCATGCCCCCAACGGAAGTTTCGAAGCCCTAGACATTGAATCTATTACACGTGGGCCTTTTAAGGGCAAGTTTGTCTGTCACTTTGTCGCCACAACACATGGACCACGGCCCATCATCGCTCTCGGGAGGCCCAACATGTCCGCTTGTTGACGATCAGTCTCAGCTCGGCCCATCTCATCACCCTGCCGACATTATCTTGAGACGTTTCCACCTCCGCGCCGGACCTCCGCAGGAGTCGACGGCTAGGATAATGACCTCCGCGAGCATGGGAAGCGACGCCACCGGGCCTCGGCGTCGGACCTCCGCAGGAGTCGGTGGCTAGGACGATGGACCTCCGCCGCTGACCGCCTTCACGGTGCCTCCTTGGCGAAGGTCCTACCTCCGAAAGTGTCGCCTTTGGATCCTGCGAACACAGATATGAAAGAAATACTAGATTCGTAGGTTAGTCTCCACAACGGAGATAACAAGCCTCTCCGTCCTCGGGGCGCATCCCCAACATTCCTCCCTTGAGGGTTAGGTCCAGCAGAGGCGGGTCTAGCCATCAAGACGCTCCTAGCCGCGGAGGCTGTGTTTACCTCCGACCCCCCTGGCCCGTTGAACGTTGGACCGGAGGTTTTGCATTTTTACCGTTGTCTGGTTTTTACTCTTAGGCGTTGATTTTGAATTGGTTCGTTTTTCTGCCATTCGATTCGTGGGTCGTCGTGACCGTTGGGCTGAGAAGTCAAGGCGCCGCTTCACCGCCTATATAAAGGGGTGGGCGGTGAAAATGACCCGTACTCCTTTTGCCACCGCGTAGTTTTTCTGCTACTTGCTGCCTCCGCTCTAGCTTTGCCTTGGCATTCTTTTGCCGTGGCACCTAAACGCCCCAGCTACGCGCGTCGTCGTCCGTTCTCCGACCCCTATTCCCAGTTCTAAGGTGTCGGAGTCAGAGGTTTCCTTGATCTTTACGAGCAGTGCATGCTGGCTGCCGCGGAGGCCAAGGATCTTGAAGAGTCTCTGTCGGACGTCAAAGCTTCCCCGAGTGATTTGATGGCTCCGAAGGCTTCTACGGCTACTGCGGAGGTCTCCTACGACTTTGGTCGTAGTCGAATGACACAGAGCATGATCGCGGAGCTCGAGGAAAAAGGCTTCCTCCCTGCTGGTGCTGGGCGATCTCCGCGCGGAGAGACCGTGCTAAGGCCAGAGAAGAATGAGGCTGTTGTCTTTCGGGACTTCTTTACCTGCGGTCTGCGGTTCCCCTCGACCAACTTCCTTCGATATGTTCTTGAATGGTTCAAGGTTTAGCTCCATCACATGACTCCTCATGCTTTCTTGAACATGAGCAAGTTTCTGTGGGCCGTCGAGTCTTATGGAGGTGGGCTTAGTATGAATACGTTCGTGGAGCATTATGAGCTGCAGAAGCAACCATGCTACGTTGGCACTAAGATAGCTCAGTTTGCCTCGTGTAGTTTCATGGCTAAGAGGAAACCGAGCAGGGGTAAGGAAAAGATTGCAATTTCGGTGTCAGAGGAGAAAGTACGAGCCAGCTGATTGGTTAGATTTTTGGTTTTATGTTCGGACTCCCAGTGTCACTCGCCCTGACGAAGATGGGAGGAGCGTTACTCGATTTCCTTTCGCCTCCGTAATGACCCCGATGAATCCTCTGACCAGTGTAAAACCTGGTTCCATTGACTCAGATAAGCGGAGGTCTTGCACGGAGGCTTTTAGCGTAGCTTGTCGCTATTCTGGTGGGAGGGATCTTGTTGAGGAGATAATAACATCCGATTACTGGCCCCTTCTTGGTGGTTCGGGGCAGAAGAAATTTATTGTAGAAAAGCTGGATTTGCCCGTGTTTGGAGCTGCCGAGGGCATCCCTTGCCCACATTTTGGGCTTTGTCTTCCAGAGGGTCAGAGCAAGGAGGAGTTTGTCCGACTGACCGAAGAGAAAGCTGTTGAGATTCTCGGAGAAATTTCTGAGAGGGAGTATCTTGCCCAAAGGTCGAAGGCTGGTATTATGCCCCGCCTTAACAGGGTTTTTGAAGAGCTCGGCGTGCATTACTACGAGCGTGAAATCCCTGGTAAGGTAAAGAGGAAAATTGACAAGAAAGAGTCACTTGGTGTTGTTGCCGTCGCTACTGCTGCTACTGCTACTAAGGTTGCTGAGGGGTTAGAAAAGGCAGGGTAGTGCTTTGACCCGAGGAGCGCTGAAGAAGCAGAAGAAATCCTCCGCAGAAATTGCGAAGGTCGAAGATGTTTTTGAAACCTTGTACGATGAAGAGGAAAACCCTGATGTGGATCATGAAATGGCGGAGGCTAACATCCTGACGTCGTATGATAAGGAGGGTCCTCCTCGGCAGTCTCTGCCAGCCTCTCCCGTAATTACTGGCGACGCCTTTGGCTCTTCTCTACCCTGGTCTGTTGTGCTGGTTGCTGCACCTATTCTTCTACCGAAGAGGTCTGTTTTGTCAGAGGCCGATGCGAGGCCTTTTGCCAGCGCTTATGTTGATGAAAGCTCCGATGATGAGTCAGAGGGTTTAGCGGCTAAACCCATCATTGTGGAGAAGCTTGCTAAGGATGCGGCGGTCATTGTTGACGGCAGGGAGGAACTCGTGGAAGTTGAAGAGCGTGGAACAGAGGACGTGATCATGGAACAAGATTCCCATGCTTCGAGTGAAGGTGAGGTTCTTACACGGAGTATGGTTTACCTAGACTTTCTTACTCTGAAGGCATCCTGTGGTAGGGCTTCGGAGGGGGAGTTATTCTTACCTGGTGAGCTCGTATATAGTATTTATGAATCTTAGGACTATTTGATTGGTCGCTTGACTTGCCTTGTTTTGCTTGTTTTGCCTAGCTCGTAATGCGACGAAGGTAGCACAAGTGGTACCTCTGGCGCAGTCGACACCGGCTTCTCCTGAGGCCGGTGTTGCCTCACCCCCGCCTCCGCCCAGCTCTAGTGTTCCTGGGGCGGCTTCGACTGACGCCGGTGCTGATGAAGATAAACGTTTTCTTCTTGGCTAGGCCGATGGTATTGGTCAGATGACAGAGGTGATGGGTGCGGACTTAACTCGACGTCTTATTCAGCTGCCTCATGACGTTCTAATGCGAGCGCAAGTTGATCATCATGTTATAGTGAGTTGTCTTGTGATATTATTCTTTTTGGCCTGCTGTTTGCCTGGCTTATTTTGTTGGTAGTAATGTTTACTGTCCTTTCAGAGTCATGCTATGTCATTGGCTGTTCAGTCTAGCAGCCACTTTGAGCTTGAAAGAAAAGATAAGGCCATCCAAGCACTGAAGGCGGAGGTCGAGTCTCAGGGTAGTGAGAAAGATGAATTGTCACAGCAGGTGACCGAGCTGAGAAAGCAATTGACTAGCCTTGAGACGAAGTCCACTGAATTGAAATACTCTTTCGATCTTGCAAATGAGCGAGCGGCTAAGGCCAGGGAGACATCCAAGAGCCTTCGTAAGGAGCTGGACGACGAGCATCTATCGGTGGAAGCTTTGAAGGCGAAGGTTAGGAGTCTTGAGACGGAGATGAATGATCTAAGGTTGATCGGGTTGGAGGTTGTAGAGTCTTATGTCTCTGCCCTTCATGCCTTTGGTGGTGTTGCCACTCCGTTTAATCCTAAGGCTTCTACCTCTGGAATCTTTTCCTGGATTAAGGGTAACCTCAGCAAACTAAATGAGTTCATGACCGGAGTCTCCGACTTTAGTGCAAAGACCTCCACCACTTGTCTATGCAAGCTATTTGTATCGAAGGATATTGTTCAAATTGGTAACTTTGACTGTCCTAAGCTAGAAGATCCTGCCGAGCTTGGCAAGACAGATCGGTTTATCAAGACCACTGTACGTAGCTTCATGGATAAGTTCTGGTCCAAATTTGGCGATCGAAGACCGTTGCCATGGCTAATATCACTCGTGAAATGATATGTACGGTTAGCCTTTTTGTGTCTTACTTGGTTGTAAGAGTTGTGCTTGTGTTTTTCTTCTCTTATTTTCTGTCCTTTTCCAGGAACTGAAGTATGGCAAGCGTGGCGGTCCCGGCCCTTCGACCTTTGGTGGCACTTCTGCATGTACTCGGGGATCTACTGATGGTGGCGCCTCCGCTACTCTCATTCCTCCTGCAGGTGCTGCGACTGATGCCGTGGTGGAGCGAGCGGTGGCCTCTCCGGGAGCTCGAATGGAGCCTCAGGACTTGACCAGAGCGGAGGTGTAGAAATTTTTCTTGATTTGTGGCTGAGCATTGTCTTTTGCTGACGTAGTGCCGGCGCGCACATGTAAAGAACAATTTGTGTTACTCTTTTGTAAAATATTAATGGCTGGATCATCCTGCGCAGGTCTGCAACTTGGGGCCTGTGCAGGAGGTCAAGCCTATCACCTTTATGCGCAACGATGTTTACGTTAGCGGCAAGCTTTGGACTTATTGGAAGTCGGTGTTTCCTAGGCTTTCGGTGGACGATATGTTTGATTTTGTTCTTGGCGACTTGGATGACATACGCCCTAGTTTTATTCATTCTTTTGCATGGCGTGGTCTGTCTAGACCTTTGTAATTGTTTGCACGGAGGTTTAGTGTTGTGATGGACATGTCATTTGCGAGGTTGCTCATTTCAACCTTCACTGTGCTGTGGAGGCTTCTTTAATTAGTCGGAGGCCTCCGTGCCCTATTGTAATGTTATCTCCGGAGGTGTTTTCTGTTTTCCTCCCCGGAGGTTGTAACCACTTTGAGACACATTTGTGTATCAATAACTTTATTTCTAGCATACGGCGGATATTACAACTGTTACTTCTCTTCGACCAGTGCTGGTGTTGGTCTTGCCGTGTTCGACTTTGCAGTCTTCATCAATTTCTCCGCGCGTCCCAACGCTTATTCTGCGGAGGTAAGCTGTGGTTGATTTCAGTGGAGACAGGAGGATGTTATGAGTTCTTACGCGGTATCCCCCTTGTCTCCGTTCGGACGATGACCCTGATTGGTTTGCTCTGTTGGCTTCCCTCTTTGGCATTATTTCGGAGACCACAGTTGTCTCCGGAACATTTGTTTTGCCGACCTCATTACGAATTCTTGCGCGGTATCTCGTTATTTTTGGTCGTCCATATGCGGACGTCTGTCTCCATCTCCCTTACGCGGGTTTTGGCTATGTGGAGCTGGTTGTAGCTGGTCTTTTCCTAATGCTTATGTGCGCAGACATTGAGCTCTAGTTTTATAGCGCCCCTTGTGTACTTTGCGTATCTTTGTTATTTGCTGTTTTGTACTTTTGCCTCGAAGCGTGCTGGTGCGGGTATTGATTTCGCATGTGCTTCCTTTAACGATATGTAGCTATTTTAATAATGCTTTTGAGGTCCTTATAAAAGGATCTATTCCCCCCTTGCTCATTTGGGCTGCTTTGTTGTGTACGTTATACTGATGGTGCTTACCAGGAGCTTTTTTTGTGTTGGTAAGGACTCGTAATGGAGCAGCCTCAGAGATGGCAGCCGGCTGTGTTTTTATTTAGCATTGCTGATGTAAGGATTTTGGATGTGGCGGTTGCTTGCGAATGGAAGGTGCAAAGTGGTGTGCTGACAGCTGATTTTGGAATTTGCCATGTACAAGCTGGCGTTGGAGGTTCACCTCCTTCTCTTCGTACCAAGTGTCTGTTGGACTTGATTGAAGTGGCCTGGTTTCCGGAGACACAGGGTGGTATGTAGCCGGGAGGTGATAGGAGATATTCTGTAGTTTCTCAGGGTTTGCCTCCGTCATTGCTAGTGGCGGAGGTTTAAGTGTGGCAACCTCCGTTCCACTTCCATGTCTTGTGGTAGCAGGTTAGCTGGGTGGAGTGGCTGGATATTTTGATCCGGAGGTTGTGCATTTTGGTCTAGCAGTTAAATTTGTGCGCTCTGCACATTGTTCCTGTTATGAGCAAGCTGCAAATAGCCTTGTCTGTTGTAAATATAAAGTTGAATAATAAATGATTGTGCTTTAGGACTTGTCTTCGCTCTAGAATGATTTTATCTGTTCCTTAATTTTTGCAATTATATTACCTCCGTTTTGGAAGGTGTGTAGTATGGAGGTTATATGACCGGTGAGTTCATAAATGGTACCTCCGCTTACTTTAGCACGTTGTTTCGAAGGTCACTATTGGTTAGTGTGATGTTTCTTTCTTTTTCCAGTACTGGTGCCTGAATTGGTTTACAGGTCTTCCACCAGTTCATTTCGCAACTTGCCATTGCGACTGCCTGCCTCGATGCCTAATAAGACAGGGCTTTTTCGAGGTCTTTTGGCATTTAGCAGAGGCTGATTCATGCCTTTTTATTCTTTAGCAACCCATGGTTTCTATTGCCTGCCTCGATGCCTGATAGGACAGGGCTTTTTCGAGGGCTTTTGGCATTCTGCAGAGGCTGTTTCATGCCTTCTCATTCTTTAGCAACCCATGGTTGCTATTGCCTGCCTCGATGCCTGATAGGACAGGGCTTTTTCGAGGGCTTTTGGCATTTAGTAGAGGCTAGTTCAGAGGTTGCTTCGTGCCATCTCATTTTTCTTAATGGTGGCATGAAGTAACCTTATGCATCATGAACAGTTGTCGAATATTGCAGCCACGGTGCTGTCTACTTTCGACTGTCCTAGGTATCACTTTTCGGGGTCCTCTTTATACATTCAGAGGTTAATTACATATGGTCTTGCCCTCCGATTTGGAGCCCCTTTTGTGAGGAAAAGAGTACAAGCCGTTTTTGCAGGAAAAGTAAATTACGAGAATTTAAATCTAGGGACCTCCGCTTATAATTCTGTGTAGTCCTTACATTCTATGTATAGTATTTTCGGAGGCTATCAATGTTCTAGGAGTGAGTTGATGTTCTTCCTTCTGTATCTTGCAGATAGAATGATCCTCTCCTTACTGCTTTCTTGGCTATGAATGGCCCTTCCCATTTTGGCTGTAGCTTTCCTACGCTTTAAGCGTTTGGCCTCCGCCTCATTACCCAGTCGCCGTTTTTGATGTCCTTAGTGACCACATTTCCGTCCCTCTATTTTCTGGTTTGGTCTTGGTATTTCTCGATGTTGTCTATTGCCTCTAGCCTGTATGCTTTAGTCATATCCTTGGTGTATTCTTCATCTTCTGCGAGGTTTTGTTTTATCATGTGGAGGCTCTGGTATTTGATCTCATCTGGCATCATTGCTTCTTCTTCGTATAGTAACTTGAATGGAGTGAACCCAGTGGCTCTTGATATGTTTGTATTGTGAGACCATACAACCTTCGGCGGCTCTTCTACCCATTTGCCCTTTTTGTGATCTAGCAATGTTTTGGAGATTGCTGAGAATATGATTCTATTTGACCTTTCCACTGCTCCGTTACTCTCTGGGTGGTAGACTAAAGTGAAGGCTACTTGTGTGCCGATGCTGTTGCAGAATTCTTTAAATTTGTCTGAATCGAATTGCTTCCCGTTGTCGACTGTGAGTGTCCTTGGAACCCCAAATCTGCAAATTATGTTTTGCTAGAAGAATTTTTTGACTGTTTCAGAGGTAATTGTCGCGAGCGGTTTGGCTTCTATCCATCTTGTGAAGTATTCTACTGCTACCACTGCATATTTGCTTCTGTCCTGAGCCGGAGGTAATGGGCCTACAAGATCCATCCCCCATCGCTGAAGTGGCCAGACCGGAGGTATTAGCTGTGTTTGTGCTCCCGGAGATGCTTGATGTGGTGCAAAACTCTGGCATGCTTTGCAAGTTCTTACTATGTGCAATGCATCCTTGATATGTGTTAGCCAGTAGAACCCTTGCCTAATTGCCTTCGCTGAAAGTGCTCTGGGGCCAATGTGTGATCCACATGTTCCTGAGTGGATATCTTGTAAGAGGTCTCTGCCTTCTGATTCTGTGATGCACTTGAGCAACGGTTGGACTATTCCTTTCTTATATAGAACTCCGTCTATTATCGTGTAATTCCTTGCCCGTACGGCCAGCCTTGATGCAACTGATTCATCTGATGTTACATGGACTCCATTGATATAATCCATTATATGTTTCCTCCAATCCTCCGTGTTTACTAAGAGAACCTCCGCAAATGCCTTTGTTGTTTTTATGGTAGCTGGTAGTGTCAATTCTTGGTAGAAGGTTGCTTCGGGTACCTCCGTTTGATTTGCTGCTGCTTTGGCTAACTCGTCTGCCTTCGAGTTGTCCCCCCTTGGGATGTGCTTTAGGGTAAAGCCTTGGAATCTTTTTCCAGTCCCCTGACTAATTCTAGGTATGCAGCCAATTATGGGTTCCTTGCGACATAGTCTTTCTCGACTTGTCCTGTTACTATCTTTGAATCTGTTCTAACCATGATGTATTTGGCACCAAGTGCCTTGGCCTTGCTGAGCCCCAGTATCACTGCTTCGTACTCGGCTACGTTGTTGGTTGCTTTGAAGCAGAGTCTTGCTACGTATTTTGTTTTGATGCCCGATGGTGATATTAATACCGCAGAGGCTCCTGCACCTTGGATGCCCCATGCGCCATCTGTGTACATGTCCATATTGAAGCCTCCGCTTTGTCTTCTGCGTGTTGCGGAGATGTCCATTCTGCCAAAAAATCTGCTAGCACTTGCGACTTTACTGCTGTTCTTGAGATGAACTTGATGCTAAACTAGGATATTTTTGTTGCCCATTTATCGATTCTGCCTAATGCTTCCTTGTTGCCTAGGATATTGGCTAGCGGTTGTGCTGTTGGTACCAGGATTTCATGTTCTTAAAAATAGTGTTTGAGCTTCCTTGATGCTGTTACTACTGCATATGCTATTTTTTCGACCTCCAAATAATTCAGTTTTGCTCCTTGCAGCAATTCTGATACATAGTACACTGGGTGCTTTTGTTGTCAACTTCCTTTTCTTGAACTAGCACTGCGCCAATCGCTCCTGTGGAGGCCGCAACATATAGTAGTAAGGTTGCCTCCGCGTCTGGGGCTATAACCATGAGGTATTTTGTGATGTAGTTTTTGAGCTGGCGGAATGCCTCGACTGCTCTGTGCCCCATTCAAATTTGTCCGAGGCCTTGAGTGCTTTGAAGAATGGTAGACTTCGTTCTGCTGATTTTGAGATGAATCTGCTGAGCGCTGCTATTCTGCCTGTTAGTCACTGTACTTCTTTCTTTTTTTCTGGTTCTCTCATCGTTAATACTGCTTTTGTTTTGTCTGGGTTTGCTCTTAGCCCTTTTGGACCAACAATGTACCCGAGCATCATAGATGCACTTTTCTGGGTTCAGTTTTAATCCTGCTTCTCTGAGACTAGCGAAAGTTTCCCGGAGGTCGTCTAAATGATCTTCGGTCTGCTTGCAGACTACTGCTAAATCATCAACATAGGCTATAATGTTTCTTCAGAGTTGAGCTTGCAATACAGTTTGAATCATTCTTGAGAACGTTGATCCTGTGTTTTTTAGACCCTCCAGCATTCTAACAAAATAGTAGGTGCCGAAGGGGGTTGTGAAGCTTGTTTTCTCTTCATCTTCCTTTCTTAGCCATATCTGGTGGTATCCTGAGAAACAATCTAACAGAGAGAAGCACTTGCATCCTACTGCCTTGTCAACTGATGTATCTATCCTAGGTAATGGGAAAGGATCTTTTTTGCAGGCCTTATTGAGGTATGTGAAGTCTATACATATTCTCATTTTGCCGTTCTTTTTGGCACTAAGACAACATTTACTAGCTAATCTGAGTACTTGACTTCTCTGATGACCTTGGCATCTAATAATCTTTGCACCTCCGCCTTCGCCGTAATTATGCGTTCGTCGGACATCTTCCTTTGTTTTTGCTTCTTGGGTCTGACATTTGGGTTGAGGTCGAGGGTGTGTTCAATTATATCCTGACTGATTCCTTGCAAATCTGATGCTGACCATGCAAACACGTCCTTGTTTTTTGCTAGTAGGTCTAACAAGTCTTGTCTTTCTACCTCCGATAGATTGGCACCTATGGTAACTTTCCTGTTGGAGAATGCTTCTTCCAATGGTAATGTTATTGTGTTCTCTTGGTCTGCCATGTTGGTTTTTCCCGCAGGCATGTCTGGAGGCTCCTCCGCTTCTACGGTGTTGATGTTTTTGTGTACTTTGTAGATTGCTTTCTCTATGTTCCTTGCTTCTTTTTGGCTTCCCCGCACTGTGATGATTCCATGTAATGCTGGCATCTTCATGCAGAGGTAGCCCATGTGTGTTGCCACATTGAACTTGTTTGTGAATCCTCTTCCCAGTATCGCATTGTACTGGTAGTAGATGTCGACCACATCAAAGGTGATGTACTCTGTCCTGGCACAGTCCCCATCTTTGAATGATATTGGCAGTGATAGCTTGCCTAGGGCGTTGATCTTCTTTCCACCAAATCCAATCAGTGGGGTGTCCGGTGGCTACAGCTGGCTCCTGCTGAGTTTCATTTGGTCAAACACGTTCACAAAGATGGTGTCCGCTGAACTTTCAAAATTGACTAGTATCCTGTTTACTTCCTAGGCTGCTATATTTTCCTTTATGACCATGGCATCTATGAGTGGATAGCTTTTAACTTGGAGGTCTTGCTTTGTAAATTGAATTGGCATTTTGGACCATTCTGTTGATTTGTAAGCTCCCTGGACTGTCACGTTGTTTACCAGCCGGAGGTGGTCTTTCTTTTGCTTTTTGGTTTCGAATTCTAATGCTGAACCTCCGGCTATAAGTAATATCATGCCAATGGTTGGTAGTGCCGAATGCGGATTTAACTGGTTTTCCATCGGAGGCTCTGCCTTCTCCATTGATGGTTGGGCTAGAGTATGCTGTGGAGGTGCTGTTAATGCTTCATACTGTCTTTGTTGTGCCATCAGAGGTGTCTGTATCTGTGTTGATTCGATGAGCGTTATGTGTGGAGGTCTTTGATTGATATAAGTTAGACCATTCTCTGCTCTGTTCTGGGTGTAGCGCTGGTGCTACGATGTTTGTTGATAGACTAGTCTCCAGGCTGGTAGAGCTGCCGGATAGTACTGTTGAGCCAAGTTATGCTGCGATAATGGCTCTGGAACGTATCATGGGAAACTTGGGTTGTATTGTTGATAGGGTTGCGAACTGTGAGCGTGATTAACCTCCCTGCTACCTTAGTGCTGGGGCTGTAGCTGTGATTGTCTACTTTTCATTCTATCAAGTGTTTCTTGGGCCTCCGGGCAATCCCGTGTGATGTGCCCTTTGTCTTCCCCATGGAAGAGGCAATATGGCTTCCTTGGTTTATGGTTTTTGTTCTAGTTTCTGGATTTGTTTCTTTTGTTGTAACCTTGACCTTCTTGATTTCTCTGGTCATAATTTTCTCTTCTGTCCCTAGCGCTCGGAGGCTGGCTAGCCTGCAAATTGAAAACTTGTTTCTGCTGATTCTGGTATTGTTGTCTTTGGTGGTTCCTGTTTTCTCTTCTGTTGCCATTGCTTGAAGATTGTTTACTTTGACCGTCCGCTTCTTCTAATCTTTTGCGGAGGCCATTGTCGGACCTGCAGTATTTTCAAACTCCTCGTGCAACTGAGCCATTGTGGCTGGCTTCTTTCTTGCCAGGTGACTAGCGAATGGGCTAATCCAGAGTCCTTTGATTGCTGCTTCTATTGCTACGCCATCAGGGACGTCTGGTGCTTTAGCCCAGAGGTGTAGGAATCTCTGATAGTAGTCTCTGAGGGGCTCTCCCTTGAGGTGCTTGTTGTTGAACAAATCTGATGTTGTTAGCGATTCGCTCGTGTAAGCTTTAAAGTTCACCATTATCTGGTCCCGGAGGTTCTCCCATGAGTATACCATGCTTGGCTTCAACATTGAGTACCATGCCAGTGCGTCTCCTTCTGCTGTGATCACAAATAATTTAGCCATTACATGATCATTGCCTCCCGCGAAGGCTACTATAGCTTCGAAACTTATTATAAACTGTCTTGGATCTGATTTGCCATTGAATCTTGGCAGAGACATAGGTTTATAACTTGGAGGCCATGGTGAGCTTTGCAGACCTTCGGACAGTGGTGACTTTGAGTCAAAAATTCTTGATGGTGTGGGTAGGCTTGAATTTACGGTATGCGCAACTTGCGCATTTGTGGCCGGGGGACGACTTGCTGTGATTGGTTGAGTGGTCTTCGATGCTACCGGAGGTTGCATGCTCTGTATTTCTGCTTGCAGAATGGCCATTTTTTGCCTTATCTCCTCCGCTAGACGTGATGATTCTATCGTTCTTTGAGTGGCGGCTTGCTCTGCCCTCAATCTGTCTCTTTCGGCTTCCATGCGCTGTATTTCATCTCTCAGTCTTGTCAATTCATCTTCTTGGTTCTGGATAGGCGAAGGATGCTCAATCGGGTTCCCCCTTTGCGCGGTGTTGTTGTTCTCATCGTTACCTCCGCCCTGCGGTGCAGAGGCATAGGTG
The DNA here is from genome assembly GCA_023333625.1 of Bothriochloa decipiens. NCBI lineage: Eukaryota > Viridiplantae > Streptophyta > Magnoliopsida > Poales > Poaceae > Bothriochloa > Bothriochloa decipiens. The sequence goes on from CM041631.1 coordinate 930,842, forward strand.
CTTGGAGTGTTTCTTCTCGGCCTCTCGCAAGTCGAGGGTTCAGGGACCTCCACCTCCGCGGTGGTACGCCTCCTCGCGGAGACCTTTCTTCTGGGTGGCATCTGTAGGTGTTATCTTCGGCCAGACACAGACGGTGGGCGCCAACTATTGGGACCGAGTCCCAGCAGGTTTAGAGTGAGGGTAGAACAAGTGATCCAGACAGTCCTTCTCTCTTTGTATTAAATAAAAAATTACAACGTGGGTCCGATAGCAGGAGATCCTGTAGCTATCAATGAACCATCCCCCCTGATTACACAGGGGGCAGGGCCATTTATAGTGACTCCTCAGCTCAAGATTGAAAGTACAAGCGTGTCCCCAACGGGAGTTTCGAAGCCCCAGACACTGAATCTATTACACGTGGGCCTTCCAAGGACAAGCTTGTCTGTCACTTTGTCGCCACAACACATGGGCCACGGCCCATCATCGCCCTCGGGAGGCCCAACATGTCCGCTTGTTGACGATCAGCCTCAGCTCGGCCCATCTCATCACCCTGCCGACATTATCTTGAGACGTTTTCACCTCCGCGCCGGACCTCCGCAGGAGTCGGTGGCTAGGACGATGGACCTCCACCACCGACCGCCTTCACGGTGCCTCCTTGGCGGAGGTCCTACCTCTGGAAGTGTCGCCTTTGAATCCTGCGAACACAAATATAAAAGGAATACTAGATTCGTAGGTTAGTCTCCACAACGAAGATAACAAGCCTCTCCGGCCTCGGGGCGCATCCCTTACACTTGTTTTGACTCGAATTACCCTGTTTGTTTGAACGATGTCGCCTGCATTTGACTGCACTTAGGTACTGTGTCGTGTGCCTGTTGGTATTATGGTATAAATCAGCAGCCTGCACTTAGGTACTGATGCGGATAGATGCATCGGAGTATTAAACTGTGCTGGACATGACCCTTCTATTTACGCATGCACGCATTTGAACATGGAATGGGAAGGTCTAATTCTAAAGATGTGAAAGCAATTCGGGTCAAAGACGCTTGCAACTTGGAAGCAGGCTGCAGACCACTGTGGCTCTACTTGGGAGTTAGGGCACCCATCCATCCATCGCCCATCATTTTCATACATGCTTGCCGTCAGTGGTAATGTTTGTTTAGTTTGGATTATTAGCAGCTAGCTATGGCTGATCAGTTCCACGCAACACTCGGTGCCTGTCTTTCTGAATAAGATGCACTAGGTTGAACTAGAATTATATGCCGTATAGCCATCAGTGGGGCTAGGACCATACAGTCAATAGCAACGTGTGCGCAGACATGTGATCTATCAACTCTAAATAAACGATTTAAAAGAATTGTTGGAAACCGTGTGTCCTTGTTGATCAGCCGTTGGCACTTACTGCGATGTGCAACCATCCAACACCTGAAATATAATAATTTTTTTAGCTTTCCAATTGCTCTTTCTGAATTTAAGCAGCAGTCCTTACGTTGGATGCTTGAAAGCTTGAGCATAGACACAAATCCACGACAGATGCCCAGGTGACTTCTTCACTGATCTTTTTCCTAATAAACAGTAATTACCATCATATTAGCATAGGTAAAAATTGGTGGAATTCTTCTCGGAACTGTAAAAATGACTAAGGATGGACCGGGTATTTTTCCTCTTTCTCCTTGTGCACTAGTAAGTAAACTGATACCGGAAACCCAAGCTGCTGACTGATGAGGAAAATCTGTGAGTTCACCTGTGGTTCAGCACTTCTCTCCAACAGGCCGCTGCCACTTGTTTTGCAAACCGATGGAGGAGAGCACCATCATACTGTCATAGTGACTAAGGATAGCGTGGCATCCACTAATAATATCTGCAAGGAAGGGCTACTAGCTAATGATAGTGGATGGAGTGGAATGCTGAAAAACGCTGCTGTTACATGTTAGCTGACGGTGCCATATCAACTTCACAGCCATCATTGGTGGTCTCAGTCGCTTATCCCTTGTAACTTTGGACTGCTTTGCAGGGTTATTGTAGTTGCCAATCGTGCAGACAGGACAATGGTGAAATTCCACATGAAGATAAGCGAGTAGTGCCTTTTGCTCCCATGATTTCTTTGCACCACTAATAAACAACATGTGTACATATGCTTTTACTAGCCCATGAAACAGAAGCAAGAATATATATACCAACATTGGGGCTACTTTTCACCACAAGTGGACTGAACATCCAAATACAGGCATGGTAGTTAGAGCTTTGTTCCCCGGTAATTGTTTTCCATGAACCCAAAATGACGGGAGAACAACTTAATAAACAATAATAAGGGAACAAATTTGATATTCTGGTTGGAGGACTAACTAAATTTACTGTAAGTGGTCTCATGGAAAGATCATTATCCATTCCAAAATGTATGTAACAGTCCTATATTATATTGCTTTCTCATTCCATACAAAAAGTGCAAAGTTGTAGATAGGGAATATGGATTCATTATCTGCCATTGTTATGTGCAGGTTAGGAAGTTGTAGTATTCTAAATGTGATGTCGTTCTTCTTATTCATTGATATTATAGTGCTGATTGAATAAACGGTAACCATCGTCAGTCGTCATCACCTATCGTTTAGTCATTTACTTCAGCTTAAAAAGGCTGTTCAAATAGGCATGGTAGGCCACCGTGTAGCATTGTCGTCTGTTTCGAACGGGGTGTTTTGATAATCACATAATAAACTAGGGGTTCACAAATAAAATTGCCATAGTACTACACATTGGCACTTTCAAGAACACGTATGAAACCATTGTTTGCTTAAGTTTCGCCGCAATTAGCATGGCTTTTTCAGAGAGTGTAGGCATCAGAATACTAATTAGTCCAGGTTGATGCTTGCTTAGTAGTGCTAAACTTTCTCACCCAAAGGCGTCCCGATCCCTTTTGATTTAATCAGAATATGGAATCCCAATCATGCAATCTCGTCCATTTCTTACAACATGAGTAACTAAGATGCTTTAATTTGATGCAAAGTGTGTGTGAGTGTGTGTGTGTGTGTGTGTATATATTAAACCGATATTCAACAATCACATGGTGTTAAGAAGTTTGTTTACACTACATATATATAAAACTTGCCGTCATGTAGAAGCAATGGTATAGCTTTGCGTTAGCATGGGAACTAGAAACATGCATGGTGGTAAACTAAGAGGAAGTTTCTTGCAAAGGTAACTTGAGCTTTGTAATAAAGCTAGCTAGAGATAGAAGCATGATGGCGACTAACTAGGAGATGTAAAGGTGAAGACGCACTAATTCTTATCTTGTGCTGCAGTTCCAACCCCTCTAGCTGAGTTATTATATATACACACACACTGCTGATTCTAGCGAACTGCACGGTTACGCTCTTTGGTTTGGGGAGACCAAAGCAAACTGAAACTGATGCTGGGAATATGTTCTGTACTTTTTTTTTTTCTGAGACTGAGAGAGCAGAAGCTACTGATGGCAGGTTTGGACAAAAGTAGGACGATGAGCATACTAATTTAGTCTTGGTATGGTTTCCGACATGTGTCATATTACTTGTTCTCGGTTCCTTTCACTTGGAACTTAAAACGAAGTACTACTTGTATAAACACGAGATGAGTTGTTAGGAGAAAAGTCTTCTTTACTTCCATTCGAATCGAAACAAAACAGAAAACAACAACACAAGAAACGAAAGCATGCATGATGATGGTGCAAATATATTAATCAAACAAGCCAAAAGGAAAGCAACTCTAATGTTATTGTATTGTGTGCATACAATAGCTAGGAGTGTATATGATCATATCAGTAGTACGTGTAGGATCAGAACCACATCTAACAGCACGTTGCCTTGTCTTAAGTAAGCACTAATCATACCAACAAACATGTTGTTGCTGCTTTAAGGAACATATTCTTGAGCCTGTCCTTAAAATCGGGACATTCTCAATCTTATTTTCAGCAACGTGTGCTTTTTTTTTTTGTTATAATGCTCCCTCGTGTGTCAGATGTCTGGTTTTTTTTCTCTATCTCTGAATGTTCATATATGCATGGTGCCAAAAGACTTTAGCTTATATGATGAGTGAACTTAATTCATCAGTGTTAGATGGTGTCCGAAAAGATGGTTTGCTAAGTGAGTAGTCAGTAGTAGTATATACTTCTTCAGTAACAGGAACAAAACTTGTTTCTAATCCACAGTATTAATTTCAATGATCATGGACGTAATGTAATAGTCGTCCGGCAAAGCTTTTACCATCTTTTCTAAAAAAAATGTTTGCAGAGAGTTGCATGTTATTAAGAGGTGATTGATCTATATCAAATGATACTAATTTCTAGTTTCTACCTTGACCGTGTTTTGATCGTCGATCAGTACTTTATATATGTATGTAATATAATCCATCGATGTCTATCCAGCAGCCTCCAGATTTGGAACACGTCTGAAAAAGCGGCGCCGGAGTTGAGCACACACAAGCAAGCATGCATTGCAGGTGCGCGATCGAGGCGTGGTGGGATAGCTTTTTTGAGTCCGTTGAAGCCTACAAACACTGACCCACACGCAAGCAGATGCTTCCACGACGACTACACATATTAAGCTGTTTAATCAATGCAAAACAAGTTAAACTAACAGCTGAACCATATTTTTTTAATGGCTTCATTTAGCTTTGTTTATTACCATTACCAACCCTCTTATTTGTATATTTCAAAAAGATTCTAGGTTAGACTTTCTTATATATTTTTTATCATATTCTTTTTACTTTATTTATACAATTTCTCGTGAAAACATTTTTCAGAGAAGCTGTATCAGACAGAACCTACTAGCTAGAAGACGCAAAGTAAATAAAGTTAAGCAGGATAATTAATTACCGAAATAATAAAAAGGTAAGGGGTGTTAGCACGCGTCGCACGAAGGGTTTCCCACTCGCTAATCCCCATCATGCATGTGTCCCCCACTAGGCCACTAGCTTAGCTACCTGATGGCCCATATCATCCATGAGCCACTAGCTGCTAACTTGCTTGTATTCTTCGTCGCGATGGAACCGGGGTATGATTAGTCGTCAGTTTACTTGCTCATCACCGACGTGATCTCTGATTTATCTATGCTTCTTGTCTGGTGGCACGCACGCATGCTCTCCACATGATGTCCTCCTGTCGAAAGTGGATAATATAAGGTTGTTAGTGGGTTTGGAACACACGTGCCTGTAACCATCTCAACTCTTAAGTATCAAACTGACACGCTATGAACACATCGGAAAGGTTGGGTCGATCGGCAGATTTCAAGAACGACAAAGTCTCTACATATATATCGCTTACTATATATTGAAAGCACACATTTACTCCCATGAGCAATCCGATGACTGAGATTAACCACAAACACATAGTCTATTATTGAAAAAAAACAGCAATGTAAATATTAGAATGAAGTTATCTAGCCACTGAGGATTGTGTTTATAAAAAACATAAGCACCCACGTCAAATCTGACCATCTGAGCTATATGCTCGCTTTGCTAATTCGTTCTAACCTAATAGGCTAATACGGAGTAATATCTAAAATCTAGGATGAAGGCAAATACACTTATACTCTTTATTAGCACACAACAACGGGCTAGCATTGCCATCGATGTGGCATGGTTCTTTGGCGGATACTTCGTTGTCGGAATCATGTTGGTTTCTTTCATCGCTGAGTTTTGCTGCCAAGGTCATTTCACTTCTTTGGCAAATGTTTTGCCGCCAAGGTCGTTTCTCTTCTCTAGCAAATGCTTTGTGTTAATGTGGGCCCCATCCCCTCACCTTTTCTTGCTCCTTTCTTTGTAATCCTAAAACTACTTGCACGTCCTTGTATTTTTTCTAATCATTTCTTATTTCTTAATGAAAAAGGTGTCTCATGGCATGATCATAGAAATATAAATCAGGTTGGAAAAAGTTCTCCTAGCTCGCTAGTTGACCCAAAGAAGAAAAAGCTTCTACATAGAAGTCGAGTGTTTGGGATTTCTCCTTCAGTGCCTTCTTCCTCCTTCTGGCACTCTGCCGCCGCCCAAGCGCAGTAGGGTCACTCGTCGGAGCTTCACCGCCTCGTCGTTGAGACCCTAGATGGAGGCCTCCGTCTTCCCCTCCCCTTTCAATTTCTATAGCTGCTTTCTTCTCCAACTCAAGTGAACGGCTGTGACTCCCTCGCCCGGATTTGGCCCAACAGCCTTCACCGCCGCTAGGTCCCGAACTATCCAACCACAGTTCATGTAACTTCTATTAAGAGATTCATCTTCACCCTCTAGTTCAGAACAAGTGTTGTGCGAGCCGATAGCCCAACAATGACCATATCGGAGCGCAGAACGTGTCGAGTATGGTCGATGCTAGGCATGCACGTCGTCCGAGACAGATTCTCATGGCCGGAGACGCCAGAACAGGTAGCAGTGCTCTGAGTCTGAGACTACCCGCAGCGGCAGCCGCTAAAGGAGCATGTAGGTCCATATACCGTTCCAAACGACTGCAGCGGGGGCCTCTACCACGGCATGTATAGCTGTGGTCCGGCCTTCGTTCGCTGCCTTTGCGGGAGGTACGGCGCGGCCCGTAAAGGACGGTGCAGGGCCCGCTCAAGGAGAGAGAAGGCGGGAGGGAGCAGGGAGGAGGCCGGTGCAGTAGAGCTCGGGACCGGGCCGCGCCCGCCGCCGGAGGGAGCAGGGAAGAGGCTTGCGTGAAATGGCCCACCGCTGGAGGGAGCAGGGAAGAGGCTTGCGTGAGATGGCCCACCGCCGGAGGGAGAAGGGAGGAGCTCGGCGGAGAAGCGATGGCCCTGCGCGCGTGGCGATAGGGACCAGCGCAAGGATTTCATTGAAGGCGGCGCCTGGAGCCCGGCGCAGCTGCCACGCCCGGAGGAGGAGGCTGCGCCCACTCCCCGCGTCGGAGGAGGAGGCCGCGGCCGCTCCCCGCGCCCGTGCCTTCATCTTTCTTGCACGCAGCGGAACCGGAGCCGGCACAGGGTGGAGGTGGAGAAAAAGAGAAGGAGGATAGGGACGAACGGAGAAAAAGACGAGAGGAAAAGAAAGCTGACACGTGGTTCCTACGTTAGGATAGAGGTTGGTATAGACATTGGATCGGTGCCAAAAAAAAGATATAAAGGTAGGAATCTCAATAACAATGATGAAATATTCTGTTTAGAGGTTGAATATAGAGTTTTATGAGTGCCGACAGTGCGACGCTAGTTCGTGGTCAACTCTCGCGGATCCATATATACTGTACGTACTCATGCGCCGATATTATTATATATCTCCTCTGTACGTGTACGCATGATGGCTGAGGGAATATTTTGACATTTGCAGTCAAGCAATCAGACGACGTCCGTGTGGACGTTTCATACTGCACTCATCGTCACCAGCTCGACGAACGATAACCGAGAGCTACTCCTAGTAGGGACAAGCAGTAGCTGGCGCCGGAGACCCATGGCAATGATAGTTGATAGCACAGCACTGCACCTGCACGCCGCCACACCGGCCGGCCGGCCGGCCGGTTGGATGCGATCCCGATCCAATACCATGGACGCATTTGAGATCCACCTCCAGCTCAGGGTAAGGTGGATCGGAGCAGCCAACGCCAACATGGATAGATTTTCTAAAGTCACAGCACTCGCTGGCTGCTGATGGATCGGCAGTCGGCGTCAGAACTCGGAAGGGGAGAACAGAGTCCGCGCGTTTGACAAACAGGGCAGAGTCCCCTCCCCAAGGAGAATAATCCCGTTCCGTTCCATCCCGCATTTCAACTAGTCCCTGTGTGGAACGGGAACCGTCGTGGACCACTACCACACACCTCGGCTCTTGCATTGTTTACTAATTTGATTTGAAATTTGTGGCTGTTTTCGGTTACAGAATTGGCAAGTTGATCTGAATTTTCTGACATTTTTATTCAAGCTGATAAGCAGAGAGGTCCTGCTCTCATTTGCTCAAGCGGTTGACTTACTTGACTGCTAATAATTGAGAACTAAATCCTCGGATTGGATGGATTATATTGTTCGTATAGGATAGGATAATAATAGTGTCTATTTTTCAGTAGGACGTGAGTATTATATTGACCACTGAATGTATATGCTCATATCCAGTCAGAACCGGAATCTTAGCCTCAGGATGAGCATATATTATACGGTACGTAAAGAAATCCCAATTGTAGTTCACAGAGAAGACATGTTTAGGTAGCTTTGTCCTTGTAGTACAAAAGTTTCTCTCCTCCACACCTTCTCTTGCGAAGTCATGACCAAAGCTAAAGTCTGTCTTGAAGCCCTACTAAAAATTATACAAAACTTAGGGGGTGTTTCGTTAACAAGGTTTGAAGAGAAATATCTCATGGTATTTGGATGTTTGATTTAGGGACACGGGGACATAGTTGTCCTGAAAGAGAAATATTCCTATATTTCGAGACTTAGCCATCCCCCAAAATATGAGGTACAAGCTTCGTTCGGCCCTTGGTATTGTCATCTTCCTTTCTGTTTTATGGGTTTTCCCCTTTATGTTCAGGTGTGTGAGGGCTCTGGCAACGTAGTTCAGCCACAACACTGAGCTCGCCCTACCTCCACCTCCGGCGCGAGCTTGGCCTTTGAGACTACTTGCCTAGCCAACTCCAGCGAACTAGGGCTAGACGAGCTTGGCGGCATGGGGTCAGCGGTAGGTCGGGCTGCACGGGACTTGTCGGGCCAATGACTACCAGAGCATACGAGGTTGGGGCCGCGGCGACATGGGGCGTGATAGGGAGGCAACAAACTTGGCAACCAAGGCTAGGACCGAGTTACGTGCTAGGGAACGATAACGTGAGATAGAGGATGACACATGGGTCCACACAACACGGTGATATGTCTTCTCCATCTCTATCCATGTAGACCAAACACAAAGCATAGATGCTTGGTTCTGCCAACCAAACACAGAAATGAAACCATTCGGTACTAGGAAACTAGAATAGATCCATTTCGACCCTCTTATCTCAATGGAGTACTAAACAAGCAGTAGGGCGCTGGGTTTATGATTTGAGGCAGGCAGGTGGCGACGGGAAGTAGTATGAATGCATAGGAGGGGTCAAAGCAGTAGCATCATCCGTCAAAGTTGACGTGTGCCATGGGATTGGCTTAGTTAATCTCGCCTCTGCTTTCGGCTTTTTGGGGTAAAGAAAACGGAGCAATCGACTGCGATGGCATAAACAATCTGTCCACCGTTACGGCGTGCTCCCTCACAACTCGCATGCCATGCCCATGCCTGCCGCGTTTCTTCTTCTTCTCCGTCTCCAACTCGTCTTTCCAAGTCCACGGCACACATCCAGCAGTCACAATAACAGCACAACCCAACCAGGCCGTCATGCTTCTCTCTTCCTCTCTCTATAAAAGCCAGCATCCCCCGCCCTTTTCGCCACAATCCTCCAAACTCCCTCCTCTCTCCCCCATCCTCGATCAGCTACCTACCTCTTGCTGTTCTTGCTGAAGTTATATAACATCTGCACAGGGCTATCTGTCTTGCTGAATCTACATATATAGCCAGCTGATCGAATGATCAGTGAAGTGAAGACGATGGCGCCTCGTGATCACCGAGAGCTGAGCAGCGACGAGGACTCCGCGGCGGCGGCGGCCGGGGACCTCCGCCGCGGGCCGTGGACGGTGGAGGAGGACATGCTCCTCGTCAACTACGTCGCCGCGCACGGCGAGGGACGCTGGAACGCGCTGGCACGATGCGCAGGTACGTACGCTGCTTGCTTGCCTCGCTCGATCGCCGCCGCCGAGCTATCGGAGCTCTTGGCCGACCAACCAAACTAATGAGCAGCATGCGTGGTTTCTTCCAGGGCTCCGGCGGACGGGCAAAAGCTGCCGACTGCGGTGGCTCAACTACCTTCGGCCGGACCTGCGGCGGGGCAACATCACGGCGCAGGAGCAGCTGCTCATCCTGGAGCTGCACTCGCGGTGGGGCAACCGGTGGTCTAAGATCGCGCAGCACCTCCCCGGGCGCACCGACAACGAGATCAAGAACTACTGGCGCACCCGGGTGCAGAAGCACGCCAGGCAGCTCAACTGCGACGTCCACAGCCAGCAGTTCAAGGACCTCATGCGCTACATCTGGATGCCGCGCCTCCTCGAGCGCATCGGCTCATCCGGGGACGGCGACGTCGTTATCGACGCCGCGGCGCACGACGACGCCACGCCGCCGCCGGCGCTGCTCACGAACGCCGACGCCGAGGCGTGGCGCGTGGACGACGTCGAGCTGTCCTGCACCACCGCCGTGTCGTCGTCGTCCGTGTCCACGGACAGCGTGCACCAGCAGTTCGCCGCCGTGTCCCCGACGCCGCCGCCGGCGGCCGTGGCCTCCGCGGTCTTCTGCGAGAGCAACAACGCCGGCTCCTACTACGGTGTCGACAACAGCAACACTGCCATGTCCATGTGGGACACGCTGTGCCAAGCACCGCACTCGACGGAGACGGCGCAGCTGGCGGCGTGCGGCGGGACCTGCAGCGGCTGGTCCGACGAGTCTCTGCTGGTCGTCCCTTCTGGCCTCCCAGGCGGCGCCGGCGGCGTGTACGGCGGCGACATGGGGTTCCCGGACCTCTGCGACACTGACACCATGTGGACCGCCGGCGTCTCCAGCGCCGACGACCTGTGGTACACGCAGATAATGGGGCTGTAAAATTAAAGCGACCTAGTCCGGCGGCCCCTTGGATTTGACCTGACGGAGGATTTCTAGCTAGCCCGGTGGAGACGACGGACGGCGAGTTAATTAATTAGTAGATGACACACGCACACGCACACGCACACGCACAGGCAGCAGCTAGTCTATCGTCGAGACGGGGTGGAAGAAGGAGAAGGCCATTATTGGGGGGCTATTGACCTTGAAGCAGACTGAAGCCATAGCCATGCGTCTTCGTCTTCGTCCCACTTTGCCCGCCAATAATTTTTCTTCTCCAGTTCTTGCCCATCGTCTCTTCGTTCTCTGCTATATATATACTTTCTACTAGGTAGCTTTATTTAGTATGGTCATGGAGTAGCAGCTAGCACCGCACTAGCTAGTTTACCATAATTAAGCTTGTTGTTTTTTTTCTTTTTACTGCTTCCTCTTCCTCACCTCCATTGATTCTTTGTGGGTAAATATCGGAGTGGTTATTGGTTTGTATAACTTTGTTGGTGATCCTGGAAAAAAAAGGTCGATTGAAGTAAAATTAAGCTGAAACACCACCTATGTCTGCACTGGTGGGTGTTTCGTTTGTTCATTAACAGTACCAAATGAACTGAACTACTGTATGAGATAGCTGAATGAGATGATGCAAGCTTGTTTTCTTTGTCCTGACGAGATGACTATATTAGTGACTGCTGATGATCACAGAATTGTTTGCTATCGATCGAGACGACTCTGCAGTCTGCAGTTGTCCAGATATACATGATGAACGACCAGCATGATACTGACAAAGACCGCCAGATCAGATATATTCAGGACGATCGACGTTCGTATTTGAATTATCCTTTCTAAATTATATTAATTAATTAAAGTCGTTTTAACCTTTTCTAAGTAGAAAACTTCACTGGTTAAACTTAACTTTATAGGAAATGCATTACCAAGCTAGACATTCTGTAGTGTATCTAATAAAATTAGCTATTCTTTTGCAAGTGTATATACTAACCCACATGAAAATTACTATCCCAGTCATGAAATAGTCTATTTTTCATGAAAGCCATAACTTTCATGGGAGTAAGCTTGCACCACCGCCACAAGATGTGTCCGCTCATTGTGAGTTCATTTGTGAAATAATATATAGTAAGTCACATTCATAAACTTTTATGACTTTTTAATTCAATCTCATACACATATAATATGATGGGTAAAGTACATCGTTCAACCTTCCAGTTGCGCACAAAGTCCAATTGTCCATTTTGAATTATAAAATCGGTTAACGGACACATTCTAACCGTGAAAACCGGATAAATGTGCTTCTCTGGCATAATTGGTTTTTTCTGATTATCTTAAATTAGAAAAGAATAAAAACTAGTATCAATGTTGAGAAAAAAATGTACTATACCCTCTTATCTCCAGATAAAGTAAAAGGTTACAAAACATTAGAACAGCTGGAGTACAATTTGGAATGGATGAACGAAGAAGTATAGTTTATTACTTGAGCTGCCTCTATCATGTACCGTACCAAGTGGAAATTAACGAAGCCTATCACAGTGCATATATGCTGTGACGACGAGATGGCTGTGAGCAAAAACAGTGGTGTAGGTGGATCTGATGGCACGAGCATGCACTACCGACATGGCATGATTAGCTTAATTGGTCTTAGAGGCCATAATAACCACGTACAGTACGTACTTCATATATATATATATATAGCATGGGAAACGGGACTATAAAAGAGAAGGAAAAGGAAGGGGCGCCTTTTCATTCTCATTTCTGTGTCAGATCAGGTCCAGGAGAGCAGGCCAGGGAATCTGAACTCTCATCACATTATTAGCCATGCGTCGCCCGTCTCCATTAGAGTAGAGATGCTGATCGATGATGAATGACTAATTCTCACACGCATTCTCACTGGTGCAAGTGCTGCTGCTGCTCCGGCGACGGACCCATCGGTGGATGGAGACAACGAGAGCAGCCGGAGTCACCTGAGGAAAGCGAGCGGCTAGCAATGGCAGGCAGGCATCGAGCAACGATTCCCTTTTTCATTCCCTCGCGGGTTTCGTGGTGGCTGGGCCGACATCCGATTCCAATGCAACTGCAAGTGAAGTGAGCATGCCAGAAGGAGGTCGCTGTCAGCAGTTCTACTCCTCTGCTCTCCGGGCCATCGGTCGTCCAGGCACAAGCCGAGCCATCGGCCCAGACCAGGCCCAAGCGGAACCTCAAGCCCAACAAGAATGTTGCTGGCCCCGAGTGGCGAGTGTAGGCACATATATGTATCCAAGTTTTAGCGTGAGTGGGGACAATTGTAATGAGAACTATTACCTTTTCAATTAGAATCATTCATCTGCATACTTGTTCTTCCCCTTCTCCAAGCTTTTCCCTCCTCCCTAGTTGATTCTACTCACAATTGGTATCAAAGCTTGCTTCCGATCCTAGAAGTTCCTCTCCTCATAGCCACTACACCCGCCTCCAACGTTCGTTGGGCGCCATGGATCCCAATTTCAAGCTCCTGCACTAGGCCCTTGGCAAGCTCACCGACCGGCTCGACGAGCAGACGCGCGGCATCAACGACCTCAAGCGCTCCATCGACGCCAACGCCGCCGCAGCAGACGCCCACGTCTCCGCGTTGGAGCGGTCGCAGCGCTCCGTTTCCGACCTTACCCGTTGCTTGGCGGATCTAGAGGCCGCACCGGCGGATCAGTAGCCCACCGCGGTCTCCCAGCGCTTGGCGACCCTGGAGTCGTCCTACGCCGACCGTGATGCTGAGTTCAACCACCGCATCGCTGACCTCAAGCGCCAGCGTGATGAGCTCGCCGCCGCCGAGCATGATGGTCGGGTGGCGTCTCTCGAGGTGACGGCGGCGGAGTACTCCTCGTGGCGTCCCGACATGAAGGAGCTCGTGTTCGACGTCCGTCGTGCGGTCAAGGTGCTTGAGAACGCCCGTGCCCCCGTGGTGTTCGATGATTTGCCAAACAGCACCGGGGCATCTTCCTCGACGCAAGCAGCCGAGCAGCAGCGGCTTCTGCGCCCCGCTGACCCGCCCGTTGTTGGGCCCCATGTTGCTTCGACTACACGGGTACCGGGATCCCGGGTCGATTCGCCCTGGATCCCCATCCCGGCCAATGGTATGATCCCCTCCCCAGCTCTTGAGTTTGTTCATCCTCCGTGTACTTGTCCTGCCCCAATGTTTTCCCCTGTGCTTTCTACCATCCACCACAATTCCACATCCCAGCAGCTACCACAACATCTCTATCATCCTCCTCCTATTCCCCAGTACACACATCCCCAATTCATAGCTTATTCGCTGTAACACCCTGGTGTTAACCATGCATTATCTTGCATATCATGAGCATGATCATCTCATTTGCATAGTCATTTATTTACATGAATTGATAAAAATGTAAATGTGCTTACCTTGATTTGAACTAGAGCTATGTGAAAGGTTGATTGTTTGGGGTTGAGTGTTAAATGAAGTTTGTAGAGAAAATTATTTGGAGCAAAACTTATTTTGGGGTCATTTTATGAAAAGGCTTGAAAGTGGGTCAAAAATGTCAAAAAAAGAGTTTATAAAAATGATTTTCTTTTAAATTTTAAATCCCCATTTTTGAAATTCAAATTCTAGGCAGAACTAGGTTTTGATGTCTAAAAGTGAAATGTTCTACTCATCAAAAGGAACATTTCATCTTTTACAAGTTTCTCCAAATTCGGATTATTTTGGAAAATATGGGGTTCATCAATTTCTGCACGAATCTTGGCGCAGTGAGACCCACCCGTCGGCCTCCTTCTTCCTCTCTTCTTCTTCCTCGCGTCGACGGTGTCCGCGCCGACGTCGGCCGCGTGGCAGCCGTACGCCGGGCAACGCCGCTGCCCGCTGTTCTGCCTCCGCACCCGAGCGCCGCACACCGATCCCGCACGCCGCGCTCGCCCGACCCCACAGCCGCTCCACGCGCCCTCGGCCGACTCCGCATGCGCGCCACATGCTCGACGAGCTCCGACGCCGCGCTTCGTCTGTCCGAGCCCGAGTGGCCACTTCGAGCTGTCCAGACTGCGTCACCCTCCCTCTCGCTCACTCCTCCGCCACCAGACGCTCTCTAGCCCCTCCTTTCCCTCACCAGAGTCCGAGCGCAACGCGAAGCCGCCATTGCCGCCGCCGCGAGCTCACACGCCACCGCACCTCAGAACCTCGTCACTTTTTGCCCAGAACTCGCCAGAAGCTCTGCCTCGACGCGAGCCACACCCTACGCACCTTTCCTGCCCTCGAGCCCCAAGGTAGAGGTCGAATCGAACCGTTCCCCTCTCGCCGGTCATGGCCGCCCGACCGCCGTGCGGTCTGCCGTGGCCAGCAACCTCTCTCTCCCTCAATTAGCTTGCGCATCGTGACCGCCTGCTCGAGTAGCGTAGGTTGGTGTAGCTAATGGAACCGATTAGGGTCCGAATCCGTCGGATTTTAGCCGTCCACCGCCGCGGGTCGCGTCGCCGCTCGCCGGCGTGCAGCGCCGTCGTCATTTTGGCCAGTGTCCCGTCTCTTTGACTACCTAATCCGAGTCACCTTGGTCTGCTGGAGCTGGTAGGCTAGTCCGTGTGCTCCGCCGGGGCCCAAGATGGCCGGCGCACCCCCGACCCTCGCCGCCGTCCGCCGCCGCGCGTGGCCGCCGGTAGAAACCTCGCTCCTAGTTTCCATCTTTTACACCAATGTGTTTGCGTTGACGAGCTGAGTCTTTTGGTAGCCGTGGCTCGGCCGGAGACCTCGCCGTCGGCGAGGAATCCCGACGCCGACGACCATTCCCCGCCGCGTGGACCGCGGGCATCATTTGCGTTCTTTGTCGGACTTAAGTGTAAAGTCGCCAGACTCAGCGTATTTCTTTTTAGGGCTCGGTTGGTTTCCGAAAACTACAGGGTTCCCGGTGCAAAACCGTTTTCTTTAACGGTTTTAAAGAAAATGAATTCCAGATTTTGTTTAAACCTTTGAAAATTCATAACTTCTTCATTTTTAGTCCAAATGAGTTGGTTCAACTTGCAGTATTTTTCTTATAAGAAGATCTATGCATAAAAAATATGAAATATGGATTTTGTGATACTTTTCTATATAGATTTATTTATCTCTATTAATTGCTGTTATCTTAGAAAATGCATAAGTAATTCTCTGTTGCTCAGAAAAATATAAGACCAAGTTTGTTAGTCTTCTTATGTCAGGAAAAGCCCAAAACCAATCCCAGGGAACAGTAAAGCTTCATAGGGTCTTTCTGTCCAGGTGCAGGTAGTCTGCATCTTCACAGACATGTCTATTTCACCGAGCCTCTATCTGTGAAAAATATTTTAAGTGTATGTCATATGTAAACATTGCTCTGTCTAGTTATGGTGCCTATTTCTATGTGATGATAAATAATTCATAATAAATAATATATAAGAAATTTGTGCATGAAACTTTTTGGAGGATGTTTTTATATCAATCTAGGGCTAATGGTATTCTGAGATCTGTTGTTTGACATATTTTTATGTACAAAGTATTTTATGCCCGGTGAATTATGCTACCATATTATTTTTGTGTAGGATAAATTACTTACTGTTTTGACCTAAAATTTTTATGGTAGTCTTTATTTGGTATGATCAAGCTTCTATAATTTTTACAGAATTTTCTGAGTAGTCTAAAGTCATGTTGTAGTTATACCCTGATTTTTTTTAATTATAAGTAATGCTTTAAAGTTATCATTTCATGTGTGTAAAAATGTTTTTTAGGATATTTGTGATATGGGTGCTCTGTTATTGGTTTTAGTATAGTAGAGGATAGTATGCAAAACAATGGTTGTTTATAATTCCTTTTAATGTGTAAGTAAATTGTAATGCGAGGTTTGTTTAAGAATTGTCGGTAGAAGAGAATGCAGATGACATGTGCTTATCTTGTATGTTTCAAAATCATATCATTCATCTTAGCTGAGCATTCATTTACCATCAGCATCAGCATTATATTTCTATGTATACATGGTATTCATACGCACTATGCATCATACAGGATCGTCAGAGCTCGAAACGGTAGTTCCCGGAACACAAGGAGAGGAAGGCCAGCAGGAAGCGTTGGTGCGGGAAGTAGCAGCAGAAGAGGATCCCGAAGTTAATCTTCTGGAGTTTTCTGACCACCAGCCCAGCTCTTTCCTGAAAGGCAAGCCCCAGAGCATTCTCCCTGTGGTTTGCAAAATATCTAACTTGAGTCCTTTACTTGTTTGATGCATTAAGTTATAGGCGTTGTTTTATACCATTGCTGTATTACTTATATTCCTTGCCACTGTTATACTTCAACCCTATTAGGTTCAGGTACGAATATTTGCTTAGCCCTGCTTTAACTAGATCGGTAGAAGTCGGGTGATTTTCTGTCATCCGCGAGTTATAGGTGGCAACTCAGAATGGTTGAATACATTGTTATCTTGGATAACCATGTGGAGATAATAAATTGAGACCGGGCGGGATTGGTGGTGAGACTGAACTAGAGGTTCGGTGTGGTTATCCCATCTGTGTCGAACTAGGACCCCGTCCGTTGTACGTCCTCAAGTCATATTAAATTTATGCCTCACATTTAGCTGGAAGGACAAGTCGTTCCGACCGCGAAGCCTAATTTTGATTTGGGCCGAGAGTCGACCTACTGTACACATCATATTGGTGAAGATGGGGGACCACAAGTTACACGGAGAGTAAGTCCGATGTCAGGGTCGCTCTGAATAAGGCAGCCGGGCGGTTCCTGGATACGATGGTACCTGTTGATCCCGCGCTTCTCCCGAATTGAATGTCGGTGATCTGTAGCTCACCGTGGCTGGTGAGTGTGGTTTGTGTGAGGAATACCCGCCAGCTGGTTAGTAATCAATTATAATCGCCATCGTTCCTGGACAGTGAACACTTGACTTGAGCAGCGGCATCGTAGTAAGAACTTGAACAAGAGATGAGATGGTTGAGCTATTAAGATTGAAAGATACTCAACCGGAATTGGTTACTATTCTTGTTGAATAATTATTACCATGCTTGTTTAGTACAGGTGCTAATGTAGCATGATAAGGATAATCAGATGAAAATACATTGCTAGAAGGTTCCTAATAATTGTTTCCTTAATGCAAGCTTTTCCGCAATTTAATGAGTCAGCTATCCCTCTTATACAGCCTTGCATACTCCTTGGAGTCAATTTTATTTTTGGTTTATGATGGGTAAGTCTAGCTGAGTATATTCTCGTACTCAGGGTTTTATTTCCCATGTTTTTACAGATGGTGAGATGTTTTATGGCTATTGTCAGAACTGCTTCTATCCTACCTTGGGAGATGACTAGACCTTGGGCATGGTCACTCTTCTCTACTTAATGCTTTTGCTGGATGTTGATCAAGAACCTGGCACTGTATTTGAACTAAGTGTGTGTGTGGTATTTGAACTTAATCACTTCCGCTATATTCCGAATTTGAACTTGGTTTGTAATAACTTTATTTTACTTTGATGGTTTAAACTATGTGCGAACTATGTACGTTGTGAATGGCGAACGCTAAACTATTACGATCTTGGTCGTGCCGAAAAAGTTTTGAAATGCTTTGAGATTTTGGTATGACTACCGGGTTTATTAGGTCTCAATCATGTAGTTTGCCGTCCTAATGGTGAATTATGTGCTTGTGCTCTAATAAATTGGTCAGTTCTGTCACAGCTGGCATTGGAGCAGGTTTAGCGTGTTACTGTTCATAAGTATTTAAAATAAAAGAGTTTTTGGTTTGCGAAATGTATTTACAAAAAGTATAGGTGTATATAGGCGTTCAAATCTATGGTTTTAAAAACTAGAGTGTGCCAGTGGTCATATCCTTTATGCCCAATAGGATTCAGGTGGCTTAACTAAGTACTGACTTGGGGGAAATGCATCATATTTTCTGTTTTGTCGTTGCCTATACAATGACGGAGTCGTATGGGTGCCATTCACTTGAGTGGTAACGTATGGATCAAATTGCCTCTACGCCCTGGTAAGTGTGAGTTGTGAGAGCATGATTAGATGCAATGCCAAGTCTAGGGGAGTGCTTATTGATGCCGGATTATTCACATGTTGCACACATGTTTATATGAAGGTATCCCATGTTGGGACCGTCTTCTGGCGGTGTCGTCTTCTGCGCGATTTGTTGGGGTAGTAAGTAATCGGTGTTTTCACCTTGTTCGGAAGGTGCGTGAATTTTTACGTCGAATTGCATTCATATGGGATATGGGCTGAAATGAAATTTCTGCAGGTACACTAACCGCGTGAACGGTAGAACGAAGTAGTTACGTATAAATGAGAGAATGATATATGCCACCGCACAGCGCGTTAGATTATTAGTTCGTGACGACGTATGTAACGTGCATGCATCATGGTTAAAATTGCTCATTCATACATTCATGGTTCCTTCCCTTATAAATAAATTGTCTTATTTCTTTAAAATTATAACTTATGGGATATACAACTTTTGGACAGATGCCGAGAACCAAGCAGACTGCTCGCAAGTCCACTGGAGGAGGAGTGCCCCGTGGTCCTTTGGCTGTCCGTGAGTCAGCACCAAGGGAGGTGGACACTTTTCTTGAGGAGCACGCCATGCCTAGCCTTCTTTGGAGGATCCTCTCCAATGCTGGGTATACGGTGGGCATGGAGCCTCACTACTACTGGGACAAGGATGACTTGGTGAACTATGGAGAGGCTCGTGTGGAGGTAGTTTTTCCACCTTTGGACGGTGACCCCCACTGGGTTGGGTGGTGCTGTTTTGGTGCGGGCAGGACTGCCAAGACGGGTGCCACGTTTGCAGCTTTTGACGTGGTTGAGCACCTGATGGAGGAGATACCTCACCAGCTTGCCTAGGTTTTTCCTGGAGTGTTTCCCTTTGCTCACCGCCTTTCTAGGTGGCCACATGCTGAGGGAAACCCACTGGAGGCAGGTCCTGAGGAGGCGCAGGGTAGCAGCACGCCTGCCATGAGTGCTATGTTTGCAGTGATGAGGGCCTATGTCAGCATGGAGATTAAGACACTTCGTCTGAATGTTTTCCTGAAGCTCCAACCGTATGTCCAGTCTTCAATTTCTCACCGTGTCAGTCACAAGCTTAGCTTTAAGTTCTTCGGACCTTACAAGATTATAGCACGCATGGGCGCAGTTGCTTATAAGCTGGCCTTGCCTGCATCTTCCACCGTTCACCCTGTATTCCATGTTTCGCAGCTGAAGAAATCACCAGGTAATCAAGCTGTGGCCTCAGCTTTGCCGTCTGATCTGGTTGAATTTCAAATTCCTTCCAAGATTCTGCCTGTTGATCTTGCTACATGGGAAAACTTAGCGGCCCTGAAGGAGCGCTTTCCGCGGGCGCCGGTATGGGGACATGCTGCTACTGAAGATGGAGGGAATATCAGCAGTTCTGCTCCTCTGCTCTCCGGGCCATCGGTCATCCAGGCACAAGCCGAGCCATCGGCCCAGACCAGGCCCAAGCGGAACCTCAAGCCCAACAAGAATGTTGCTTGCCCCGAGTGGCGAGTGTAGGCACATATATGTATCCGAGTCTTAGCGTGACGGGGGGGGGGGGGACAATTGTAATGAGAACTATTACCTTTCCAATTAGAATCATTCATCTGCATACTTGTTCTTTCCCTTCTTCAAGCTTTTCCCTCCTCCCTAGTTGTTTCTACTCACAGTCGTCTGATGATTGCATCCATCGCCGAGATAGCAGATACTGCAGCCTGCAGGATATAGGAAATAATTAAAGGGAACCATCAACCAAAATTGCATTGAACGAGTCCAAAGTTTCGTGCTGCTGCAGTCTGTGCTTGATGGCGAAGCGCATTAGCCGACCACCTCCTCCACACTAATAATATCTGTTACCACTCACAGAGTCGCAGTTGTCTTGCTTATATCCTCCAAACAGAGCAGGCTCAGTAAGTAATAAGAACTACACCACCATGGATCTATGCTGAGTTACTGACGATGGAATGGTTTTTGTTTAACTGCAGCCAGCAAGGGCATGTACATACTATGTACCTCCCCCCCAAGATACAAAATTACCAATAATCCATTGCAAATTCATCATGTGAAGGCATGAACCTTAGTAGGTAGAGTAGCTTTCAGGCATGTACGAAGAGATGGACCTCGTTCTACTCCTTTTCTGACATGCAGAAACAGAACAGATGAGTATACTGATCTGTTTTGCTAGCTACAGCGACAGGCACTACACCAGCGACTCAGAACATGAGATTTGCAGGCCAGGTCTGTCGATGACACGGTCCCCAGGAAGAAGCGGCGGCGGCGGCACCACCACCACCACCAACACCAGTCACCACATTGCATCCGTGACGGTGACTTGTAAACGCGCCGCGTGCCGTAAGCACCTTCCTTTTTCTGCCTCCGGCTCTGGCTAAGGCTCCCCGATCCCGCCGGCAATTCACACTGCACGTACGGGCTTCACACTGCCCAGTGGTCACTGACGATCTATCCTAATCATTTGCTCCCGCATCAGCATTATAATCTTGGCCCTTTTTCTTTCCCTTTCAAAAGTTATTTTGGCTTCATTTCGCAGGTCGGGACTGCTAAGTTGCCACAATAATTCTGATATGAAGATAAAGAAGAACAATATATTTAATAAAAAAAGAGGAAGGGGTCTATTATATTTTTAGCCATTCAATATTTCTGAGTTATTCCATTTTGGGTTTGACATGCAACTCTAAAATCCGAATTATTTAACCAGCAGAAAAAAAACTGGACACCCACCTTCTCTCGCATGCAACAAGCCATCTGTACGAGGGTGAATGTGTTTTTGTTTTTGCAGACCAAAGACCATTGACCCAGCTTTATAGAAAGCATAATATGTTTTGCTGGGGTTTCCAGCTTACAAGATAGGGCTTAAAGAAAACAGCCACTCTGGGCAAGCTAAACAGCAGTTAACGAGTACTTAGCATACAACCCACTTCTTCGAACAAACAAAAGGACTTAGCACTAT
This sequence comes from Bothriochloa decipiens, assembly GCA_023333625.1. NCBI lineage: Eukaryota > Viridiplantae > Streptophyta > Magnoliopsida > Poales > Poaceae > Bothriochloa > Bothriochloa decipiens. The sequence continues at coordinate 952,369 of CM041631.1, forward strand.
GTTTCTGAACGTATCACAACTAGCTAAACTAGAACTCCCTCCAGCGTCGTCAGCTTGACACGTTTGGGTCCAGCGCTCTTGTAAGCTTCTCCGTTGTCTTCATGACCCATCCTCTTTCCTTTTTCCGCAGGAGGATGCTCCATTTCTGCATGAAAACAATTGATCGGTAGATCACCCAGTCAGGCCCTGCTATCACTCTATTATGAAAAACATAACCATTGCGGATGAGCCATAAGCTCCAACAGAGACAAGCTAACAAGTAGATCATCATAGGTTTTGGGGTCTCCCCTCGACCACAGCTAAATGTAAGGAAATTGTTAAGGTTAGTAGGTGTTTGCTCCCATCCTAAAGCCTCTCGCATTGTCCACCAGCCATACTGTGCAAAAAAACATTCAAAAAAGATATGCTGCGCTATCTCTATTTGGCCACAGAGTTTGCATTCCAATCCCCCTGGCCAGTTCCTCTTTATAAGTTGTTCTGCTGTTGGTAGACAATCTGAATAGATTGACCAAAGAAAGAATCTAATTTTCAATGGGATCCTAGCTTTCCAAATACTCATCAGCTCTCTATTAGTCATACCTGTGTAGTTAAGCTCTTTGTATAGAGATGCAGTTGTGAATCTTCCTTTCCTGTCCAGTGCCCACATGACAGAATCGGCACCCTCTTGTAACCGGATGTTCTCTAATTGCACAATTAGATGTTGCCATTCTGTACCAAAGGTTCTCCTAAAGGATAAGTTGAGCTCATTATCATGTATCACCTCATATACTGTTGCTTTTTGCTCGTTACAAATTTCAAAAATTCTGCTATACATTATGCTTAAGGGGCATTGTCCTAGCCATACATCTAACCAGAATCTGGCTTTCCTTCCATCCTTAACTATGTAAATCAAACCTCTTGCACAACACTCTTTTACTTCATGTAGACCTGTCCAGAATTGGGACACATTCCTCTGTTTAGAGCTATAGAAGCCCTTATCTCCCATATACTTTGTCCTTAGCATATCACAACAAGGGTTCCTAACATTGCTCTCCAGTTTGTAGATCCACTTTGATAACAGACACTTGTTCATCACTCTGGTGTTAGTGAAACCTAATCCTCCCACTGTTTTGGGTGTTTCCAACACCTCCCATCTCATTAGATGATACTTCTTCTTTTGGCCTGATCCATGCCAGAAAAAATTTGACCTAGCAGTCTCCATTTTATGATGAGCCTCTCCTTTCAAGTGAAAAACCCCCATAACATAATTAGGTACAGAGCTCAAACATGAATCAGTTAGAATCATTTTCCCACCATAGGATAAAAGGCAACTCTGCCATGTAGGTACTCTCTTTTCAACCTTCTGATAGACATAGTCAAAATCCTATGAACTCATGTAGTATCTGTCTAGCATGACACCTAAGTATTTCATAGGAAACTCTCCAATGTTGCAATTAAAAATATCAGCAATCTCTCTCTATTTCTCAATTGGGGTTTCCAGCACACAAATTTCGCTCTTGTCAAAGTTGATTTTAAGTCCAGACATACTCTCAAAGCAGTATAGCAAGAATTTGGTGTTACATATTGACTCTTCATCCAGGTTCAAGAATAGGATAGTGTCATCCGCATATTGTAAATGAGTCAAGCCTCTAGGAATCAGATCAGGGACCAGGCCCTTGATTAGCCCATCATTTTTTGCTCTCTCTAACATCATGGATAGAGTGTTTCCCACTAAGTTGAAAAGTAGAGGGCATAATGGATCTCCTTGTCTTAGGCCTTTAAAGGTTTTGAAGTAGTTGCCAGGCTGGCCATTCACTATAACTCCAACTCTGCCCCCCTCCACAACCTGTTTCATCCAGTTGATCCATTTCTCTAGGAATCTCTTCTTTCTAAGCACCTCCATCATGAAATTCCAGTTCACCTTGTCATAAGCTTTTTTAAAATCTAACCTCAGTATAATCCCCTGTTTATGCTGCACTCTCAAGTGATGAAGAACCTCATGAAGCATTACAATGCCATCCAAAATGAATCTCCCAGGTATAAAAGCAGTTTGAGTTGGGCTAATGATTTTTTTAGCATGCTTAGCTAGTCTCATAGTCAGAACCTTGGTAAACCATTTATAATCTATATTTAATAAGCAAATTGGTCTGTATTGTTTGATAGAAGTAGCTTCTTTAATCTTAGGAATCGGAGTTATGAGACCATAATTGAGCCTACTCATGTTGAAGAATCCCTCATGAAGTTTACAGAGCATTTCAAAAACTACCTCTCTCATATGTGGCCACATTTTCTTGTAGAACCCAGCAGGCAAACCATCAGGTCCAGGGGATGAATCTGAATCCCTCTTAGTGCAGTTTCTACCTCTAGCATTGTGAAAGGTTGAATGAGTTCCTGTGCCTCTTCTTCTGACAAAACCTCTCTATCTGTCCAGAAATCTTCACTTATGGTCATCTGTCCTTCCTCTTCATATCCAAAGAGCTTTTTATAATAGTTTTCTATATGATCTCTCAAATTTTTCTCACCTGTGATCACACTCTCTCCATCTTCAAAAAGTGAGAAGATTGTACATTTCTTTTTTCTCCCATTTGCTTTGTTATGAAAGTACCCTGTGTTAGCATCTCCTTGCAAAATCCATCTCTCTCCTCCTCTCTTTTGCCACTGCATTTCTTCAAAAGCGTATATTTCTTCCAAGGCTGTTTCTTTAGTGTATCTATCTCTCCACTGCACAGCAGATAAACCTTCTTCTTCAGCCTTCTCATCTATTTGTCGTAACTCTATTATAAGATTCTGCTTATCATCCCTTCTTATCTGTCCTCTCACATTGTTGCCCCGCCCTTTGCAAAATTTCCTTATATGTTTTTTCACATTCTTCCAATATTCCTGTACCTCCTGACTCTCTCTTCTAGGCCAATGTGCCAGTAGTGAATGTGTTTTTGTTTGCTCCGCAAGGCGCAACAGCGACTGCGAACGCGCCGGGTCGCGACGATGCCACGGCCCTCCGGACGCAGCAGCAGCAGCAGCACGTGAGGCCGGGGACTTGACTTGTGATTTGTGAATGCAACGCGTGCCCGTCACCTTTTTTCTACTGTACTGGGATCATCAGGACCGAGTGCCTCCGAGACTCCCCATCCCTTCAATTCACACTGACTGACAGCATAGCGTAGCGTGCATGTATTGTACGGGCTTCACACTGACCAGTGACTTGCATGACTGGTATAGTATAGTATCGGATGTGCATCACTTGCATCAGCATCGATCTGTACGTGATAACTTAAACTTGCTTAATTTTTCAGTTATGGAATAACTAATATAATAGTTTACAATGCAACAAAGTATCGAAGTTTGTTTGGTTAATTTTCTGGTCACCTGATCAAGATCTCATCTCATCCTTATCGCCTGCAACATTCTGGGGACCAATGCCAAGGAGAGATCACGACCAACGAGATAGGCTCAAGTGTACATATGTCGCACGCCATACATACATGCATCTTTTATCCGGAGGCTACCAGAGCATCTTTTCTCCGATCCGATCATGCACGTCACATTTCGGAATTCTGACGTGTGTTTCCTCCTCGATAGATGGAGATGGAGATGGAGATGGAGATGGAGACTGTCTCCGGCACAAATCGCTGCGAAAAGCGCATGCAATGCAGCCGCCAAGTCAATCAAGCAAAAAAAAGCGCAAAAAGGAGCAGGAAAGAGTAGCTCCAGCTAGCACAGAGATGGAGGTCTGCAACGTGGACAGGGCATCACTGCATCCAGCAACTTGCATGCCATCCAAGCAAAGCCTCGGCGCGTGCAGGCCGGACGGAGTTCCGGTCAGCTCGTGCTCACCTCAAGCCACGACGTCAACAATCTCCAGATTAGATTATATTCTTGCCCCTGCGTGCCAACGACAACGAAACATACATCCAGCAATGTTTGCTTCTGAATCTGAATGTGTATCAATCAATCCATGGCACAGCCGAGCTACGTGACATTTCAGTTTCAGATTCAGAGGAGATGAATGCATGGATGGATAGATACAACAGAATGCGCAGCTGCGAGTTGAGCCACGAATAGTGCAGACCCCTTATCCACGTGTAGTTTCTAGCTGCAGTTTGCCGAGCTTGCAAGGGTAGATGGATGATTCATGCATGATTGGAAAAAGCGAGGAGAAGAGGGCAAGTCGCACACATCTGCCACCCCCGCCCATGACATGCTTGCTTCTCCAAAGTCCAAAACCTCTTTGCCATTTGCCACCAGCAGCCATTCCAGATCCCACTTTTTCGGCAGGTTTCCACGGTGACGAGCATGGCCATGGCCGCATGGGCAACTGCGCACCGACAAAGAAATTGCAAGGGCGGCAACAAGGCAAATATGAGTGAGGTTTCAGTACAACGAAGCAGCACTCCATTCGACAGCCAGCCCAATCAACGGAGACATGAGCCAAATCCTCAACCTTTCAGCAGCATGCACCAAATAATTTGTTTTTCTCTTCTAGAATATCCTATTACTGGTGCAGGAACCAGACTTATAAGATTAAAATGCTCATGACCCAAATTCTCCATTCAAAATTTGTCTTATCAAAATGGTCCAATGTCGCCTACAGAAACGCGATGCAAAAATTCTGCACCTGACTACCTGACCTTCACGTATTCCTCATTTCCTCTCTACATCGACCTGATTATAGTAGTATCATAGTATATGCCACTAAGAAAAGGAACAAGGCCCCGTCTCCTAAAAGGCTAAAATACATATGCAATACAATTAACTGCCATCACTCGGCTTCATCTGCACCAGAGGGTGGCGGTACCGGTGGCTGCGCAGCATCTTCAGGCGTTGCTTCCACGGTATCTGACGAGTCATTTGAACCTGGGATGTTCGGATCATCACTCTCGCTTACTTCTTCCTCCCAGTAACTCTGTAGCAGCTTCATGACTAGCTCGTAGATTCTGTCGCTCTCGACATCCTGCAGGTCCTCTAGTTTCTCCAGACCACCACACTCTAGAATAAACTGAGCGTATGGGTTCGTCCCTGATTCCTCACCCTTTTTCCCCGCCTCACCTGCCTGAAGTATATTCTCAAGACCTTCAAGACACGTATATACGAGGTCATGATCGCTGTAGGTGAGGACGCTGCAGAGGGGCTCTAAACATCCCCGGCTCACCAAATACCTGCAACCAAATTGTAGCCCAGTCATTACAGATAGCTATGTTAAGCTCCGTGTGCCGAAACACTGAAGAAATATTCAGATGGCCACAGGCCAGAACATACTGAATTTGATCACTTGAACCACTAGATGCAGCATTTGATATAGCCCAAGCAGCCTCCTTTTTTATATCCGTCTCTGATGTCCTTAGCAAGACAATGAGGGGGGTTATAATGTCTGCATCAATTACTGCCTGTTGGAAGAATCAGGAGCCAATAAGTGAGACAATTCGCACATGATCCTTTTGATAGCACAAAGAGCATTTTTACACAGGAAATGAACAAAGATCTGGAAAATACTATACCTGAATCTGATCCTTGCTACCAGCAGCGATATTAGAAACAATTAGACATGCTTGTTTCTTGATGTTCTTTGTGCAATTTCGTGCTAGCAACTGCGCTAAGCAATTGAGAATGCCATTCTCTATTAAGACCTGCAAAATATTGTTGTGCTGTGATTCAGAGGTTTGGAGGGGGTGATGAGATCAAAACAGAATGTAGAACTAATTCACTATGTGTTAGTTAGTACAAAAACTTGAGAGACATGAAAACTTTTATTTTATGTTCCCTTTTAACAACAATTGTAGATGCACAAGTATTTTGCAGTGAAAGCTTGCAGAGCCCCTACAAGAGTTTGTTGGACCAAGGACAATGCACAAGTCCATCATGATATGAACTTGGAAGGCATGAAAAAGGCTCATATTGTAAAAAAAAAATGTTACTGACAACAACCAGCATGCACAATAAATGATACTGCAGGCCAGGATATATGGCGTTGGGTCTTAAAAAGACCAAAGCATTATTAGCATGTCCATACTCAGTTCTTTGGCCATTACATTCTACGTTCTAGTGACTGCAGATAACTGGGAATCTGCATCAGTAAAGTAAAGGACGAGGGCACAAAGAATACATAGCTACTATAAAGGTACCTCAACTTGCTTATCATCTCCCGCAGAAATTCTTGCGAGTGCCATAATGACAGGGAGAAGAACATTAGCTGATGCGTGCCTAAAATCATGAAAAGAAGCCCAATTAGCCACAAGGAATACCAGGTGACCTTATAATATGTACACTGCACTAGGAAAATGAATCAGACGACTTACATCAAAAGATTTACAAGTTGAGGGCAGACCCCAGCATCTAATACATCTTGGACAGCATCACCTTTACCGCAACATATGTAGTAAAGAGTCCAGCATGCATCTGCTAGTATCCTCTCGTTGGCAGAATGAATAAGCTGGCTGATAATTTCCAGTATTGGTTTCACCTACAGTGCGCAGTCAAAGCAGATTATCAGCAAACCCATTCTTCAAAAATTGAACAAGATAAAAAGGAATGTAGATAGCAGTAATAAAATCCTACTTGCACTTCAGCTGGCAATTTTCCAAAACAAAGATTTGACAGGGCCCACATAGCAGTTCTCAGAACTGGAATCTTCATGCCTTCTCTAAATTGAGAAAGTAACGGCATAAGAGCACCATGATCAAAGAGAATGTCTCTGCAGCTAGGCAAGTCTGCAGCTATATTCCCAAGACACCAAATAGCCTGCTTAACATGTCAAAGCCCATGATATCACAAACCAAACTATTACAGACAGAAATAGTGATCAATATTCAATGTAATTGCTTCACCTGATGCCTGATGTTTGCATTTGGTGATCCTAACAGTTCCACCAACCTTGGAACAGCACCACATTCTGCAACCAGCAGTGTATAATCAGATGCAGCTATGTTGGTAAGAACCCAGGCAGCCTCCATCTGCAAAAAGTACATGAGGTTAACTACATACACAAGAAAGTAAAAGAAAAGAGGAAATGAGGGGGATAAAAGCAAGGCACATACTTGGAGCTGGGGAAGCCCATGTCTTGAAAGAAACTCAGCAAATCTGGGCAGGACATCCGCTCGGATGATTTTTATGACAGTTGAGTTCTTTTCTACAGACCAAGCTAAAGTCAGGAAAACATATGATACAATATAAAAAGGAGCTGCATCTCGCATTAAACATGTCAAATACCATCTGAAAGAAGTTTCCTGAACTGGACTGTGGCTTCGAGCTGACTGGTGGTGTCATCTGAACATAGTTTGTCGACCAGCTCTGACAGGCCTTCAAGCTAACTGGATACAAAAGACAAACTAACGAAATTTGAAAAGAAACACAAGAAGTACATGAAAGAAACTACTGAATGAAGGCATTATGTTTTTCTTGAACTTTGAAATACCAACACATCAGATTCCTTACAATCTACCATAAGCCATTTCCCAAGCCATACAAGAAACATGGAATCGGATTGGTCCATGTTTTTTTTTCCTCGAAAAGATTGGTCCATGTTTTCAATATAACTTTCCCACTTCTATCTGTTGGGTTCACCAACTGAGAAGCTAGCATAAACAGTGTTTTGGTGGAGAAAAGGGCACGGTAGACATCTAAGCATTTTTAGAATTTTCTTGGACACATTAGTCACGGGCTTCAGTAAATTGTGAATGTTTATGCTTCAAACTAGATTCATCATGCTCAATTTGAATTGTTGGTTTCTAAGCCTCATAGATTTATGATAGCATGGCATGATTCACATGTTACACAAGGGAATTGCATTGGTTTCACTCAGTTCATTCAGGATGACCTTTGGCTTTATCGAACTTTTAAAACACTCGAAATAAGTTGAGAGCGAACCCTAGGCAAGGCACGCACCTCTGACTCGGCGGCATTACGGGGAGCCGCTACGTCTGGCGGCGAGGAGGGAGTGAGTGTAGGACCGGTGATGCCTGGGGTTGGCGCTTCTTCGGCGGATGCAGGAGCCGGATCGGTGGCAGGGACGGCGGGAGCGGGCTCGTCGCGGCGGCGCTTGAAGAGCCCCTCGTCGCGGTCAAGGCGGCGGAGGGCGAGGAGGCCGTCCTCGCGGCGGCGGCGCGAGCGGCTGAAGTCGACGCGCGGCTTGTAGGCGCCGCGGCGGGCCTCGTCGGACTGCCGGCGCGGGGCGCGCGGCATGCCGGAGACGGGAGGTGGATCTGTTGCCGTTGAGAGAGCAACCGTGTAAGCAAATTCAGGGCCGGCTCCGGCGTCCAGCTGGAACTTTTAAGTTAGAGAAGACCACTGAGGGCCAGGTTTTTTTTATGCCTTTCATCTGCGTCACGTCAGTTGTTCACGAACGTACCGACCTACAAATGCACGTCACATTCACACACCTAAAGTATACCTCTAAGTATACAAACATATTTATAACTACAAATAGATTCGAAAATCGCGTCCTTCTAAAGATTATCAAAACCATCTAAGATTCTGTAGATGACGGACATACTGTTATCACTTTATAGCACCACACGAGTGATGTTAAACATAAAAGAATGATAAAAACTCTAATAGAAACCGTCAGTCAAGCAGAGCTTGAACCTGGTCGCTCCAACACTTGAGCCTCTGCTGCACGAGCTAAAACTCCTTCCCATCGAGGGATAGTTTTGTCATACTGTGATTACGATGTTTTGTTAGTGAGAGAAAAATATACTACTTCTTCTGTTTTAAATTATAAGTTATTCTAAGAGAGAGTCAAAGTATTTCAGATATGCTAAAAATTATAAAAAATTATAAAGATTTGTGACCTTAAATAGATATAATATAAAAAGATAGCTAATGAAGAATTCAATGTGTCGGTATCGTAATTAGGGGTACCCAAAGCATGACGCTAACAATATTGCTAAAACCTTAATAAAAGGGAATTAGTGAGAAACAACCGCAAGCAATTCCACACCTCATTCGAGACCCGTGGGCAAATTCACGATTTGCCCGAGCCCGGCTCGTCATTCAGGCAGTCTCTGACTCGCTCGAGACTGGCTCGGACCACGCTTCTAGGGTACCCGCCTCGACAGGATGTCGCATCCATTTAATGCGCTCTGTGCTCCCGCAAAACCCGTCGCATGCATGAAAGCAACCATAAGGCTGATGAGACCGGTGTCCAATCATACTTTACCGCCCATGCCGATGTCGTGCGGGAGATTACCGGGCACTGGTCAGCCTTACCCCGCACTATTTCAACTACCGAGGCTACTGTGTCACCGTAATATCCCGTCTGAGCTCCTGTGCTACCCGGGCTCGGAGCAGACGACTATAGCTTCGACCTAGCCTCGGCTCTCCGCACTCGTCAAACCTATGAGATCTGCACGTCTTCGACAAGAGACTCCCACGTCGCCAACGAGGACAGACATCCCCTTCGCCATGTTTCTCCAGTACGCGAGGGACACGGGCCACTTCGACAACCATACTTCATCAAGAAAAAGCCATAAAAGGGAGGGTCCAAAGAAGTCATAGGACAGGGCACAACACATTTTTTTCATTTCACGCTTTGAGACCAAAGGATCGGCTCACTCTCTCGCCGCTCGTAATCCCTGCTGCGAGCACTTCGGTCTAAGGACACGCGGCTACAAATTTACCAGTTGGTTAAGAACCGCTTGTCTAAACATCGACACAATGGTACTTGGTTAACATTTTAAATATTATTATCTTATCTTATAAATTTGATCAAACTTAAAAAGATTTGACTTTAATTTTGCTTAAAAAACATGAAACTTGAAAAGATTTGACTCCAATGATACTTTAATTTTGCTAAAAAATTTGAGTTTTCAAAATTTTTAAAATAACTTACACTTTAGAACAGAGGGAGTATACTTATAAGCCTGCCGACAGGTTCAAACGAAGTGAACGAAGTGAAGGTCGATTTAGTTGTATTATGGATCCAAAATGTAATTGTATCGTAGATCAGTAGGATATGACTCATTTGGCACCTATACCAAGCATATTTATCCGGTTCTCCCTGTGTGAAAATCTATATACCAGTAGATGCAAGGATCGGATCCTAGTATGGAAAACTAGACACGTCCCATATAATATAATGAAATGGATATTGAAAGTCTATTTTGAAACTTCAAACTTACATGACATTTTGTTTTCTAATTCTAAATTATTATTAAACCTCCACAAGAAGCCCTTCGATCGTTAAAACATCTAACAAGTTTTTCAACGAAGGTTTTGTTCACCCTTCTTTGGAACATGATGATTTTTTAATATCGAACATCAAACTCATTTACTCATCTTTATATTTTTATTAAAATTAGAAAACCACATTTGAAACTAATAAGAGGACCACATTTACCTGGTTATATATATAGTTGTACAAGAGAGTGTGTTCAAAACGTCAGACCATCATGCAAGTTCAAGGTTAAAATATAGATTTTACCTAACGAATTTCATCTACGTTATATAAATGTTGGTGCACTTTAAAAACCAGATTGCTGGGTTCGAACTTTAATTTTTTTCTAAAAAAGAAAAAAAAAGGAACCCAAATAGTTGCAGCACTCCGACCACCTCCGCCGCATCCCGCAGGAAAAGCAACGAACACGCCGTCGTTGATCAACAACACGCGGCCGCGATCCGCCGACATATATAACCGCCGCCCCGCTCTGGCGCTATCGCCTCGTCGTCCCACGCTCGCGGCTTCTTGCCCCTCCCTTCTCTGGCCTTGCTCCCCAAACCCAACAATCTCCCCAAGAAACGGCCGGAAATCTCTCTGCTCTCCTCCGCTTCTCCTCGTCGGCCGCGAGCCCGCGACCGTCGCCGGCGACGAACATGGCATACATGGCAGCTGTTGCGCCCGTCCCCTGGTGGCCGCCTCCCACGGAGCTGGCGCCTGTGGGCTTCCTCGACGCGTCCCCTGCCGCCGGCTATCCAGAGCCCCAAACCCTACCCTTCTTGCTGGCGCCGCCCCCTCCGCCGCCGCCGCCGCCTTCGGGGTACTCTATTCTTCCTACCCCAGCCCCGATCGTTATCCAGCTCCAGCCCGACCCCAGCTTCATCGCGGAGGTGGATCACCGCCGCAGCACTTCCCTCTTGCAGGTGAGCCCTGGAGGTTCAATCTTGATCGGGTTCAGTTCCCCCCGCATTCCGTTTTTCCGACTTCTTTCCGACTAATTCCTGCGCTCTCTGCCATGATACAGTTCTTGAAGGATGAGGGGGCCGTTCCGTCGCCGGAAGATGAAAAGAAGAGGGAGAAGGTGATCCAAGAGCTCAAGAAGGTAATGCAGCTCGGCCGCTCGGCTTTTTGGTTCAAAGAACGCATCTTGTGCTTGTGCCGTACGGCGTACGCCCGTACCTGGATTCCTGATTTGTTGCGTTCTCGCGCTTCTCTCAGATTGTGATGCATTGGGCCAACGCGGTAGCCTATGAGCAGAGTCTGCCTCGGGGGCTGGCCACGGCTACGGTCTTGACATACGGTTCTTACACACTAGGGGTAAGCGAGAGCAGCACAACTTTAGAGTCTTTATCTTTCTGAATTCTGGGGCACTTTATTCTTTGTAGTTCATGTTGTTGACATGCGGTTATTACACATTGTGGCTGAGTGAGAGATAGGTGAATTTGGACTTTTGATGTGTCTGAACTCTGAATTGTTGCGCAGTTTATGTTTCTTGTTCATGTTGTTTATAGTGCTATCCCCAGTTTCATGTTTGGAATTCTTTTTATTTATATCATTACATTGAGCTACATATCCTAGGTTCAATGCTTCACATATTTTGTCTTTTAAACTAGCATATAACTTAAGTGCATCCTTGGGTAGTGCTGATATAAAACGGTCGCAGATGATCTGAAATCTTTTTTCCAAACAGCTTTACTGCACACTCAATTGTGGATATTGCATTGTACATGTTACTGCCCTGCACAATTCTATTTTACCTTCTATTTTGACATAGTTTCTGCTTATGACACATTATTTCCATGAATCCGAATAAAAGAAAAGCATCTGCAGCTTCACTCCCTCACACTTCCCTTTTCTTTTGAACGAACACATTGGCCAAGTTGTAATGTTTATAGAGATGAGTTATTTCCATTGACCTTCAAGCTTTAGGGTCTACACTGTCATTACTGTCTGTGAGTAGCATCTAAGATGATACATCTCCACTGGATTTGACTAATCTTTCTTTCTCATTCTCAAGGCTCATGGACCTGCATCTGACATTGATGTACTTTGTGTTGGACCTTGCATTGCAACATTGCAGGTGGGTATGGTTCTTTCTGTTTCGTATCTTTACTGACTTGGTGTTGATTTGTGATGTCGACATAATAACTCCTATCTATTTTGTAGTACCATTTCTTTGTTGTTTTGAGACAAATTCTTGAGGACAGATCAGAAGTATCAGGACTGCAAACCGTTGAGAAGGCTAAGGTTCCCTTAATGCAATTTAAATTCGCAGGGATTTCAGTTGATTTCACATATGCCCAGCTCCCTGTTATTGATGCATTAAAGGCAAGCAGATTACACTGATACCATAACTTGTTCTATTTTTTTTTTTTGTAATGCTTCTTATACTATCATTCCATGTTATATGTGTTTTCTACTTCTCATGTGGTCTGTTGTGTGGTATTCAACATAGAAATACTATTATCTTCTAAAGAACACGAAATGTTCTTGACAAATGACTAAACTTTCTGTTTGTAGCGCTATTGATTGGATTAACCTTCTAATATTAATGGTTTCACTGTCACTGCATCTTATCCTTATCTTTGATATACCTTTGCTTGCTAAACATGTGGCATATCAGTTAACTGTCATCTGAACTATGTAGTATCCCCGTGTCGTTTTTCCAGTTAATAGATTAGGTCATAACTGTTTGCAGTACTTCTGCATTTGTGTTATGTTTGCTATCACTTATATTATACAAGATTAGAACCATATGTGAATATCTTGACATTGGTGCCCTTCTGCTTTGACATGCTCTTTACCCAATACAGTACAAGTCCTCCTGACTTTACTTGCTCTTGCAGGCTATAAATACATTTAGCTCTCAACTACTACAAAAAATTGACACAAGGAGCTGGAGGAGTTTATCTGGAGTTCGTGTCAATGAACAAATTGTTCAGCTAGTACCAAATGCGGAGGTTAAAAACTAATCTAATGAATTTACTTGGACGACATTTTTATCTTGCCCATTGAATTTACTCTGATCAGCATGCAGTTAGCTGTGTTCTGCTTTTTTCCCTCAGACTCGTATCATTTTGCTTTTAAGATCCCCATTTTCATTGCTTTCTTATCTTGAGTTGATCTGTGAGCATCTCAGCTTGCTCATGATAATATCTGCCAGACGCTTTAAGTTTTGTTTATTTGTCTGAAAAATTCTGTTTTTTAATAATTTTATACTTTACTGGAAATACAATGCAGAAGTTTCAAGCTCTGTTGCGATGCATCAAACTATGGGCTAGGAAAAGAGGACTTCATTGTCATGTATGTGGTTTAATTTTTTCTGCTCACTGTTCAGTTTTAGTCTAGCTATATGAACATGAGGTCATCATTTTGGTCTAACAATGTGCTTCTTGTGTTATGTCATTCAGTATCTTGGCTTCTTTGCTGGGATTCATTTAGCTATCCTTGCGGCTTATGTCTGTCAGAAATTTCCAGATGCGAGTGCCAATGGTTTGTTCGCAGTGTTCTTCCAGACTTTTGCTCACTGGCCTTGGCAAGTTCCAGTAAGTCTACATGATGAGCCAACTACCTGCTTGCATGCAGAGGGGCGTCTCATGCCCATAGTGATGCCTTGTACCCCACCAGAGTTTTGTGTGTCCAATGTGACAAAAGGCAGCTTCAAAAAAATAAGAGAGGAACTTACACGTGGTTATGCTTTGACAAGGGTGAGTCTAAAATCAACTTAAGTTTTTTTGGTGTTCACAAATAAACTGTTGAAGTAAAGGATAGATTCAATTAAAGTCAAGGAAAGTCTGATTTTTCAAAGTTCATTGGAGTCTGATTTCCAAACCAGAGTCATTTCAATTATTGGTTTCCATACAGATCTAAATTAGAATATTTGTTTTAGTTTGGATGGTTATTCAAGAGCATTGGGAACTGTTGGTTCTCAATGCTGAATGCATAACTGGAAATTTTTGTACAGAAATATAAAAGACAAAGCATTCTTGTGTATTTGTTAACACCATTCCTGTTCAAATAATTAGTTTATTTTCACTCTATGTACTTCCTTGTCATTTGAGATCGACCCCGATTTCCCTCATTTCTGTCCATTTTGTGTGGATTCTCTTGGATTTGATGTAGGTTTAAACCATTTTGTAGTCCATTCAAATCTCAGTGTGCATGATCATTTGGAAGTGAGATTGCAGTTTTATTCTAGGAAATTGGTTGGTGGAGAGGGGATCCAGCCCCTTTTTGCAAGTATGCTTTGAGTTTACAACTAAAAATTCTCTCTTCTGCACTATGCTGTATTTTCTTTTTCATGATTATGCATTGGCTGCTTATCACTTAATCAAATACTTGGGTGCTAATATTTGATGACTTAATAAGTCCATTTATCTTTGTTTCAGGATCCATTGAGGCATGTCCAGTGGACCCGGCTTTTTGAACCCTTTCCATATGATCAGAAATATCAACAGTTTCTTCGCATTGCTTTATGTGCGCCAACATCTGCTGAGCTACAAGACTGGGCTGGATGGGTGAAATCTCGATTCCGTATCCTGATTGTGAAGGTACTAACTGATGCGACTGTTTCGTTCGTTCCTCACGCTTTTGCTGGACAATCTCATGGTTCTTTAATTGCTGGAAATGTTGAACAAGAAGATACAAACTTAATCAAGTTTCCTTTGGTTCGCAGCTGGAAAGGGCTGGCATTGAGTGTGATCCATGCCCCTCGGAGGAAGTTGATCATAGAAACAAAGACCCGAACGTGGTCTTCTACTGGGGCCTCATCCCTGAAAGAATCATTCAGGTTGACACTAGCTCTCTGAAAGAAGATTTCATGGAAGACATCACCAATGATGTGTATGGCACGGTGAAGTGCACACATTCAGATGTGACAATATCTGTGGTTGGGGTGCCACAGCTACCAAAGAGTATGTGCAGCCAGTCTGTTCAGTGGCAGTACATGCAGCATTGTATGATGGGCTACGAGGGCACAGATGAAGGCCAGAGCGCAGGTTGGCTAGGACTTGGTTAGATCATAGGAGTATTACCATGGCTGGGAGGGACATGTCCCCATTTTTGGCGGCAACCGTGTACAGAGTTGATGAGATTTTTTCTTCCCCTCAAGCACAGGGATCAAAGATCATGGGCTGGGTATTCTTTTGAGCTGAGGGGGGTGCATGAGTGCTTGCGTGCTCATGAGCATCGGACCACTGACCAGAAGAGCAAATGCACAGCAGCGGCATATAAAAACATAGGTCTATCGGCGCAAGTGTACATTTCTTCTGTCTTCCAACTGTTGCTGGATCCTGATTCATTCAAATTTTGCAATGGCCAAGATTTGTGTAAAGTAATAGTTGGTTCTCTTGGCTCAGATGATGTTAATTCTGAGTAGCATGCCTTGTTACAGTTTGAGGAGCTTGCCTTGTTACACTTGTGTGACCTGCGACTTGTGACTTTGTGAGCATATACCGCTTGCTGCCTGAGCCCCGTTGCCAGCTGACCTTTTTTAAGATCATCAATTGATTGCCAGATTCTTTTTTTTTTCTGTTTGGTCCAATAGGGCCTTCTTCTTTAGATTGCAGGTTTTTGCAATCTATGCCACCGTAGCACCTTCGTTTGTTTGTGACAATTATTGTCTAATTATAGGCTAACTAGGATTAAAAGATTCATCTTGTGATTTATAATTAAACTATATAATTAATTTTTTTATCTATATTTAATGCTCTGTAAGCGGCTAGAGAGAAAAAAAAAATAAAACTTTCAAGCCACGTAAACACGGCCTTATATTCTCACATGAATAGTGCACATCGGCTTGATATAGGGGTTTATAAAATGTATCTGCCTGCCTTTCCGACTCGAACCCGAACTCGAACCCTGCCAAAGCTATAACCTTTCCACTTCCAGTTCAACCAATCAAACCATCGTCTGCGATGTCGGACACCAAGGGTTTTGCGCCGCCGCCGGGTGGCCAGTACCAAGACGACGAGCCGCTGGAGCGTCCGACAGGGCCGGCGCAGGCCCCCGCGGCCAACGGCGATCTGGTCCTCACCACGCAGTGCGAGTTCCCGGCCGTCGCGAGGGGCGCGTCCTGGGACAGATTCGCGGTGCTCGTGCACGCCAAGGCGCCGTCCGATGTGCCGCGCGCGCCGCTCGACCTCGTCACCGTGCTCGACGTCAGCGCCAGCATGAAGGGCCCGAAGCTGGAGCTGCTGAAGCAGGCCATGTGCTTCGTCATCGACCAGCTCGGCCCCGCCGACCGCCTCTCCATCGTCACATTCTCTCGCCACGCCACACGCCTGACCCGCCTCGCGCGCATGTCGGGCGCGGGGAAGGCCGCGGCGAAGATCGTCGTCGGGGCGCTCTGTGTCTTGGGGGGAACCAACATCGGCCAGGGGCTCCGCGTGGGCGCGCAGGTGCTCACCGGCCGCCGCGAGAAGAACGTCGTCGCCGGGATGATCCTCCTCTCCGACGGCCACAACAACGGCTGCTGGACGAGCGTCAGGCCCGACGGCACCAGGAACTACGCCGACCTGGTGCCGCCGGCTTTCCGTCAGAGCGGCCGGCCCGCGCCGATCCACACGTTCGGTTTCGGCACCAAGCACGACGCCGCCGCGATGCACACCGTCGCGGAGGCCACGGGCGGCACCTACTCCTTCGTCGGCAACCAGGCGGCGATCCAGGACTCGTTCGCGCGCTGCGTCGGCGGGCTCCTGTCGGTGGCCGCGCAGGAGGCGCGCGTCGCCGTCACGTGCCTCCACCGGGGCGTCCGGGTCCAGGAGGTCAAGTCCGGCGCCTACGGCAGCCACGTAGGCGCCGACGGCCGCGACGCCTCCATCGACGTCGGCGAGCTCTACGACGGCGAGGTGAGGCGGTTCCTGGTGCTCGTGTACGTTCCCAGGGCCCGGGCGACGGAGGAGGTCACCCGCCTCGTCAAGGCGACCTGCACCTACCTAGAGGCCGCGACGGGGCAGGCGCGCCACGCCGCCGCGCCCGCCGCCGTGGTGCAGAGGCCGCTGGAGCTGGCGACGCTGCCTGCCCCGTCCGTGGACGTGGAGCGGGAGCGCGTCCGCCTCGCCGCGACGGAGGACATCGCGGCCGCGCGGGTGGCGGCCGACGGCGGGCAGAACGCCGGCGCCGCACAGATCCTCGAGTCCCGGCTCAAGGCCGCGGAGCAGTCGGCGCCGGGGGCGGCCGGGGATGACCCCACGTGCGAGGCCATCTAGGAGGAGCTGCGCGATCCCAGCGCCCGCGTCGGAGACCGCGCGGAGTACCAGAAGACGGGGCGCGCGTGCCTGCTGGCCGGCATGAGCTCCCACGCGCAGCAGCGCGCCTCCGGGATGGACGTGCAGTCGACGAGCAAGGGGAGCGCGTTCCTTACGCCCAAGATGGAGATGGTGGAGGTCTCTCGCGAGAGCAGCAGGAAGCGTGGAGGTGGGGATGGCAGCAGCGTCAACCACCCGAGATCAAAGTTTGCATAGTGAAAGATTCTCTATCACGTTACGTCACATTAAATCTTTGATATTAAATATAGATAAAGAAAATAACTAATTATCTTTGTTGCATTTTACGAAAAATATTTTAATTTTAATTAGTTAACGGTCAGATAATTATTATCAAATACAAACGAAATACTACGATACAAGTATAATGTATTTTGCTTTTCTGGAGGTGTAAAGTTTGGGCAATTAAACAAGGCCTAAACATAGTATAAGTTTGATAAATTATAAATTGAAAAGTATATAAACTCTTATAATATCAAACAAAATGTAAATACTGTATCAGTCGTCATCTGTGGGGCATGACTTGTCCAAATCTCCTACTCAATCGCGCGGACGGAGGGTACAGTCACCGTCTCACTCTCGCGTTCGTCAATGTGTGCTGGCCGGCCTAGCAGCCTAGCAGGGCCAATCCACGCAAACGCAGGACGCGGGCTGCAGCCTAGCCTGCAGGAGCAGGGGCGCCTGGCGCACCGCGCACAGAAGGAGTGAAGCACACGCATCGCATCGTGGCAGCAAGGACGCGTCATGGCAGCGCAGGCTTTTTGAGGGCAGCGCCAGCGCGCGGGAGGCGCCAAGCGGGAGAGATGGCGCGCGCGGGAACCAAGTTGGCAAGCCAAAATTGACAACAGTCCGGGCGACCATGCCTATTAGCTAGCAAAGCATAGCAGGATCGAACACTATGATGTAATTTTGTTACTTTGATTTCATTTCCCTGGTTCCGAACACTATGATGTAATTTTGTTTCCTTTCAAATTTATTCCTTCAAAAATTCATTTGATCCAAACATAAGACTTAAAGATCTGACAGTTTCTAGAGATCTATTTTGTACCAGTTGTCTAGATCGTATTAGTAGGGAATAAAAAGTCTCTTCGAGTTATTCTTATACAGCAACTCATGTACAACCATTGTATCACTTCAGCGAAATACCATTTCTGGTCTGCCAGTTTTATACTAGACCTGAATCTGACACTGTAAATCTTTATTCATAGTTAACATGGTGCTAACAATTCTGTGTAAATGTTTATATCGATATAATAGTTTGGTACAATTTTTAACTCGGTAGCATAAATTGGATAATGCTGTCAGAAACGAATGCTCAATCAAATCAAAAGTTGGCATCAACCTAAATTGGAAAAGATGTGACTCCTTTTTGTCCTAAAACAGTTAGCATAAATCCAAGTTCATGCATAATTAATACTACAGCTGTTTAAGTTTTGAGTCGTTATGACGACTGTAGATACCAAAGCCACAACGACCTACAAATTTGAACGGCAGCTCCCCAATGACGGGGTCATGTCAGGTCGAAACAAACTGCTTATCTGTGGCAGGGAACGCTATTTGCAACCCGCAAACTCTGCACAGTGGAAACAGATGACCCCTCTTAACATGGGCAGCTGGATTACCTCGGCATTCTTCTTCCGTTGGGAGCAATCTGGTGAGCACAGAAAGAATAAGGATGCAATCATACAGTTAAATAAATCGTATTGCCAGTTAGTGTGGGTTAACAGTTTCAGCGTTTTTGGTTGGACAGGTTAATTAGCTCTTATATTCAGTTCCCCCATAGTAGTATGGTTCTTTTCAACAACTGGTAGACTAACTCATCCTACAAGCCTGTAGCACATTGTGCAGTTTGCACTCCTGCTGCAGGACAAGTGTCCATATACTAATTGCTCATCTCTGATCACATGATTTCTATGATCTCGTTTGCAGTTCTTAAGCCAGGTTAGCCACAGCTGAAACTATTAAGAGCACACTGTGCTGACGAATGACAACATAATCGCCAAAGATTAAGCTCAGTTCCTTCTCCGTGGTTCCATTGAAATTATGCATTGCCTGCAGCACAAAAAAATATTGGAAAAATATGATGTATATTTGCTTTTTACTGCCAGTTACTCAGTTTCACCTCAGCAAGGAAGCATTGGGTTTTCTCAGCACGCTTATGTGAAGATACAATCCTTTGCTTCTCAGAGGACATCTACAAATAGGAAATCGAAAAAAAAAGGAATACAAGAGAATTTTCACAACTTTGTATAACAGTCAAAGTGAAAAGTGAAAACTCTACCTCCGATTCAATGTCATCAAAGGATCGCAGCTAATCTCAGATGGAATAACTTTTCTGCTTCTACCTTCAACGAGACTTGCCAAGGACAAGAAATAAATGGATGTAACAAACAATGCAAATAGACTTGCTACATGTTACATGTAAGCAATTTCACCATGCCAACCAGCAGCTGAAGGGTCACTCGTTGCTGCTTAGATTCAATAGCCGCAAGTGCAGCTGCTTCTTCCTTTCCTAACACAGCCATGCTTGCTCTGTGCTCTAAGATTTTAGCTTTTGACTGCTGAAGCTTTGTAATGTGCTCAGGAATTGGAGCTTCTCTTACCGTGCCTTTCTTCTAGCAATTTCAGCCTGACTATTAAACAAACAAGAAGGATCAGGGTAAATGTCAGAAGCAGCAATTGGAATTTGCTCATTTGAAGTGAAGGATTAAGCTACTCTAGTACATACAAGGATCGCAGCTTCATGTCGCATCTGGCTATAGCGCTGTGCAAGACCACGAGCATCTTCCAGGGTGCGCCCATAGCCATTGACCACAATGGGTAGTCTGAAATGTCCAAATACCTCCGTCACACATAAGTGTGTTCTTATTTCTATCAGAATGGCATATATAATATATTTCAGAAGTCTTGGACTCAAAAACTTGCACTGAAAAAAGTTGTTCTAAGCAAATAAACAGAAATTATGAGTATGGCAATCAATTCCAATATACCATACACAAGCTACTGATATCATATGAATCGGGAGGTAAAAGGCACAGCAGAAACAGAATGACATGCTTGGTAACTTGGATTATTAGTACCAGAAAGTTGACCGCTAAGGAGAATTTCAACATTTTGGTTGTCATCTCTAAAAAAATGGTTTTCGTGACACTAAGATGAACTTGTGAAAATTTACTCAAAAAGAAGGTTTCCAACACCTTGGGTACTCTAGGGTGTCACCATACTTTCCTGTTGCCAATGGAAACTTTCAATACAAATTCAGATCCACCAATACATCTTCTAGAAATTTCATGAAGTAAAGCCATGCTAAAAATAAGTCACTTTAAATGCCTGAGATATATTCATCTGCCTCAAAAGGTTATTCAAATCCATTCCGATCAGCAACCCACTCGATGAATGGTAACTATACCCTGAAATATGCATTCCCCAAAACATCTATATTTCCTGTCCGCCAGACAGACAACGAACCAAGAGACTTCAAAAGTCAAAACACCATTACACATAAATTCCCACAAGTGATCTCCAACTAAACAAGCCTTATGTGGGAAACTAACTCAAAGATCAGTCAGCACCTACCTGAGAAGATAAAAGATCCTCATACTCTTTCTCAGTATTTCTCAGAGCACCTGATGGAGCCACTCATGCAGCCATCACGCCACAACAAGCATCTCAAACACAAACACAAGTAAAACTAGCCATAGGGAGCACACACTTAAATTAGACAATTTCTACAGCCATACACGAACATGGACACCGATCCACGGTACAGAACAAATTTAATACAGAACATGGGTTCAAACAAAATACACAGCATCCCATGGCTTGTACATACATAGCCGAGCATGCAAACTCCAATATCAGACAATACCAGAACATGATACATAAGCTATTACATGACAACAGCGCCAAGTTCAGCAGAGTTCAACACAAGTTACACACCTTTACGAGATAAATACCAGAATAGATCACAATAAGCTCACAATCTCAGCCTACAATAGACCTACAGTTAACTACACTCATAGATACGACAGATGGATAAATAGATTCTTGCTTCCACACGGCAGACCAGTGACGACGACAAACCTACGATCCTTCAGCCTTCACCAGCGCAGAACTCGTTGCCTCGGCGGCAGGTGGTGAATACTGGAGCCAGTCTTTTGCGCAGACAAGTGCTTCCACAATCTCAGGTCGGAGAGAGCTTCTATAGTCATCGAGCATGTGGCTTCCTGTTCCAGCAGAGAATATAGAGCTGCCACTGCTTACCATGGACATTGGAATGGCCAAGATATCTCGGGCCATTTTAGAGAGGGTTGGAAACTTTACTGTGTTTAGCTTCCACCAGTTCAGGATATCAAAGTCCTGCATACGTGGCGTGAGGGATTCATCCAGGTACTGTTCCAGCTCAGATTTCGAGGGCTGGCAACTTTGGATCTCAGAAAGGTACATATCAAAGTCCAGAAGCCCATCACCAGTGGAAGCAGGAGGCCCTTGACTGTTATTCGCATTGGCTGGTCCATTATTCCCTTCACCTTGCTCAACATAGGCTGGGGTCAGTGGGAGTGGCTGAGCCACATACTCCTTATACAGCTCATGCACAGCATCATTGACCACCTTAACATACTTCGCAGCCTCAGCCCCATAAATTTTGGAGTAACTGAACTCAACAAGCTTCATCTTGAAACGTGGATCCATGACAACAGCAATGGCTAACACGAGGCTGCAATCTTTCCAGTACTTGTCAAACCTCTCATGCATATCCTTGGCGATGCTACTGAAAGTGGGATCTTCATGCGCTGTGCCATTTGCTAGCTCTAGCTGAAGTTTCCAGGCTTCATGGAAAAAGATATTTGCAGTAGGATTAGCTGCTGCCATGATGCTATTTGCGGAATCATATAGCAGTTTCAGGTAATTACAGGCAGCCTCAACTTTCTTCCAATCCTCTGCTGATGGAGCTTCATTGTAGTTATCATCACATGTTTCTAGTGTAGTGAAAGTCTGCTTATAATCCAGGGCAGCTAACAACATCAGATAAGTGGTGTTCCACTGGGTAGTAACATCCAGACAGAGGGTCTTGGTACTGGGAATCTCCAGCTGCAGAGCAATCTCGGCAAACTTCTCTTCACGGGCAGAGGAAGCTTTTATGAACTTTATGCTTTCACGGATACTGTATACAACACCATGAATTGAAGCAATGACATCCTGTGCAACAGCATTAAGGATATGGGCATAGCACCTTACAACAAAGAGCTGTCCCTTAAGCATGAGATTGTTCTTGTTGGAGAGATGGTCCCTCAAATTTGCACTGTAGATATCATGTGAGGAGCAATCATTATCCAATGTGATGGTGAATAGCTTGTCCTTCATATTCCAGTCAGAGAGGCTCAAGCTAATTGCCTCGCTAAGTGCATTCTCTGAATGAGGAGATGACACCATCATGAAGTTAAGCATTCTTCGGTGCACTTTCCACTCAGAGTCGATATACTGCCCTGCAAGTGAAACATACCCAAGAGTCTGACTAGTTGTCCACAATCCTATAGTGAGACTGATCCTCCCGGGCATAGTGCTGAGTGATTGAAGCAGGTTCTCCTTTTCTTTCTGATAAACAGCATACACCTCTCCTTCCATCGTTTCAACATCCACAACCTTGAAACGTGGCTGCAGACTTTCAACAAAGATGGAAAAGGCTGGCTGTTGGACAATGTGAAGCGGGTAGTCGTGCTGAATTATCATCTTTGCCAAGTATGAGCAACTGCGGTCCTGATCGAAAGCAGCATTTGCATAACCAGTATATCTGTAGCGCCTCTTGGTTGGCCGCTCTATGGTTCCCTCACCATCATTGTCAGTCCCTCCAGTTGAAGGCAGTGCCAGCCTCTGCTCTTGATTCTTTATCTTAGGACAAGAGCCCAAGGTGATGTGCCTCTTGAGATGACTAGTCCCAGCAATCTTTGAACCAGAGCTGTAAGCAAAGGTTTGCTTGCAGAGCTTGCAGCAAGCCCTTGTGGCCCCACCGGCGACGGCTTCAATAGTGAAGTGCTCCCATACCAAGGACTTCTTCCTCCTACGCCTAGTTCCAGTAGTAGGAGGGGTTGTTACCTCAGAAACAACCAGCTCATTTCCTTGAATCAAATCATCACCTTGGGACAGCTCTTCCCCATGAGCCAACTCTTCGCCTTGGACCAACTCATCACCTTGAGCTAATTCTTCACCTTGGACCAGCTCATCACCTTGGATTGCCTCATTGCTGGGGGCAATCTCGTTATCTTGTGCCACCTGAGCGTCACTGGCGGTTTCCTCGGCCATCCTGATCAGCGACTAGCAGCAGCTGAACTTCTGAGATCTGTCAGATATAGCAATGGTAAAATCAGAACATTGTATAAAATGGCAGGGATTCAATTGTTGAGCATAACAGAACCGACAAATACAACATAATTTTTTCACAATAGAAAGTCATAGTAATCAAAGGAACTAGAGCACAGCTTTTTTTTCCCCAAAGAAGAAGTTAAGTTACTTCCTCAACAGCTCAGATTCTTGCACGGGCTCATAAATAACCAAAATCCTATACTTTCTTTTTCCTTATTTAGACAAGATTTAGACGTCCCCCACGGATCCGGCAGATTTTAGCCCAAACCCGTGCGCAGAGGCAAAGCAAAGATGATGAACGCAGGTAGCTAAACATGCTGAAGGGTTGAAACAGTAAATGAATGCGATATTCAAGGGCAGGCCCTTCAGCAGAACCATATAGGGCTGCACATGAATGAATAGCTAATAGCTAAAGAATAAAATGTCACTAGTAACATAGCCCTTTCTGCAGAAACTCAACCATGCTCATCGTTTACTTAAACTCGTGTCATAAACAAGCCATGGTAGCTGGAACTTGTTATCAAAAAGACAATTACAGGCATCACAAGAATATGCCACATGATTAAGCAAGATTAAGCATGCACAAACTTGAGAATCCAATCACATGCGGAAGCGTTTCCTAGTCGCCACAAGTAAACTGAGAAGCGAAGTCCTCGGTCGCTACAGAATTCCCCCAAATTCCTGCCATGGCGGGCGCATGAAAGAGAGAGAGAGAGAGAGAGAGAGAGAGTGCAAATCTGGCCCGTGGAAGAGAACCTCGCGTCCCAAATTCTAAATCCAATCATGCTGAACAGAAACCACGGCAGGGAGCTCTCCTCTATGGCCTGGACTGGAGTTGCTAGACCGAACGGGGCGACCGGTAAAATTTGAGGAAATCGAATGAAATGAAATCCTCCCAGCATGGCCCACTATCTAGGCCCAACCAAATCCGGACGGGCAAGAACCCTTCCAAATCGCGCTTATAAACGAAACAGAAAAAAGGAAAAAAGCCCACAAATTCAAACGCCCCCGCCCAGATCCGGCGAAATCTAGCCCAAACCCGCGCAGATCTACGATGAACTCGAAAGCGGAAAGAAATCACAACGCAACGGGACGAGGCGAGCTGGAGCATGAGAGGGAGAGCGGGAGTTTGGGGAAGGAGGAGGAGGAGCTTACAGGGAAGGTGGTGGTGGTGGCCGAGATCGGAAGGACGGACTAGCTGGCTGCTAGGGCTCGGCCCAAGAAGGAGAGCGCCCCAACCCCAACCAAGCAAGGCCGAGAGAGCTGGTAGATCTGGTTTTTGGGGGAAGGTGGGTGGAAGAGAGCGAGAGAGCAGGTGAGGGGAGGGGACGAGACTTTGGGACGGGGGGCGAATGAGGAGGGTGCGGAGAGCGCAGCCGGCCACGGCCAGGGTCGTGACGTTTCAATGGGCTAAATCTCAAGGTCACGGGTCCCGGCGGCCCATCCCCCTTCCCTTCTCCCTTCTCGCGTGCGTGCTGCCCCGGGCCGGCCATGCGTATTTGATTTGATTGATCCTCACAAAATTCGGCTAATCGCGAGCTGGGTGTCTGTAAAATTTGTTGAACCCAGGCCGCTTTCCTCTATTGATAAATTCATATGCCAAATGAAAGAAAAATCCAAAGTGCCAGCAATAGCGAATTCTATGTATTATGCTGCTTTTACAACCACACCTATATCTGTTAATATCTCGCTAGCCCGCGCATTCCTGCTAGTTAAATCACTAAATCCGGGTTACAGCTGCATACGCCTATACAAGCCTAGCAAGGATGTACTCTCTTGGTCCAGTTCATAACACGTCTTTATTTTATTGTTATTTATAATTATGAACTTATACCCCGCAAAAAAAAATATATATATAATTATGAACTTATGACTGTTTGATAGTACATCTAGTTACAATTCTAACCATACCAATATAGTTGCTAGAAATGTTAGCTAAATTATTAGTCAAAGTTTGCAACCTTCAAACTTTGATACACATCTGCGCCCAACAAACCAGACCATGGAAGTGGTACCATGAAAGAATAGGGCTTGTGAAAGAATAAAAATACTCGTTTGGAATTAGAAAAAGTAAGATGATTCGGAAACACATATCAGAAAAATCTTTGGTTGTAGTTAGGTAAAAGTTTCAGTAATTGAGATGCCTATTTCTACTGTGCCCTTAATTTGTCAGACATGTAATATGTAATTTTTGTCCTGTTAAGTGCAGCGATGTGAGCATCAGTGTGCTATGAAAGGATATTTGAATTTAAAACAAAGACTTTATACTCTCCAAGTAAAGGCTTTTAATAACAACATCACATACAGGCCAGAAACATGATCTGTCAATTTCAGAAAGGGTTGATGGATCTGGAATGCCAACAAAAATGTATTTCTTATTCCGCCAACCATACCCAGATATGCCAAACACCTACTAATTTTAGCTTGCGAAATAAATACTCAGATCATGACCATAATCAACGAGATATACTGTAATTAATATAGGAGAAAATGTGGTAAACCTAATGGAAATCCACCTACAAGGAATATAATCAGTTAGCTAGCAGTGGGTGCCGATAACACATGATGTCTTGGACATATTTGTTCAGAAAACATCGTCCCATACCCATAACTTCATATCCATGTGCACTGACCTATCTGTACACAAATAAATGCTAGCAACTGTATTTTGAACATCCGGCTTTTGAGCCAAAAATCAATGATAATCAGGTGGGGATCCTCTCCCCTCGTCGACTTATCAAAAAAAAACAATCTGTACACAGGTCACACGTGACATGAACCACAGGTCCATATTCGAGATGGTTATTTAGACTAATAAGAAACCGGGTCAAAATCACAATCAGGAGATTTGCCAAGCAGCAACATATATATAAAACAAGAACCAATATGCTATAATAATGTTTCTTTTGAAAGATAATACTCCGTATGCTGTTATTGTTACCATACCAAGCTGACACATTCAAGTAGCTTTATATCACATTTTAGATAGAGGGCATAGAGATGCACTAGTTTCTGCCGATAACACAATTGTTGCATCATTATTCTCGTCCTGCCGCTGCGCGTCGCTAGTAGGTGCCTCCAATCCCTTCTCCACATCATGGTCGTCGTCGTCGTCGCCGACCTCGATCTCCTCCTCGGCGTAGCCCTTGGCGTAGTACCGCTGGACGATGGCCTCATCCTTGGCACGGCATGCCTTCATAGTGGCTGCCACTGATGCCGTCATGCTTTTGAACAGCTCCCTCGTCTCGGGATCCTTGATGGTCTTGTCAATTTCTTCTGGATCACAGGGGAAGGGCTTGAACGAATACACCTCCGGGATAGCGTCGATGTATGCCTGATGCACCCTCACCTTAATCTTCTTCTTCTTGGCCTCCGTCAGCGCCGCCATGTTCCCCGCTCCGGTCACCGGCGCCATGCATGTTCCCCGCTGCTTCCGGAGATCTCGTCGCTACAACTACGTACAAGCGGCCGCCGAAACCGTCGACCTATGAAGGAGGCGCCGGGCGTCGCCTATAAAATAAAGGCCCGCAATCCTAGGCGGTTCCTTATGGGTTCCCGGCCCGGCCAGTCCCTTCTCCACCCCGGACTCCACATGCTTAGCCTTTGCTTCCTTCGGGGCGGTCTGTCTACGAGGCAAATTTCGATTTCTTGCATGCAAAGAGGGAAAACAGATCAAACTTCATAGGTCCATTCATCCCAAGATGTGGAGGGCGTGGACATGGACGTGCCAGACAGGACCTCGAAAGGCCCGGTCCCGAGCGGGGTCTTTGGCGGGTACGCTGCGAGGATGTTGAGCCCTGGAGCGAGGACGTCCGGCTTGAGCACGCCGGGGGTGACGGTGCTTGGGCCACGGGACGAGAATGAGGCCACGGTGGGAGATGTACGGACGCCGAACAACGTTCTGTGGCTGAACCTGACCGCGGACTTTGAGCTCGGCGGTGACGAAGTCACATACTTGGTGATTTGCGCCCCGTCGGCGGCGGTCACCTGGACCACGTCGGAGCCGTAGTCGTGGAGAACGGTGGTGTAGCCGTCGGCCTTGGTGTTTATCACCACAACGCCGGCCGGACCAGCGTTCTTGATGTCACGGAGGATGGCCGTCTCGGACGTGTTGTAGGGGAGAAGGTTGTCCACGGCCTCGCAGATCACGATCTTGCCAGCGACTTTGTGTTCTTCACCGTGGTAGATGCAGTTGCGCCGCTCCTCGGAGTAAAGGATAGGAAGATATAAGGGCAGCATGCTCGCGATAGTCACCTGGTTAATCGCCTCGCCGTCGACGCTGACACCCTTGCCAAGGTCCACGTCCGCGAGGAAGCTCCGGTCAACCGAGCTGGCACCGACGGTGACAAGCCACGGAGCATTGTTGACGACGGACGCTAGCTTGGGGCCGTTGTTCCCGGCCGCGCACACCACCGTGACACCCTTTGCCACCGCGCTGAAGGCGCCGATGGCGATGGGGTCGTGATCGAACTGGAACGTGACGTTTCCACCAATGGAGATAGAGATCACGTCCACCCCATCCCTGATCGCCGCGTCCATTCCAGCCAGCACGGCCGAGTCAGTACACCCGGCGCCAGTGCAGACCTTGTACATGGCGAGCGATCCCGGCGGCGGTGCCGGCGCCCAAGCCATTTCTGGAGGCGCCAGCGACGAAGTTCCCCGCGGCCGTGGACGAGGTGTGCGTCCCGTGCCCAAAGTCGTCCCTGGCGTCGTCCCCGACAAAGGACCTGACGCCGACGAGCTTGTTGTTGCACCTGGAGGCAGAGCCCGCACACGAGCCCTTCCACTTCGCTGGGGGCGGCGGGACGCCGTGGTCAGAGAAGGAAGGGTGCGCGCCATAGATGCCGACATCGAGTAGCCCGACGATGACGCCCTTCCCAAACCCGGCGACGTCTCCCCAGAACCCGGGGCCCTGCCGCAGGCCGAGGAACTCAGGCGTGTGCG
>CM041631.1:986063-1037154 GCA_023333625.1 Bothriochloa decipiens
TATATATATATATATATATATATATATATATATATATATATATATATGTTGTAACAATGTTATCGTTACCATACCAAGCTGACACATTCAGGTAGAGCATAGAGATGCACTAGTTTCTTCCGGTACCACAATTGTTGTTGCACCATTGTTCTTCTCCTGCCATTGCGCATTGCTAGGTCCCTCCGACTCGTCCTCCACGTCGTCTTCGCTGACGTTGCTCTCCTCCTCGGCGTAGCCCTTGTCGTAGTACCGCTTGATGATAGCCTCATCCTTGGCGCGGCGTGCCTTCGTAGAGGCTGCGACTGATGCTGTCATGATGCGTAACAGTTCCCTCGTCTCGGGATCCGGGATAGTCTTCTCGATTTCTTCTCTGGATCAAGCGGGAAGGGCTTGAACGGGTACACCTCCAGGATCCTGTCGATGTACGCTTGATTCACCCTCACCATCTTCTTTTTCTTCCAGGCCTCCGCCACCATGTTCCCCTCTCCGGCTCCGGTCGCCGCCTCAGCTGCCGCCGCCATGTTCACCGCTGCAGCCACCGCCTCAGCTTGCTTCTTCCTGGCCTCGTGCACCGCGGCAGCGTCCTTCTTCTTGGCCTCCGCCGCAGCCGAAACCTTGTTGATGCTGCGTCCCTGGAAGCTCGTAGCAGGCGTCCAGTTGTCCAGCCGCGAATCCCTCACCACCGCCACCGCATCCATGGCAACCGTGGCCTCTCTCAGGCTCTCAAACCCTAGACCTGGATTGCAAGGCGAGCGGCGTGTGCGCGGTTGTTTGGCTTTCCCGAGGGAGACGCTGAGCGTCGCCGTATAAAGGTCCCGTCCCTTTTCCACCTCGGACTCCTTTCCTTCTCACACAAGTTTGCGGGTGCGGGTCAATCCATCCAGATCCAGACGGGGCACCGGCAACCAAGTCCTAGTGCTATCCCGTCCAGGCCACCCACTCGACCTATTTGGGCCAATTGGGCTAGACCGACCCCATTAGCCCAGCTCCAAATCGGATCCTAGGTTGGGCTTTGCTTCCTCTTTGCTTTTCCTACATAATATATAAAAAATATTTTTCTTCCTAAGAAACAATTTGTAGTGAGTTTTTAAAGCGGCAAAAAAAAATCTAAGTACATCTGTTAGGGGTCTCGTCATTTTTTTTTCAAATCTCAGGTCTAGCACGTAAAAGACAATCTTACATCAGGAAGCTCAAAATATTCTCAACTAAATTTATAACTAAGTTATGCATCCTTTCTCTCTTACATTTTCATCGGAACCCTGTCCTAGCGTATGATAGTCTCAACGAACATTTTAAATTATTTTCACTTGCATTTAATACTATGTCACATTTGCAAATTTGATGAATTGATGAGTTAATAATGTTGAGAAAGCAATAAAAAGCTGACCCACAATCCACGTCCTTCCACCTCTAGATTGACTAATAAGGTGTATATATTCACATAAGGGAGCTATAAGAACTTGAGACAGAGAGTTGTTGGAGAGTATTTTTGTAATCTAAAAAAAAATCAAAGTTTGGGAGTTTATTTTGAAAGCTCTTATAACAAGGCGGTCTGTCCTCCTAGGAGTGCCTAACATTTTCACTTTTCCAGTTCCAGCAGCAACCCAACCTGTTCACTTGCCACTTGGAAATTTTTTTTGGTTCTGTTAGGATCCACAAGGATAACCAACGATAGCTGAGTTGGATTGGAGGGTTGAGTGGAATTTGGGGAAGAATTAGCAGGAATTGAGGGCTCGGGGATAGCACGAACAACAGGTTTTGGGAGGAACCGAAGAGAGGAAGGTTTATTCAAACAGAGGATTCGGTTACAACTTCTTCAATGCCTTAGATTCCACGCAACCGTGAGCTTATATACCGCTCGTACACGGCCAAAGGCCAACGCAACTCTTCCAGAGACGATCGCTGTCGTGCTAGCTCAGCCACAGCTCGATTCCGCCTCGCGCTTGACGCCATCTTCTCTTCCGTCAGCATACTCGGCTTCAGTGTTCACGGTCTTGACACCGTCAGCAGTAGCGCAGTCAGGCTTCAGAATGCCGACAGGTTCTTGTCTCTTTTACGAAGAAAAAACTATACCAAACTTCAGAGATCCATCCCAAGATAAATTGGTCGTTTGACTAACACAGGTTGTCGACATTTCTTAACGAACCATGAGACATTTCAAGGGATTGCACTTTGTTACTTTCATTACCTCAAATCAATAAAATCCACTGGTTTGTTAGCTATGACGTCGCTACTCGCCATAGTTTTAAATAGCTAGTTATAGCTTACGCTATAGCCCACTATAATTTTTTAAGGTAGAGTGTCGTTATTTGTGTTCATGTATACTTTAGCTGCTATAGCCCGTTATTAACTCTGCTATTCTTAGCCCATTATTTCTATTGTATCTATACATATCTATAAAGAGATAAAATTTCTCCACCTCTCTTTTCTTTCACTTCTCTGTGTCCTATATGTTTACGGTTAGAAAACCATAATAATAATAAAACGTCAAAATTTCCACCTAATAATCTATCCGCTCCCTCATTCAGAAAAATTCTGTCCGCCCCTTCAGCCGCTCCACCCCGTCACCTCTCCGACTCCAACTCCAGTACGGTAGTGCTACAAAGATTAGATTGAGAATAAAATAAAAAACAATATAAGGTTTCAAATGAAAACAATATAAGAAAGAGGAAAAAGGTGGAATGGTTTTAATAATTTTTAAAATAGGCCAGGGTTTCGGATGTAAAATATTAAAATATTATAAAATTCACCAAAAATTCACAGAAAAATCAGAAAAATATCAAACCAATTTTATTAGTTTCATAAAAATATGATCCATCCATGTATGTTGTGAATATAATTAGGTTGTGTTTTTATCTACATGTGTGTTAATCATCCTTATATAGGTTGCATGCATATGGTTTGAATATGTACAGGATGTCCTCTTAGACATTGTCTCCCCAAATTTTCAGGGACTTTTCGTTGTTCAATTCCTACCCAAGACAAGGTTCGGTTCATAATCCCTATTTTTCAACAATTATTATGTTTATTTCTATATTAAATTTTGAGAAGAAAGATTTACGCCATCAATTTAGTTTTATTTAAAAATCAATATGGATTAGTTAACGGCACAATAAATTATTTCATGAACCAAAAAGTGACAATATATAATTCTTGACTTTTTTATTAAAATTTTGACGAGAAAGATTTACAACATTTATGTCAATTATATTTAAATATTTTTTTGTATTTAAATATGGATTATTCAATTGTATAACTAATTATTTTACGAACCGAAATGTTCGGCAGTATGTGGTTCATGACAAGAGCTATTATGTGAAAAAAAATACTGTCATAATCATCGGTGGACAGAATAATCCTAATGCAGTTACGGAAGTTGGTATGACGGTGCGTAAAAAAGCTACAAAGGTCGATATCCATGAGCAGTATGAAAAAGGCTACAAAGTTATAATATATTTATTTATATCTAAATAACTATACGCTTTACAAAGAAAAGAAAAAGTATACCAAAATATGTTAATTCGATGCAAGTTTAATATGCTATTGTTATTTATTGTGAGCATTAACGTATATTATAAATGTGATAATCATTATAAAATAAATCATAAAAACATAAAATTTAAATTATCATTTATGTTATTATTTCAAATAAATTTTAATAGTTCTTTTGTCTTGTTACAACACACAGACATATTTACTAATAATAAACTAAGAAAATTTCAATCCGTAGCTTTTCTGTCCGCCAATCCGTCGTAGGTGTCCGTGTCTTGTAAGGCGGGTTAGCATTGAAATAGATTAGGAGTAGAGACGAGAAAATAAATAAAACAGGCTCCGGACATAAAAATGCTACTAGAGAGAAAGAAAGGACGGGAAGACCTTAATAATTTTAAAAATAGATCAAGGTTCTTTATATAAAAATATTTAAATACGAGTGGGCCTCTCTTCTTTTTCTACTTAGGCTGAGTTGCTGGACCAAGCCCATTCGGAACTTCTTCTTTTTTTGTGTTTATCTTTTTCAAATTTGACAAAAGACATAATTCTAAAAAAACATAGAGTAAACAAAAAAAATGCCAAACCGATTTTGTTACCCTTATAAAAAATATGATCTATCCATTGGTGTTATGATATTAGATCGTGCTTTATAAGTGTGTTAAATCATCCTTATATGAGTCCAACTCGCTCTTGTTGCATCAAAACCTCTTGCTTACGTTTTTTCTTGCCGATAAAATTATATATATATATATAAAGCCATAAAAAATTGCTCTAAGTAAATAAATAATAAAGATAACTTGATCGTACGGTTTATCCCGGTACAACGTATGGGTATGTTTTGCTAGTAAAACTACCTCACAAATCTGCAATCAATCATATTATATTCATATAGGCATGCCATTCATATAAGGTATCGAACAAATGCTCCAAGTATAAAAAACGGTGCATGGATATTCTGGCACCAAAATTCAGATAATTGCAAACATACATCTTAGGCCTGAAGAGGCCGCGAGGAAGAACATCTGAAACCAAGAAAACATGCTTGAAGTCAATAAGAGCCTACATACCCATAGTAGGATGTACGGTGCGAGATTTTTTTCCTTTTAGAAATTTGGAGGGGCTTTCGCTCATACAGTGCAATATATATCTTTATATATATATATATATATATATATATATATATATATCTTTTATATATTGTGCTTAGTGCCATTTACGGTGCATGGAAAAATCACCTTCCTTTCAGGTTTTGTTTTAGAGATGCGGGCGCCTCATTGCCTGGTCAAGCCTGAGGAGTACTCCCTCTGTTCCATTAAGGTTGACGTTGTAGCTGTTGCTCAGACTCATGCAAGACTCAGTGAACATGGACAGACACCGAGCCAGATGCATGCAAACAACATTAAATGTAGACACAAATTCAAACTCCCTGCGCGTCAAGCTTTCTGGGACAGACGAGTACCTAGGAGTTTTTTTTCATAAGATAAAATGATAAAGGTTTCTAATAAATGAAAGCTGTCGCAATATTGTCATTAAAAAATAGAAAAGGGAAGTCAAGAACACGAGAACCATCTACTAATATAAACAAAAGTTCACAAGTAGGGAATCTTGTTAATAATGCGGCCCTTATCCCTCACAGCTTCATAGGAGATGAAGTATACAAAATAGTACGAGTCACAAAAAAGATTGGCTTGGCAATAAGAAAGAAAACGCCTAGTAGACTTTTAAAAGGAACTAAACTAATCTAAAAATTACTTTGAGCTGTAACCAGTGCCTATTTTGTAAATTCAAAAGAAAAGTAAAACTAAAAGGTACTCTAGTAATGAATCGTCTAGAAAGGTACTCTAGTTTGTAACCACTATCTCAATACTTACAAAATGCCATATTTTTTTCACTGAGGGGAGGGGGACAACTTGAAATAACTTGGCAAAAAAAGACATGAATTTTTGACAAAAACTGAACAATCCACTGTCAAAATGGATCTTCTTTAGGTTTTGCCTGTGCTTAGCATTCTATACATATCCATGTGGCAAATTTCTTAATAGTTTGTAACACGTATCCATTTACAAATTAGGAAAGGAACTACATTTATGTGGAAAAGTATTTTAGTTACAGGACAGATGTACAATCATTTTTTTTCCAAATAAAAGCACGAACCAGAAGTAGTAGTTTTTTTTTTCTAATAATGAAATCCATACGCTTAGTATGAAACAAAACTGAATCCTAAATTAAAACTTCCTTTGCACAACTAAAAATGTTTTTGAGTGAAATACAAAGTTCTTAGCTTTCAATCGAAGTTTTTTTTTCTCTCATAATCGAAGTTGTTTAGAATGAATGTATTATTTATTTGAGTGGATTCCAAAATGCTTATTATTTTGAACGAACTGGAGGGGCTCACGCCCCTAATCCAGAGTGCTTAATTATAGATTTATAAGGCTAATGAATCCATCCATAGTTCTATACATACATCATATATCTACACATCAATTCATATACATACATTTTTTTTATTAAACGTTAGTGGAAGAGGGCGCCAAATAAGATGCCACCAAGTTAAAGTTTTTACACCTGGGTCGTGATTCTGAACTGGAAAAAAAAAACGGAAACGGACCTCTGACCTTCAACGCTCAGGGCAGACCCACGCTGCCTGCGGATCAATTGTACTCCTTACGGGACCTCTCCGCCGTGTCCTCGGCATTCTTGGTCTTCTCTGCCGCCGACTCCTCCGCCCCCTCAGCAGCCCGGGCGGCGTGGTCCTTGGACTCGGCGAGCGGACTCTCGGCGGTGGCGTCCCTGCTGGCGACGCCGAGAGTTCGGCCGACAGTGCTCAACAGCGACCCCGCGCCCTGCTGCACGGTCTCCAGGATCCCGCCGCGGTGGACCTCCACGTGCTGGGACTGCGGCTGGCCCTCCTCGTGCGCAGCCCCGGCGAAGTCGCCGACCACGCGCGCACTCTCGGTGCGCTCATGTGTGATCTCGCGCGCGGCCTGACGTGCGTGCGCCATCTGCTCGCCCGCGCGCTGCGCCTCGGGGCTCGCCGCCGCTCGCTGCTCCTGCCTCGACGTCGACATCGCTGCGCCGCGATCACTGGTTGCTCTGCTTGCACTCGACTTGGTGCCTCCTGCTGTCCTGCCTGCCGGTGCCGGCGATGATCCGTCCGTCAACACGATGGAAGAAGGGATTTCTATTTCTTATTATGGAGACTATGCTCCAGCTCAACTCGTCTCCGACAGACACGTACTGAACTGTGCAGATAACGGTACACGCACTCGTCGACGCGTACGTAGACCTGTGACTTGCCACTGACCAGAGACGGAACCAGGGGGTGCCAGCAGGGGGCCGTGGCCCCCTTGCACGGTAGATTCAATGAATAAGTATATATATTTGAATTTATATAGAATAAAAAAAGTAATTTGATTAAGTTTTTATTAAAAAATATAATTTTAGTTATAAATAATATAATTTTTTAAAAAACTATTAAAACCTATAGTTATGTATATTTTTTTACGCTTAAAATACGATCATATTCGTCGGACCCCCTCAATTAAAAACGCTGGTTTCGTCGCTGTCACTGACACGACGACACGTACACCCGGTCACGGAGCGACCCCGGGCTCCGTCTGATGGAAGTAACACCCGGCGGGACCGTCGTGAGGGAGCAGCGCGAGCCGGACGGCTCCCCTGGCGCCTTCCTCCGGCGACATGACGCCCGTGTTCCAGTTGATCTCCGTCCTGACGAAGCCCGGGTGCACGCAGTTGACGCGCATCTCCGGCAGCCGCCTCGCCAGGATCCGGGTGTAAAGGTTCACCGCCATCTTGGACACGTTGTACGCCGGCAGCATCGTCGGCCACCCCTCCTCCTCCAGACGCCCGCGCCTCAGCGCCTCCAGGAACTCGTCCAACATAGCTTCGATTCGCTGCTCGTCCCAGGCGCCGGCGTCGCGCAGCTCCTCCCGCAGCTTCTCGTTCGGCATCCTCTGGTGTCAGTGTGGTGTGGTGGCAGAGTGAGTGAGTTCGTTGTCGTTGTTGTTGTGCACACAACACAGCACAACATTAGAGCTAGCTAGCATGGTTAGTTTAGGGAACCTAAGCTAGTAGGTAATAGCTACTTTTAGCTCTGACCGAAGTGAGGAGGTGTTCACGATCCTTGCTCCTGACGAAGATTGTTTCAGCAGGGGAAGGAGACCTTCTGTCACCCGTTTGATTCCATAGTAGTTTGTGTTGAGACATTGTACAGCTCTATCATAGGTTCGTATGACCACACCTTCCAGCAGATTGGCGGCCGCGCCTGATAACTGCAATCACAAAGGCATTGAACAAATGAAAAGCTCGTCCCTGATTTGGGTTTGGGGGCGGTGACCAGCGAAAGGTTGTTGAAATTGCTGATCCTGAATATTATGGTACCAAAATCAGATAACGGCAATCATACATAATAAGCTCTTAACCTTCCCTTATCTAAAAAAAACTTCTTAACCTTGTACTACTTAGGACTTAGGAGTACTATCCAAGGCTAGCCTGAAGATGCTGGGAGGTAGAACAACTCAACGTCTCAACCCAAGAAAACATGCTTCAAGTCAAGAAGAGTCTACATAACATACCCATGTGCTAGGATCAATATTGAGAGCTCTCACGGCATCCTGGTCTATTACAACTTCTCCGATTCCTGCATTGTTCACCTGCATGTATCAAAGACTTCACACTCATTCATACATATGTTCACTTCATTCTCAAGTACTGGCTAGTAGGCTACTACTAGCAGAAAGACTTCATCTTTACCAAAATGTCAAGCTTCCCATATCTGCTCTCGATATGCTGGGCTAAGGAGGCAACACTATCATCATCCAGGACATCCAGCGGATGGTACATAATGTTGGAGAGGTTGCATCCGTGCCTAAGGGATTCGACTGCGTCGTTTCCTCTTTTCTCATCCCTTGCTGTGAGAATGACCATTACACCCTGCACAGCAAGCTGCCGGCATACCTCCAGGCCAATTCCCTTGTTTCCACCAGTGACCACTGCAAGCCTGAGTCACATGACACAATTTAACATACTTTCTGTTTATCTGGACTAGAAGGGGAAAAAAAAAAGGAGTGTCATTTTACAGAATTACAGTGCATGAATAAATCACCTTTCCGGTTTTGTTTCATGCTCACGGCTCTTTACCTCAAGCCTGAGGAGCATGGAGTTTGGTTAATCATATAGTATGAATTTACAGCTTAGGAAAGAAAGTACATTTATGTGAAAAAATAAACAATGTTCCTCGGAATGGATGTATTAACAAGAGTCTCCCTTGCCCATAATCTCCAAGCTAATCACCACGATT
Organism: Bothriochloa decipiens; assembly: GCA_023333625.1. Taxonomy (NCBI): domain Eukaryota; kingdom Viridiplantae; phylum Streptophyta; class Magnoliopsida; order Poales; family Poaceae; genus Bothriochloa; species Bothriochloa decipiens. The sequence continues at coordinate 994,876 of CM041631.1, forward strand.
CAAATCTGAACTTGCAAATTAGCTTATCCAAAAGCATTGTTCAGAGTTCAGACCTGCGGTGTGGAGACGGCGATGTTTGCATCGCCCCAGCGGCCGCGCGCGGGCGCTCATCCATTGGTGCGGCGGGGAAGGTGAAGTGACTCGTTGCTGGAAGCGGAAGGGTATGATGCGGCCGCGGCACGGGACGGGCCTTACATAACCAGCTCGCGGACGCCTCGAGATGGCGCATCTCTAGATCGTCTTGTACCTCTTGTCTCGCTCTTGCTTGCCTCTCGGGTGGGTCGCCCGTTGTCTTGGACGCCGACGGCGGGCTGCGGGCTGCGTGCGTCAGCCGCCGGCGACTGACGCGAGCAGCGGGAACTGATTAGAGGCCTTTATTTTTCCTTCTTTTTTTCAAGGCTATATACAATGGCAGGATACGCAAAAGCCAAAAGGCACAAATACGATAGATTTAGAACCGATGCATCTATGCACCATCTAGTCATCCAGTATATACATAGAAAATGAGTATATTAATCCAATTCCAACATATGAGCATCAACAATTTCCTTTTTGGCATTCGATCTGATTGGCTTTTCGATGAGGGCAGCTCTTTATTGGTGTTTAAAAACACAAACAATGAAAATTTTCTTCCAAGTGGGAACAGAAACAAAAACAACAAAAAAAACCATATGGAAGCTGCACACTGCTCCAACAAATCAAATCATTTTACCATGTGTATTGTGAGTTTATTATATGATCATGAATTCAAAATGCCATAAGCGGATCTGAAGCTGTCCTTATTATCGTCTCACAAAAGCTAGAAAATAATACCATACAAACCCGGAAACGATGGGTCATTCAATCTGATCACCACACGTTCACTATTTCTGTCTGATCAAAATAGCACCCAGTTGGCCCATCGTCAGGGAGCAGAGCTAGCATGACTGGCCCTCTCGCACCTTGTTCAGGCGTCAGGACCCCAAGATTCCAGTTGATGTCCGTCTTGACAAAGCCAGGCCGCACACAGTTGATGCGCATCCCTGGATACCTCCTTGCCATTATCCTAGTGTAGAGATTGATGACCATTTTTGATACACTGTAGGCTTGTAGCATCATTGGCCACCCGGCCTCTTCTAACTGCCCACTCTTTAGGTCCTCCAAGAATGTGTTGAGCACTGTTTCTATTCGGTCCTCATCCCAGACATCAATGTTGCTCAGATCATTTCGCAGCTTCTCATTTGGCATTCTCTGGCAACAAAATCAAATTTGTGACCTATGACAGATAATATAGAGGCCTTCTCCAGTCATCTAAGAATGCAGGAATATTAGAGGAGGAAAAACAAGTTTAGTTGATGCACCTTCAGCTCCGATGCAAGGGAGGAGGCATTAACAATCCTTGCTCCTGATGTAGATAGCTTCAAAAGTGGAAGAAGAGCCTCTGTTACCCGTTTGCATCCATAGTAATTGGTATTAAGACAGTTGAATGCCTCATCATTGGCATTCTGGAATACTTCTTTGAGAAGATTAACCGCCCTGCCAGATGTCTGAAACACAAATATTAATGAGTTCCAAAAGCACTTACCAACAAGAAGCTATTCAAGGCCGTACCAAAAAGGGGGAAAACCTGTACTTCTACAAACATCAATACAAGGTTCCCTTAAATAGCATGAATAGATAAGCTCCCAAAAGCTAAAGAACAATCACAGTACCCATGTCTCTACATCTATGTTGAGTGCTTTCAGGCCTTCCTCATCTGCTACAATTCCTGAAACAGCTGCATTGTTCACCTGTATCACTCATCATATCATCAATCACGTGTACTGAATGGCACAAAGTGATGTCATTTAATACCAAAAAAAAAACAGTAGACTACCAAGATGTCGAGCTTCCCATATCTTCTATCGATATACCGTGCCAATGTGGCGACACTATAATCATCTCTAACATCGAGCTGGTGGAAGATTATATTGGGGAGTTGAGATTCTCGGCGAAGGGTCTCAGTTGCACCTTTTCCTCGTTTCTCATCCCTTGCTGTGAGGATAACTGTCACGCCCTGGAGAGCAAGCTGGCGGCATATTTCTAGGCCAACTCCTTTGTTTGCACCTGTGACCACAGCAAGTCTGACGTACTGGCCAAATATTAGCATCCATGTTCACCAATAAAGGGCATGGCTTTCATAGCAAATAAAAATCACCTATCAGGAATTACGTCAGCATCATCATTTCTCACTGCATCAAGCCTGTGGAGCAACAGCATGTTTGTTGCATCAGATAAAGCAGTTAAAAACACCCTTTTTGGAAGAAATCAGAAAAAGAAACAATTAAGAGATGCAAATGCAACTCAAACATATGGAGTAATGACATTTGATGCATCAGGTAAAATAAAAAGTGGTCATAAAAATGTGAGAAAATTGACTGTGTGTATATGCAGCTCTATTATGTGTTTTCCTTATAACATAAAGCGGTAATAATATTAATCTAGAGTATAAGAACCATGTACTTAGCACAGGTAGATATTTAGTTTATCTACTAGTACAATAGATAGGAGTTTGGACAACTTTTAGTGATGCCACACTTATCCCTCATGGCTACATGACAATAAATTATACAAAATGACTCCAAGTCATAGAACAAAACTAAATGGCTTTCATTAAGAAAGTAAATGTTCAAAACCAAAAAGAAAAGAAAAAAATCAAAAAACATTTTGGTTTGTGTTCAAAATTAAAAAGAAAGCGCCTATATGCTTAAAATTCAAAGGCAAATAAATGTGAAATGTTTCTAATCTGTAATGAATCCAAAATGTTACTCTAACTTGTGCGCGCTGTCTCAATTCGTACAGAAACCATCACCACAAAATCACAAACGTATTTTTTCCATTGAGGAGACCGGGCCAAGTTGAAATAACTTGGCAAAAAGGACAACAACTGAACATTCCAGTGGCAAGGCAAATTGGACTTTTTGTGTGTTCAGTCTAACTGCTTGTGCCTGACCGACTATACATGTGGCTATGTCTTGTATGCACCGGCAAATTAGGCAAGACAGCAAGAAAGTACATTTATGTGGAAACAAGTGTTGGTTATGTACTCAACAGTCTCGCTTGTCTATATCTCTAAACTAATCATCGAAATCTAAAACTGAACTTGCAATTTAGCTTATCCAAAAGCCGTGTTCAGATAGTGCAGACATTTGTATTGCATCATCTTGTTCCAAACAGAATCGATAAACAGCGTGAGGAGAGCATGTGCAGGGCAATAGATCCACGCGGAAATTAACAGAACGGGGGCAAGGAGAGAGGACGCAAACCTGTGATGCGGAGGCGGTGCCCTTGCCACTCGCACGGCCGTGTGTGCACGCTCATCCAATGGTGTGGCAGGGAAGGTGACCCGTTGCTGGAGACGGGAGGGGGATAATGGAGGAGCCAGCGCGCAGGGACGGACGCGGACCATACATGGCGAGCTCGCGGACGCCCGGAGGCCGTGGTGGCGCATCTCTGGGTCGCCGGGTCGGGTGGGACGGGTGTGGTAGGATAGTTGAACGCACAATTAAAGGCGAGGTTAGCCGCCGTATCATCTACAAGTACTAATTACTCTAGCTTTTTTTTTTAAGTAGTAGACTGATAGTGTGCACGCCGGCGCTGGGGCTGTGGGCTCCGTGCGCAGCCATGTGCCGCCGCCGCCGCCCGCTGGCGCTCTGGAGTCCGGGCGGCAACAGATCAGGGGGCCCACGAAGCAGTGAACCAATGACGTGAAGGGCTTTGGCAATTGGCAAAGGCTGGTTTGACTAATTGAACAGAACATTTCCTTCTTTTTTCCCCTTTTCCAGACTAAAATAGTGAGATGCCGAGAAACCACAGATACGAATAAAACAGAAAAAGTGCAGTATGTATCCGCCATCTATCTTAGAAATGCTTTAGCCAATCCCAACATATGAACATCAACTATTTATTTTTAGGATCCAATCTGATTGGTTTTTCAATAGGCGACTCTTTATTGGTGTTGAAAATACAAATGTAGAAAAATTCGCAGGCGTGCAGCAGAACATATGGAAATCAACAGCTGCTCCAGCAACTCACTAGTCGCATATCCTCAACCATAAGATTATACAGTGTCTGTGGTTATCTGATCACGATGTCATAAAAGGAACCTAGTATGCCTCTATCCTTCCACAGATCTGGGAAATAATGTTATATAAATTGCGAAACAATGGCATTCAATTGTTTGTTCACCACACGTTCACCATTTCTGTCTGATCAAAATAGCACCCAGTTGGTCCATCACCAGTGAGGAGAGCTAGCATGACTGGCCCTCTTGCACCTTGTTCTGGCGTCAGGACCCCTAGATTCCAGTTGATGTCCGTCTTGACAAAGCCAGGTCGCACACAGTTGATGCGCATCTCTGGATACCTCCTTGCCATGATCCTGGTGTACAGATTGATGACCATTTTTGATACGCTGTAGGCCGGTAGCATCATGGGCCACCCAGCCTCTTCTAGCCGCCCGCTCTTCAGGTCCTCCAAGAATGTGTTGAGCACTACTTCTATCCGGTCCTCGTCCCAGATGTCGATGTTGCTCAAATCATTTCGCAGCTTCTCATTTGGCATTCTCTGGTGACAATATCATGAGTCACGATGAATAAGGGTGAGTAACATAGATATCATCTCTGTTCGTGCAGAAATGCAGGGGTTTCAGGGTAAGAGGGTAAAGAAAACAAATATAGCTGATGCACCTTCAGCTCCGACGCAAGTGAGGATGCATTGACAATCCTTGCTCCTGATGTAGATAGCTTCAAAAGTGGAAGAAGAGCCTTTGTTACCCGTTTGCATCCATAAAATAATTGGTATTGAGACAGTTGAATGCCTCATCATTGGTATTCTGGAACACTTCTTTGAGAAGATTAGCCGCCCTGCCAGATGTCTGAAACACAAACATTTATGAACTCATCATTGGTTGTGGTATAACAGGGAATTTGTGGCCGTAACGAAAAAACAAACAGCATGTCCACAGACTAGATATAGGAAAACACGGAGTAATTAAATCATATATTGAGATGCTGACTCCAAAAGACTGCAGATGCATTCAGAACCCGAACTAAACAGCGTGATGAACAGGTAAGCTGCCAAAAGCTGAAGAACAATCAAAGTACCCATGTCTCTGCATCAATGTTGAGAGCTTTCAGGCCTTCCTCATCTGCTACTATTCCTGAAATAGCTGCATTGTTGACCTGAATCACCCATCACATCATCAATTATGTGTAATAAAAATACAAATTGATGCCATTTACTTCAAAAATAGGAGTAGACTATGATTTACCAAGATGTCGAGCTTTCCATATCTTCTTTCGATATACCGGACCAATGTGGCGACACTATCATCATCTCTGACATCTAGCTGGTGGAAGATTATATTGGGGAGTTGACATTCAGAACGAAGGGTCTCGGCAGCATCTTGTCCTCGTTTCTCATCCCTTGCTGTAAGGATAACTGTCACACCCTGGAGAGAAAGGTGGCGGCATACTTCAAGGCCAACTCCTTTGTTTCCTCCTGTGACCACCGCGAGTCTGGTATACTGGCCAAATATTAGCATACATGTTCACTGTTCAGTAATGAAAGAACAACATGGCTCTGGAAGCAAATAGAATCACCTTTCAGGAATCTCTTCAGCAGAGTCATGATGCCTCACTGTGTCAAGCCTGCGGATGAACATGATTTTTGTTGTTGCATCAGATAAATAAAGCTGCAAAACAATACCTAGAGGCTAGAGATGCAAAAGCGGGAGGTGGTTAAATCTTGGTGTATAGAGTGGCCCATGGTCCCAAAATGGGCACAATTTTTAAACGTATCCTTCTCTCTATTTCCATCCATTATCTTTTTTTTTTAGAAAACTAGGACGTGACTCAAAATGCCTTTTTTTCATTAAGGATCTGAAATAAAAACTGAATGTTGAATTAGAAAAATTAGCTCTGCAGATTGCTATACAACTGCTTTTGCTTGACCTGGCACAACAATCTGCAGATATTTATATATGGTAATTCAAACTGCGTATAAACCATTGGTTCAAACCGCAAAAAGACTGTCTTTAGCCCTTATACTATACTACTAGAATTGCATAAGAGTGAGGCGTCGATTCTTCAACCACTTCTGAGTGCCATCTCTACAGCTACAGCATGAACAGACGCAGGCGGATGAAGCGGAGGGTGAGGAACTGAGGATGGGACTAGGCAACGACCTGTGCGGAGACGAGTCCTGCATCCCGCCGGCGGCGACGTGTGCAGCTTTCTCCATGAGGTGGGATCGGATCGGACCCGCGGTTGATGTTGGGTGAGGAGTGGAGTTCCGTTGAGCGGCGGCGAAAGATTCGTTGACCAGTGAGTGGAAGAAGGGGGCTGTCGGTTTGGCCCACAAGCCAGAGGTCCGTTGGGCCCTGCTTACTTGTATGGCGGTGGGGGCCCATAAACCAGAAGTCGCTTTGGCCCTGTTCGCTCGCTGCAGCTTTTTATTTTTTTTTTCTTGAGAACACGCCGAAACGCAGCTCGATCTTGCTTGCCTCTCTGGTGGGTCGCCCGTTGTCTTGGACGCCGGCGGCGGGCTATATAGGCTCCGTGCGCAGCCGTGTGCCGCCGACGGGGACTTTCGCGAGCGGCGGCAACTAATCAGGCCCTTTATTTTCCTTCATTTTTTTCAAGGCTATATACAACGACAGGATACGCAAAAGCCAAATACGATGGATGTATAGCTGATGCATCTATGCACCATCTAGTCATCTACTGTACAAATGAGTATATTAATCCAATCCCAACATATGAACACCAACAATTTCTTTTTTAGCTTTCGATCTGATTGGCTTTTCGATGAGGGCAGCTTTTTATTTTTTGTGTTTAAAGCACAAACACTGAAAATTGAACAAAAACAACAAAAAAGACCATATGGAAGCTGCACCAACTCCTCCAACATATCAATATCACACGCCCTCAACAATGAGAACATTTTACCTTGTGTATTATGTGCTTATCTATTGTGTGATCATGAATTCAGAATGTCATACTCACAAAAGCTAGAAAATAATACCATACAAACCGGGAAATGATGGGCCATTCAATGTGATCACCACACGATCACCATTTCTCTCTGATCAAAATAGCACCCAGTTGGCCCATCGTCAGGGAGCAGAGCTAGCATGACTGGCCCTCTTGCACCTTGTTTAGGCGTCAAGACCCCAACATTCCAGTTGATGTCCGTCTTGACAAAGCCAGGATGCACACGGTTGATGCGCATCTCGGGATACCTCCTTGCCAGGATCCTGGTGTAGAGATTGATGACCATTTTTGACACAATGTAGGCCGGTAGCATCATTGGCCACCCGGCCTCTTCTAGCCGCCCACTCTTCAGGTCCTCCAAGAATGTGTTGAGCACTAGTTCTATCCGGTCCTCGTCCCAGATGTCAATGTTGCTCAAATCGTTTCGCAGCTTCTCATTTGGCATTCTCTGGCAACAGTATCAAATGCATGCATAAGCTTAAGCTACGATGAATGAGGGTGAGTAACATGGATGTCTTCTTTGTCGGTGCACAAAAGCAGGAGTTTCATGGTAGAAAAAAGAAAAACAAATATAGCTGATGCACCTTCAGCTCCGACACAAGTGAGGAGACATTGACAATCCGTGCTCCTGATGTAGACAGCTTCAAAAGTGGAAGAAGAGCCTCTGTTACCCGTTTGCATCCATAGTAATTGGTATTGAGACAGTTGAATGCCTCGTCATTGGTATTTTGGTATACTTCTTTGAGAAGATTAGCAGCCCTGCCAGATGTCTGAAACACAAACATTTATGAGTGACCGAAGCATTCATGATTGATTGTAGTATATACAAATAACACGACATTTATAACCATAATGAAAAAAAGCAGTATTTTCACTGACACAACACAATACAGAAAAACAAGAAGTAATTAAATCATATATTGAGATTCTGACTCCTAAAGACTGCAGGTGCACTCTGAACCAAAAGTAAACAGCACCAATGGATAAGCTGCCAAAAGCTAAAGAACAAATCTTAAGTACCCATGTTTCTGCATCAATGTTTAGAGCTTTCAGGCCTTCCTCATCTACTACAATTCCTGAAATAGCTGCATTGTTCACCTGTATCACCCACCATATCATCAATTATGTGTACTCACAACACACAAAGTCATGTCATTTAATTCATAAATAGGATATTTACCAAAGATGTCGAGCTTGCCATATCTTCTTTCGATATACCAGGCCAATGTGGCAACACTGTCATCATCTCTGACATCAAGCTGATGGAAGATTATATTTGGCAGTTCAGATTCACGGTGAAGGTTCTCGGCAGCATCTTTGCCCCGTTTCTCATCCCTTGCTGTAAGGATAACTGTCACGCCCTGGAGAGCAAGCTGGCGGCATACTTCTAGGCCAACTCCTTTGTTTCCTCCTGTGACGACTGCAAGTCTGGCGTACTGGCCAAATATTAGCATCCATGTTCATTCATATACGAACAGCATGACTTTGGAAGCAATATAATTAAAATCACCTTTCAGGAACCGCTTCAGCAGAGTCATGCCTCACTGCATCAAACCTGCAGATGAACGTGATTTTTGTTGCTGCATCAGATAAAATAAAGTAGCAAAAGATACCTAGATGCTCAAGATGCAACAGTGGGAGGTGGCAACGTAAATCATGGTGTATGGCCCACGGTCCCAAAATTGCCACAATGTTACATGTATCCATCTCTATGTTTCCATCCATCCATTATCTAAAAAGGTTTTTGTTTTATGAAACAAGGACGTGACTGAAAATGCCTGATCTCGTTAAGAGATCTGAAAAGGAAAACTGAATGCTAAACTAGAAAAAAAAAATGGACCTGCAGGTTGTATGTGGCAATAGGCAACAATCTGCACAAATCTGCATGTGGCAATAGGCAATTCAAACTGCATGTAAATCATTGGTTCAGAGCACTGTCTTTCGCCCGTATACTATATTAGTAGCAATGCATAATAGTGAGGCGTCGATTCTTCAATCACTCCTGGGTGCCATCTATAGCTACAGCATGAACAGAACAGCGCAGGCGGATGAAGCAGAGGGTGAGGAACTGAGGATGGGGCTACGACCTGTGCGGAGGAGACGAGTCCTGCGTCGCGCCGGCAGCAACATGCGCAGCTTTCTCCATGGAGTGGGATCGATCGGAGTATCGGACCGGACTGGACCGTGCCCGCGGTTGTTGTGGGGCTGGGGAAGGAGGGGAGACTGCCGGAAAATTCGTTGACCACCATGGTGGAGCGGAGTGGAAGGGGTAGTTTTTTTTTTAGCAAAAATCGGAAGGGGGAGGTGAGCTGAGCCCAGAAGTCGATTTGCGACTAGTTCTTTCATATTTCGAAATAAAAATTTAAATTTGTAAATTTTTTTAAAAAAATTAAAAATAAAAAAAATTCGTCGATTTGGGGTGATGAGGGCCCAGAAGTCTATTTGGGGTGCTGGGGGCCCAGAAGTCGATTTGGCCCGGAACCTCTCTCTCTCTGCAGCTATTTATCTCGATCTCACCATATCCTACCACAAACCAGGGGAGCCCCGCCGCCGTTTATCTCGATCTCACCATATCCGCCAATGCTGCGCCGCAACCCAACCCGCATCGAGCTCACCTCCGACGACCGCGACGAGCTCGAAGAGCACCTTCGCGCCGCCGCGGGGAGCACCCCAGCCGCCACCATCAAGGATCCGGCCGGGTACACCACTCCATCCCCGGTCCCGGGCCCGCAGACATCCAACCCCCTCCTCCACCTCCTCCACCCGCCGCCGGGCGCCGCGCCCACCAAGGCCCAGCGCATCGGCATCGGCATCGGCTTCTCCACCCCGCCAGCCCCGTTTCCGAACCTCCGCCCACCCCATCCTCCTCCCCATGGAGGTTGAGATCAAGCTCCGCCTCCCCGACGCCGCCGCGCACGGCCGCCTGTCCGATTTCCTCGCGCCCCGCCTCCGCCGCACCCACGCCCAGCGAAACCTCTTCTTCGACTCTGCCGCACGCACGCTCGCCTCCGCCACCGCCGCGCTCCGCGTCCGCCTCTACGAGGACGGGCCCGACGGCCGCAACCCCTCGCGCGCCGTCCTCGCGCTCAAGCGCCGCCCGCGGCTCGACGCCGGGGTCAGCCGCGTCGAGGAGGTCGAGGAGCCGCTCGACCCCGCGCTCGCCCTCGCCTGCGCCGACGACCCCGCCCGCCTCGGCGGCATCGACTCCCCCATCATCCGCCTCGTCGCCGCTGAGTACGGCGTCGGCGGGGACGGCGCGCCCTTCGTCTGCCTCGGCGGCTTCAGGAACACGCGCGCCGTCTACGACTACGAGCTCGAGGACGTCGGCGGCGGTGGCCTCGTGCTGGAGCTCGACGAGACGCGGTTCGACTTCGGGACCGGCTACGAGCTCGAGTGCGAGACGGCGGAGCCTGACCGGGTCAAGGAGGTGCTGGAGCGCCTGCTCACGGTGGCCGGCGTGCCCTACGAGTACTCCCGCAGCAACAAGTTTGGCTGCTTCATGGCAGGGAAGCTGCTTCCTTGACTAGGCATGTCTTTTCTGCATTAAGCTGCATTGAACAGCTTGAATTGAATAGCAGTGACGCTTTGATTAATAAGTAGCAAAATATAAGTGTGGCTTCTCATATTTGGTGTGTGCTTTGGTTTTGTGGCAAATGAACTTAATGCTGAGCCTTATCAAATTCGATTTCTCCCAAAATCCTTGGACCTTGGGGGCAGGGCAATCCATCTAGTGTGCTGGACAAAACTTGGTATTTCAGTACAAGAGCCCTTGTTAGACCATGCCACCAGCTACTGTACCTTCATTTTGTAACTCAGTATTGTTACCTTGTGAGGGCTACACCAGCTACTTGGTTGAGATTAGAAGCCTGCATTGTCTCATCTATATCGGTTAAAGTGGTGGGATCGAAAAGGAGTAACACTTATATCTTAGGTTGTTAACTCTAGACCTGTGATGAAAGGTTGAGGTTGGAAGGCAGCAGCATCTCATCTATATCAAATAAGAGGTAATTTGTTGAATTCTTAAGGCGTCTATTGAAGATGTTTTTCATATAAGCTTAATACTGTTAAATAAATAGGTCGGTAAGCTGTACTCGTGTTCGTATGTTCCAGTTCATACGGACCTTGTTGGATCTGGGAGCTCTTGTGGTCTAGTACAGTAGTACAGTACTAGTGTTCATCAATCTTTGTAGTAAATCAGATATCATTACTCATCTGACTCAGCTAAATCGCTGATCAACAAAGCCTCTAAGAACTGAGGCACCTCATCGTCCCACACTACACACCCATAGGCTGCTAATGTATCAGCAGGTTTATTACAGACTCGTGAACAGATGCAAACGTTCTAGGTTCCTCACATGGAAGACAAGCAGGTTTATCAGCAAGTTGTTTTTTTTTCTTCTGCTTTTTTTTTTTGAAATTTTTTTTTTTCTTCTGCTGGATCGTGTACGTTCTTTGGGCTTATGTGCAGGCCGGTTTTTTAGAAAGCGCTTCGCTTTGGGCCCGTGCCATGGCAACTGGCCATCGTGTTGTGGGCCAAGCCCACAGAAAGTTGATGGCAGCTCAGCCCATCTCGTATTCATAGAATCCGTTCTAGGCAGTCCAGGCTGCAAAGACCTTGATAAGCTTATCCTTTCAAAAAAAAAAAAACAATTTCAGGAAAACTCGACAGTTTGGAAAAGACCTCCCTCTGCTAGACATTACAGTTAATGTTTAAATTTTCTTGAACGGTAGAAAGATGGTTGTTTTGAACATGCCTGAGGTACATAGTCAGAGTCTGAGTCTCTGAGATTCCTCTTTGTTTTTTTCCCTTTTGTGGTTGGACTCGCAATCGCAACTCCGGGTCCTAGCAGTACCACGGTATCACTGTGTTTGCAGGTGAGGTAATAATTCAGAAAAAAAAAAAAGAACTGTCCCAAGTTAAGTGAACATGGACAGCTGAATGATGATGATTTGCCACCGGATCCAAGCAACTGCAACGGAGCTCGGGTTTCAGATGCAGAATTGCAGATGCAGTGCACTGGAGCCCTGAACGAACTCGATCTGAAGCAATGCAAGTGCAAGCAAGCGGAAGAGGGCGAGCAGGAGGTCCCGAAAGATGCGCCCCCGGCTGGTTTCCCCACGGGAACCAGATCCACCATGATCCGATCAGATCCTTGCGTGTCTGACGCCCAGGGAGCACGACCCTGTCACCGCCACTTCTCCATCGCCCGCCGCGCCCTCCGATCCAACACGTGCCCCCTCGTCGACCGGCGTTCACTGAACCTGTGCGTTCCTGGAGGAAGGCGAAGGCGACGCAGACGCATGTGCGTGCCTACACAAACAAACTGTTCTTGTTCTTGAAGCACCGGGCCGGCCGGCCATGGAAGCGCAAGGAATCGAAGGAAGGAGGGCTCGTTATCTGTAAACTGAAGTGAATTCCATCATCGGCATGTGCAGAGTGCAGCGATCAAGCGAGCTGCTGCTACATGCGATTGATCCCTCCCCGGGAACAGGGTGGGTGAGTCAGTGGATTATATTCGTCGTTGACAATTGATAATTTTATGAAATGTTGGTTTCGACTTTCAAACAAAAAATAGAGACACGCCGAGAGAGAAAATAAGAAATGTTAGCTGAGGCTGCAAGGGAGTCAACTTGGGCTAAACAATCAGCAGCAGCAGCAAAAAGACTGATAACATATGTAAAGCATTGACCTGATCATTGCTGCCATTTATTTAGCTTTACATATACTACTACTTATTAGTGGAGTGTATTATAGTATATGATTTGGTTGATTACAACTTGCAGCAGGCTGGTCTGCTAGTTGACTTGAATGAATGAACAAACACTTCAGAGGATGGAGCAGGCACGCACGTTGGTGCAAATCTCCGTCCTGATCTTCCAGACTAGTTTAATTTTATCCGATCCACTTGGCAGCAAAGCGTGCTGCTTCGACTCAAATTAAGCAACTGTATGTTGCTTAAGGCCTGAGGTTATGCCTTAGGAAGTCTGCATCCATATTAAAATTTCAGCAGTAGTGCTTCAAAACTGAGCGAGGTAGCTCTATCTCGCTATCGTTGGCACTACTGAATAATACTGATACTGATGGCCGACTCGACTCCTGACTCCTGAAAGCGATGCTACTTCTGCTGCACATACCTACACCGTACCACACACAGCTGGCTCCTTGGCTGCCAAGCAAGCCTCACATCACAGGCTTGCACGTCGACGTCCGGAAAGGGAGGTGGTGTTAGATTAGTGCAGTGGGCCTCATCTGATCTGTTCAGACGTAAACAGATGGATCGAATAGGCCCATCTCAGCTCAGCGCGTCAAAGCAAACCAACCGAAGAATAGCCCTCCGCGTGGGATTAAGCCGATGGAGTTAAAGTGTGTGGCCTACCTGGATAAATCGAGATTGGAATTGCAGATGCACCACCTCCCCCTAACCACAATCCGTCCTTCCCTTCTCTGCTTGTAGCTTCATCAAGTGATAGATAGATGGGCAGTGTTTATTTGTAAATAGACACGCTAAAATAGTCATCATACAGTTAACGGTTATCATTTAGCCATTTAAATGCTATAACTGTTAGACCAAAATACCCATCACTTGTTGTTGCAAGTCATGGTCATGCAGTGGAGTATGATAGTGCTTATGTGTTCAGCATATACAATGCTGATGAACAGCGGGGCTGTCATGCAGATGCCATCGTGTTTGTATGACCAAACAAAAAAAAAATTGCATTATGTTGCTGAGCATTTTTTTCTCTCAGTTTTTGTTACGTGACGGTCTCATATGGATCCTTGAAATGGGTGGCCGGTTGTCTTCTAACAATTCGAGTTTCCTCACCAATTGCGATGCTTGTCTGTATTTGCTCCATTTTCTTTCAATCTTCCGTCTCCCCCCTCTTTTGTCCTTCTCTAGATGACCTGCTTTGTTCCCTTTTTTCCACTTGCACATGCATTGGTGCGTGTTCGGTACGGTACTCGTATATATCTTCTTCTCGGTTCCATTCCGTGGCCGGTGCTGGTTGACACCCATGAACTGCTGTTTATGTTCTTGCTCGGGCTAATTGTGTTACTTTTTTAAAAAAAAATGCTAATTGTGTTCTAGCAGATCCTAATTAAGTAGCTCTTACTTTAGCAAAGCAAATCTCAGGGAAAAAAAGTATTGCACGATGCTTGCATGATTGCACCAGTAATAAAGGTTTTAACTCTTTTGTTGAAAAAAAAAAGGTTTTAACTCTTTTCTTTTGCCTATACAAATAAATCCTCTATCAATATAGGCTTTTACTCTCTCCGTGCACAGAAACAAAACAAATAAAAGAGAAGTTAGATAATTTTGGAACTGATAATTATCCTAAACGCAAAACTAGTAGCTCCAACAAGAAGAAACAAAGAGAGTGTCTTAAGTAGGCGAAATAAACGTGCATATATAATTGCCTTTTGGTTGCCACTCCCATTGCTTATGTCCCATCATCGATCTCAATGACATTGACAACCTCGCTCGATCATGGTATAGCTGGTACGTATTACTAGGTTAGCAATGGCGCTAGCATTTCGTCAACAACGGCTTGACATTGAGGTTTTTTTTTTTTTGAGGGGACTTGACATTGAGCTACGTACTTGTGAATTTTCACATGGTGGAAAACTGAAAAAATGTAGGAGAGCGCACGTCATTTCCTATTACCGCGGCCCGTGCAAATTTGGGGACGTCTCCTCCTACACAGACAGCTTCACACGGTCGATCACCTTGCGCGTCCTGCACCCCCATCGATATATAGCTCCACTGCGCCCGTAACAATAAGTCCACTCCACTACTCGCTACGCCAATACCAAAGTAGCAACTAGCAAGCTCCCTCCCAAGGGCTCCCTCCCGCGTGGTGTGGTGTCCCTGCCTGCCTGCCGGCTCTACCTCTAGCTACCTCTACGCGCGGGCGCGGCGCGATGATGGGAGGAGGAGGGGCGCTGATGCTGGATCAGCGCATGGCGGCGGGTGACAAGGCCATGTTCGGGTTCGGGGCAGGCGAGTGCTTCTTTGGAGAGGGCGACCTCGTCAACCCGGCGCCGGCGCCAGCGACCGAGGAGACGATGGCGATGAGCTTCCCCTTGGACGAGATAATGATGAGCGACGACGACGACGTGGACGGCATCGAGGAGCTGGAGCGCCGCATGTGGCGGGACCGCGTGCGGCTCAGGCGCCTCAAGGAGGAGCAGCAGCAGCAGCAGAGCGGCCGCCCTCCCGCCGCCGGGTCCGGCGTCAAGCAGGAGGCCAGCGGCAGCAGCAGCAGGCAGCGGCAGTCGCAGGAGCAGGCGAGGCGCAAGAAGATGTCGCGCGCGCAGGACGGGATTCTCAAGTACATGCTGAAGATGATGGAGGTCTGCAACGCGCAGGGCTTCGTGTACGGCATCATCCCCGAGAACGGCAAGCCCGTCACCGGTGCCTCCGACAACCTTCGCGCCTGGTGGAAGGAGAAGGTCCGCTTCGACCGCAACGGGCCTGCCGCCGCCGCCAAGTACCAGGCCGACAACGCCGCCGCCGCGGGAGGAGCAGGCGGCGACGCCGCCGGCGGTGGCACTGATGGCATGGCCAACGCGCCGGTGGGCCCGCACTCCCTGCACGAGCTGCAGGACACCACGCTGGGCTCGCTGCTGTCTGCGCTCATGCAGCACTGCGACCCGCCGCAGCGCCGGTTCCCGCTCGAGAAGGGCGTGCCGCCTCCGTGGTGGCCCACCGGTGCGGAGCCGTGGTGGCCGCAGGCCGCCGTGCCGGGGGTGCTCGGCCCGCCGCCGTACAAGAAGCCGCACGACCTCAAGAAGGCGTGGAAGGTGGCCGTGCTCACCGCCGTCATCAAGCACATGTCCCCCGACGTCGACAAGGCGCGCCGCCTCATCCGGCAGTCCAAGTGCCTGCAGGACAAGATGACCGCCAGGGAGATCGTCACGTGGCTCACCGTGCTTAGGCAGGAGGAGGACCTCTACCTCCAGCTGCACCCCGGCGCCCGCCCGGCGCAGTCCTCCGCCGCCACGATCCCGTTCTGCGCCAGCTCCGGCGAGTACGACGTCGAAGGCGCCGACGGCGAAGACACCGGCCGCAACCAGCAGCCACCCTCCAACGCCGCCGCTGCCGCGTTCGTGGACCTTTCGTCGTCGTCGTCGTCCATGGACGATGCCGGCCACAGCAAGTTCGTCATGGCCGCGACCGCGGCGCAGATGAAGGAGGAGGCCGCCGACGCCGAGTTCCTCCAGAAGAGGAGCGCCGTGGAGCCGGAGCTGATGCTGGGCAGCAGCTTCCGCGCCTACACCTGCGGCAACGTGCAGTGCCCGCGCAGCAGCACCTCTCACGGGTTCCTGGACCGGAACGCGCGCAACGCGCACCAGTACTCGTGCAAGTTCAACAACAGCGCCGGCGTCGGCGTGGGCGTGGGCGTGGCCGTGCCGCCGCCGTCGCGCGCCACCGAGTCCGTCTTCCCGGCGTCTTTTGGCCCGACAGGCCAGGCGGCGGCGCTCAGCGGCCTGGACTTCGACTTGCCCGTGGATGGCCAGAGGTCGCTCGCGGAGCTGATGGACATGTACGAGGCCAACGTGGGCGGCGCGGCCAGGAGCCATCCCCTGGTGAGCAACGTGGACACGGCCGCCCCCGGCGTGCAGGTGTCCGGCCCATTTCCGACGCCGTCCCTGTTTGGCGACGCCATCAGCAACCTGATACAACAGCAGCAGCAGGGCGCGGCGGCGTTCTACGTCCGTGACGACGCGCCGTTCGGAGGCGACATCGCCGCCGCGTCGCCGGAGCTGAGGTTCGGCTCCGGCCTGAACGTGGCGGGAGGCGCCGCGCACTATGGCGGCGCGTCGCAGCTGCAGCGACCGCAGCCGCACAAGTCCACGGGATCCAACGCCAATTGGTTCTACTGACTGCCGGCAGAATCATGGATGGGATGGAGCTTAAACTTAATCTTAATCTTAGGGATTAGAATTCACGTGCAGACGAGCTCGTCGGTTGTCTTCAGTCTTGTATTTTGAGTATTGTATAAGCCTGCAAATGGGCAATGGCTCATGCCGCCGTCCATCCATAAACTGATAAACCACCTCATTCTTAATGGGGGTTTCCATCTTGCTCAAACTATTTTAGCTTCTATCTAGCAAATTATTACGTATGACTGTTGAATGGAAATTCTCCACTGAAAATGAGATGGATGAGTTGAGAAAGCCGAGACATTATAAAATATTCTGACAATTTTAGGACCAAATAAAAAGTCTGACAAAATACTAACTTTTCTCACTCATTAATTAAAGGACAGTTTGGATCCACCGACATATTTTAGCTTGCAAATTTAGCTGCCAGGATCCAAATCACAGCTAAAAACCCAACGAAAAAGGGCTTTGAGGAAGCTGACAACTAGCGGTGGCAGTGATGGAGACAGTGAAGGAGGCACATTGTTCGCCGGGTAGTTGGAGAGGTCAGTTGGTTGGTGCCGGCAACCATAGAATTGACATGTGGAGAAGGATTTATTTATTTAAAGACAATATTGCGTGTGGCCAGCGCGCGCAGACAGGCCGTCCACGTCATCAAAATTATTTTCGAGCGTCGGATTTGAAAATCAACGGTCCTTCTGTCTTTTCGCTAGATATATATTAGCTCCAACCCTAATCCTGTCTCTCACTCTCATCCGCAGCCTCCTCTCCTCCCACTCCCTCCTCTCTCCTAGGCCCGACGGGCTCCTCCCGCAGCACACGTTGCCGCTCCCGCTCCCGGCCTCCGGGCGAGGGCACTGCAGCCCACCAGCGAGGGAGGCACCCGACGGGGTGAGCGCCCCCCTGGAGGCGATACGGGATGAGCGCCCGTCATCCCCGACGTGGTGGTGCTGGTGGGCACTACGGCGTGGGCGAGCGCACCCCCTGGCGACAGCGAGATCCGAGAGCATGCCCAGGCATGGTGGCGCGAGGCCCCAGCGCGACAGCCGGGCAGGTGCGCACCCCATTGTAGAGGTCAGAGCCCCGGCTATGGAGAGCCGGTCACGGTGGCACGAGGGGTCAGCGCACACCCCACGCGTGTTACGATACGACGACGCGAGGAGAGCGCACGCCTCAGCACGGCGTTGTGGCTTGCTCCAGCGCGGATGGCGACGGCGCGACATGGCTGCCCCCGGTGAGCTGCCAATCAGTCTTCCCTGTCGTCCGCCGGTGCACCAGGTGAGCCTCCTATCCTTGCTTTTTCCATGTGTTTCCCGGCCACTCGGCTACAGCTCACTGGTGGTCTGCTTCTCTGCACGGCGGCGCCTGTACAGGTGCTGGGGTCAAGAGGACGTTGAATCTATTGTGCTACCGGCGGCGGAAGATCTGTACCGGAGGCCCGGGAGGAGGCCCGGAGCTGTGTCCACACGTGAAAGATTCGGGCTTCGGCGTAGGCAAGTCCACACGCGGATGCCCTGAGCTGACGGCGCAGCAGCCCCGGTGGTGCGGACAGGCGAGGTAGACTGCCATCTTTCTCTTCTATGTCCCTCGCCCTCGCACTTTTTAACTCTGTTGGGGCAAACATCTCTCGGCACAAACAGAGGTGGCGACAGTAGAGGAAGGGGGCACGGGTCGGGCCACAACTCACGAGGGGCCTCAAGCGATCCCCTGGCCTGCGTACAATCGGCCGTGGCGGCTCGCTGCCTCTGGGTCATCACCATCGCCACGGCCTGCCAGGAGAAACCGACGCCTCTGCCTGCCAGGTGGGGCCCTTAGGCTCGGCGGCATGGCATAGCTAGACCGGAGGCGGCTCTCCGGACAAGGACGCGGCGGAAGCGCGTCGACCCGCCCCCTCCCATAAGCAGTACTTACTAGATCGAGCGTACGGGGCCACGACGATGACGGTAACGGTGCTTACGGAGGCAGCGGCTCCGGTGAGCTCGGCCATCATCTGATCTTGACAGGTAGTATCCGCTTCCGCCTCCGGTTGGTCTGATGTATCCGAAGTTTTTTTTGCTTGTCGGTTTTTTTTCTCTTGCTGTCTTTATCCTGTTGATGACCTCGACGATGTCCTTCCTGTTCCGACGCTGGCCCAACTGCTACCCCTAACATAGAGTGTTAGCGAACGGACAAACTCTGTCCTATGCTGTAAATACATAGTTGTTTCTAAATGTTTTACTTACCTTGTTTCAGGAGACCAGGTATCATGAGGTAAAAGCCAAAACAACAAATGAATTGATACATGATCATATGTAAACGATGTAGCTTCTCAAAGAAAGCTTCAAAAGCTGAAGACTAGGTTTTCGGGGATACTTTTGGTGATTGATCTGCCAAATTTTGGCATGGTTTTCATCAAGCAACACTTTGCCCTCAATCCTTTTTTGCCACGTTTTGACATTGCACCATTTTGATTATGACCAATATTTTTCATGTTTCCTGCAAAGCACAAATCAAACATGTCCTCAATCTTCTGTAATACGAGGACAAAAGAAAGGCAGACGCAAAATTCCTCTCGACGACGAAACAAAGTTCTTCCTTTGGATCGATGGCCTCGAGATGAAACAGAACAACAAAGCAGGTCCAACGCCCAATCACATCGTCCATAATTACATGACGACCGCAACGTGCTGAAGGCGCAGGCGCATAGAAAACTCGTGGCACGGTACAAGAGCCAGCGGCATCTCCTCTGTGCTCTGGCAGCTGCATGGCATGCACACGAAAGGGCAGGAGCTACTAGCAGCTTGACACGGAGCGTCGCGCAAAGGAAAAAGGACCATTGACTGGCTCGTTCAGTCACTGTGGCCCAAGCCCAACACGCGGTGTGCGGCGCGGCGGCAGAGGGTTGCGGCGGGCTGTTCCCTCCCTCCCTCCCTGAAAGCGACGCCGGCGCCGCGTGGTGGGAGTACAGGAGGACGGACGTGTGCGCTGTGCTCAGCTCTGATCCGCCGTGCGACTGCGCCGGCCGGTCCGCCGGTGGCCCGGTGGGTGCTTCGCCTGCGGACCTGCAGCTCGGTGGTCCTTGCAGGCTCACACGTCTCTTGCCTATGATTGGCCACGACCTACGATTACACTCTGTATCCACAATTCCACACACATCACACGCTGTCTGTGTTTCATTCCTTCGTCCACCAATCAGATCTTAAATGGCCTACATACGATTTTTCTTTACAAAAAAAGAGAGAAGCAAAGATAGTTTACTACTTAAAATTAAATGATGAGGACCCCTGTGCAATGTCCAGGATTTGTCCTGATCATTCAGCGGTATAGAACCAGATTATGCAAGCGCAAGATTTTGTCTAGCAACAGGGATACAACCAGGTTCAACAATAGCAATCTGAAATTATGTCTTCTCATCTATAGCAATTAGCAATAGTTCAGAGAATATTGCTGTCCTCACAGCAAGGACCTGCTATTCAGCTGTTCAGCAAAATACATACTGTGAACACATGGTTTTTACATAACCATTGTGGACCATCCTTATTGTGCGACGAACGATTGTTAACACTTTGTCATATGATTGGTTCGGTGGTTCTTCTGATCCCTTGGCACAGGGTTTATGTGTCGAAACGGTGTCTCTTGACTCGTGATATGCAGATTTGGAGTACGAATGCGGTGGCAGCGGTCGTGAGAAGGTTAAGTAGGGTGTGTCGTGCTGACAGGCCGGGTGCGGTGAAAGGCGGACGTTAGGCTTGGACTGACGGACCATACTGGCGAGTGGCCAGCCGCGGCGGCTGACACTTAGGACATCGACAAGCGCAAGTGTACACGGCGGGGGATGCGTACGTGGTACGATACTCGTGGGCGGTTTGGTGGTTTGACCTCAAAACCATCGGCTACGGTTTGATGGTTTGCCCTCAAAACCACCGGCGGCAGGTTTTGCGGGTTTGGGCCTCAAAACCCGGACGGAGGTCCCGATACGGACGAACGGCACGTGACGGCATCGGGGAGATTGCCTTGGAGCAAGGCTACCGGTGAGAAGGCACGGTGGCCGTCGAATCAAAAAATCTCGAGTTGCATCATAGTGCCCTTGACTAGATGGTTCACTCTAAAAAATTCTAGAAGCAGAAGTGAAATTATATAATAGGCCTACAAATAAGAGGGGACTGCCTCCGCTCAATCTGACGTCCCCCAATTTTGTTTTCCTGTTAGTCGTAGCTTTCCCCTTCACATTTCGTTATTATTTAGAGATCCACGAACACTAAATTTCGAGCATGTATTTCTGAGATTTTTGAGTGAGGAGAGGAGGCCCTAATTCCTCCTCGTGCTCTCCGGGCTTCAGCTATTTTGGCATGTGATTTTGTTCGCCGTGCTCGTGTTTGCAGTCATATGCTCTGTTTCCCCCTCTTCTGTTTTGTCTCGATTCTCTAGTCGAGTTGTTCTGGGCGATTTTGGTTGATCCATGATGGGCAGTGATATGTGCTGATCGATCCCTCCAATTAATCCCGTCCAATTTGGCACGAGCCTAGAGATCAATTGGTTTCTCGGTTTCAGGAAGAAAAGTTCGTTCTTGGCCGTGATTTGCTTTTCCCATGTCTTCGGTTGATCCTAGGTAATATGATCTTTTGGGATAGAATCGTATCTAGCTGAACTCCATCGGCGCCAAGTTTGATTGCGTCTCTTGCAGTTTTTGGTCCGATTCTCATCAGATTTTCAAGGGCGCCTTTTCTCTGTTCTTCGCTTGGTCTTGTGGTCTTGCTGGCGCTCGCAGATGGAGGACAGCAGCAGCACTACCGGCGCCGGTGCTATCACCGTGCATGCTCGGATGGGCGGCGCTAGCTCCTGAAGCCGTGAAGCATCCTGCTTGCTCGAACTGTGCTTTGTGCTTTGAACCACAGGTCTGCGACAGTTCGTCATTCTCTTGTTCGTCAGTTCCTATCGCGTGTGTGAGCACATCCAGACACATGATCCGGTTCTTGCCTGCAGCTGCTGTCTGCTGCTGTGTTCTTGTCTCTGAAAACCGGCACACCAGCAGGAAGCGGCCAGTTGCAGTAGCAGTTCGTTCAGCTAATCCACATCAAGTGCAAACCTTGAACGTGTGTTGATCCATTCAATCTGTGAATTGTCACTTTCAGCTACAGTAGCATATTTATGGCATGATATTCAACTTGCGTTTGCCAGATTGGTTAAAGTCTTTAGCTTTTTGTCTTCGTGTATTTGCTGAAAGGAAATTAATTCTGTATTCTTTGATACAGCGTGTAGGGCAAAACAGCAGGAGCCAAGCTTTTAAGCATCAGTCCAGTGTGTTCGTTTATCCAGAGTTCGAGAGCTTTTGGTTGCTCTTGTTTCTGCAGGTGTGTCTTGTGTTGGTGTTGTTGGGAGGCTAAGCATCATCGAGTGACGAGCAAATTCAACGAGTGTTTATTTTGTAGGGATCTGGTTTTTACTGGTAAAATAGAGTGCTTTATTTTTAACCGTTACTTTGTTCGTTTGTTTTTAAGAATTTTCAGTTGAGCTTCTAAAATTGCCAATCTGAAATTTTAGTTCGTTCTTGATTTGCGCGTTTGATCTTCGATTCGATCATCGTCTCTTGCGTTGTCTTAGTGGTGTCCTGCTGTGTTTCTAGGAAACATCCACCCGCTAGTTGGGCCGTGGACACTACGGTGTTCGCTTTACGTGTTTGACGGTGAACTTGGGATAGTGGCCTAATTATTTCGTGAGAAATTTGAGGCAACCATTTACCCCCTGGTCGTCATATCCGATCCTTCACAGACTTTTTCCAAAAGAATAGAGACAGAACACATGAATCAATACAAATAAGATAGAAAAACTTTCACGGTGGAAGAGAAGCTGCGGAAGTTACTGAAGACTCCACAATGACCGTAGGGAAATGGTTCTACCTTTAGACCGGCTTATAACTCAATAGTTTCTAGCGTTTGGGAGTTGTTTCGTTTTCATCTGGGCTCTTAGTCAGCTCAGCATCCTTTTAAGCCTTGTGAACAGGCATGGCCGCCTATGCGCTGTAAATTGATAAACCTTTTGTCTTTGGTAATGCTAAAGACAGGGGCGTTTGCCCTTTTACTTCTAAAGAAAAAGACTTCACGGTTTCACCTGGGCCTTGTTGCAGACACAGGCATAATCAGAAGGAAGGATCCACACAAAAATAAAAAGACGAGAAACAGAAACAAGCTTAAGATTAAAAGGGTGTCTGCCAACGTGCATGGGCAACACGCTACAGCAAAATGTGGCACGTCACCGAGATAATTGAGATTTTGCTATTCTTCCTCTAATCTCTTTTCACATAGCTTTTGGGCTTGGCCCATGAACGCACTCTGGCCTGCTACTACTAGGCCCGTGG
This sequence comes from Bothriochloa decipiens, assembly GCA_023333625.1. Classification (NCBI taxonomy): domain Eukaryota; kingdom Viridiplantae; phylum Streptophyta; class Magnoliopsida; order Poales; family Poaceae; genus Bothriochloa; species Bothriochloa decipiens. The sequence continues at coordinate 1,018,108 of CM041631.1, forward strand.
CCCCGATCACAAGGTAGTACCAGCTATACTATCAGCATCCTCGAGGAACCTCCGCATCCTGGATGTGGACCTTGAACTTGAAGCATCTGACCACCAGAACGCCTTGAGCTCCTCGGCGAAGTCCCTCTCCCTGCCGAGAACCACCGTCGCGTGGTCGCGCCTTTCCAAGACACGGAGCTCGGCTCGCGGGAGCTTCGCCTTGAGATGACGGCTGCACTCGACCGGAACCACCTGGTCGTCGGCGCCGTGAACCACCTGCACCGGGATGCCGGCCGCCGCGATGGCCTCCAGGTTCCGGTCCTGGAGCGCCGCACCGCCGCAGATGACGTTGTGCATGGTGTGCCACGCCGAGTGGTGGGTGTGCTTCGTCAGATCCCTCACCCTGAAATCCACGTCCCTGCATTGCATGTTTCAGCACTGTTCAGCGTGTCTGAAACTGTGAACCGTGCCTATTACGAAGTGTACGTACGCCTTTCTCGTGAGGAGGCTGAAGAGCCACTCCCAGAGCAGGTGGTTCTTGCAGACGAGGAAGCAGACGGTCCTCCCGATGTGCTCGTACCACGACATCACCGCCGAGCCGAACAGCAGCGGCGGCCACAGCTTCTTCTCGGCCAGCCTGTTGAGCGCCACCTGGCTCGCCTTCTGCTCGCACGCCAGGAAGTACGGCTGCAAGTGCAAGTGCAACCAACGAACACACGGTCAGTCGTCGTCACTGGCTGGTGTCTGATGCCTGTACTGTACTCACCGGTGCAACCAGTGTGATAGATTTGACTCGGGTCGGGTGCTTGGCAGCCAAGGCGAGGGCGATGACGCAGCCCATGGAGTGGGCGACCAGGTGGAAGGAGCCGTTGCCGCTCATCAGGCTCTGCGGTGGCTCGATGAGGCTCCTCTCGATCGCCTCCACGTGGTCTCTCACTCTGTACATGCAGTTCGCAGGCTTGGGGCTCCGGCCAAAGCCGAGGAGATCCACCGCGAACAGCCTGCAGTCGTCGAGGATGGAGGAGGACTCCCTGAACACGGTCTCCGCCCAGAAGGACGACGACGACGTGAAGCCGTGCACGAAGATGGCGTTCTCGGGTTCAGGAGTGGTCGTCGTCTCACTCTGTTTTGTTCCTGCTGCATCTGCAAACCCGTACCAGCGTTAGAAACAGAGCGCGGTACGTGTTTCTGGCATGTCAAGGAACGAAGCAGAGAAGAGGGATTAATGCGCATGCGTGGACATTGCCTCTCCGATCCGGCTCTTTGACGACAACGTGAAGCCGGCCGCCGCCTTCGCTCCGCCATGCGACGCACGACTTGCACGGGCAGTCAGACCACCTGGGGCTGCGCCACTTGCACGGCGCCACCATCTCATGATCCGGCGGCGTCCTTCTCCTCCTCCCGACGACGAGTCGCAGGAGGTACTGGATCGCGTCCCTGACGGCGCTCCTCCGGCCGCGCGCGTACAGCGTGTCGGAGACCTCGTCGTGGCCGCCGCCATCCACTGCTGCTGCGGACGACGCCTCGCTGATGCCGGCGTCATCGTAGCTCCTGTGGCAGTAGCAGCGCACGGGGCTGTCCTCGAGGACGCCGTCGAGGAGGGCGTACACGATGCAGAGGAGCGCGTCGGCGACGTCCAGGACCGCGAAGACGGCGGCGGTCAGCACCGTGGATGCCAAGCCGGCGGCCCTCCGTGGCCATGTGGTGGACGACGACCACCGGCTGGAGATCGAGAACGTTGGCATGGTTGGTAGGTGGTGCCAGAAGGGACGGGAAGGGTCAAGGCCTCAAGGGAGGCGTGGCGGCGAGCTGAGGGGACAAGGGTGGACAAAGCGGATGGAGTGGATCGATGCGAGCCGTGCGCGTACGTGTGCTGGCCGTGGCTCCACGTCGTCGGTGTGCGCGGACGGCGGAATCCGCAGGCAAAAGCCGGGACCCACACTTTCATGCCGTGTGCGTTTTCGTCTGCTTTTGCTCCGCATAAGCAGGGCGTGCGCAGACGACGCCATTGGTCGTGTGATGCTTCCAGCCCGAGATCGAGTGAAGAACACGATGGCGTTGCCTTTGGTTGTGCGCAGAGGAACATGTGGTGTGCGGTTTCGGCAAAAGAGGTGCTCAGTGTTTTCCTCCTCGGCGAGATTACACATGATCCAATTGACTTCATCTTCTGCTAGCATGTTTCTTCGTCTGAGCAATCATCTTGTTTTGAGTCTATCAACTAAGATGAGCTAAGCAAAGAATTTTATGCTCTTTGTACACCACGACTTCCAAGCCGACCTGAAGATGGGTGAGCATCAAGACCTTGGAATATGAACTTGATCGCCAAATCAGTGTCACATTTATTCTTCGCTGAATCATTAAAGCTAACTGTTTGAAGCAAGTCTTGCAAATTAATTACCAATATCTATACAGGCTTCCTGCGTCAGAGGAAACATTTGTCATCCGAGAACAGCACCGTTGAGCCGTCTTCGTTGTTGCAAGCTACATTACTTCGGTAGTGTGTGATCTGAGTCGTAGGACATTTCCACCACAAAGAGAGCGCTGCATGTGGCACTTCATTCATCTAGTATTTGTTCCGTACCAGGTTAACCCAAGAGATATCCACCAAGTTGTAGAATTTGTGCAAATGTTTCAAGAGCAGCGCATCCATTTTGCAGGTGTAAATTTATTACCCCCAGCCCTCCTTTGATTAGTCGTGTTGGGGGCGGAGAGCGTGTGCCACCCCGTCCCTTACCAGGTCACCAAAACGCTAGGTAACTGAGTCCAGGGTTCGGGTTTAGCTTCGTGGTTACCAAGGGAGCATTCAAAGCTAAACCGGCTGGCAGCCAGGCTTAGCTTCGGCTGGCGTTGACGACGGTTTCGGTGTAATCTCGATCGCTCCAGTATTGCGCATTCGGCGTAGCAGCTTCGGGGCGAGCAGAGCAGAGTAAGCGCCGAAGCAAGCGTGCTGGGCTGTAGGTAAGTCCTTTGCTAATATTGTACGCAGGGAGGCCAACCGCACGGGACGTCACGGATGGCTTGGTCGTTGCGTGTCCGGAGGCGCGGAAGCCGGTCGCGGGGCGAGACAACGCCGGATGGACATGGCTGTCCCTGGTCGGTCTAAAGCAAGCGACGAGAGACCGTTTCGCAGCGATAAAACTGTCATGTAATCGCTTACGGGCTGCTGCTCCCTGAAGAGCGTGTAAGCAGGACGGTCCGGTGCGTTTTAGCCGAAACCTGATTAATAAAAGCTTGTGTTACATTTCACGTTCGTGTCCATTATCATCAGGTACGGACCCTAAGGGTTTACCCTTTGGGGGCCGAATCAACAAGTCGTAAACAAAAAACCTCCTTTGATTTTGGGGATAATGACACGGAGCCATGCAACAAGGTTACTTCCTCGTGTGGGTGCAAGGACTTGTGACGTATGGTTGCAAATGGGTACAAGGACCCGGCCGTTCGCCATTTTTTGCCAAACTTTCCTTGCAAAATTTGTTGAAGTTTGAGTAAATCTTGACTTCGACTGTTATAGTTCAAGAAAAGATGGATACAATACTTTTTCCAATGAAGAAACAAGCTAATGAGAGGTGTTAACCAGAAAGCTCAGCTCAAAAAGTCCAATGTTTTTCGTGAGTGAAATAAATGGATAAAAAAAAAAACTGATGAACCCACCAGGCCACCAGATGGCCGTATCTGGGCCTAGGGCCACAGCCCTTGGCGTGGCCCAAAAAACCCGCCCTAGGCGTCAACCGCCACCACCACCGTCGAGGCGTCGCCGCCGGTATTCTTCCCACTCCGCCCCGCTGCGGCGGTCACTCTGCTTACACACCACGCCAAGCCACCCGCTAAAAGTGTCGCCGTGAAAAATTCCCAAACTCCTTCACCTCCCCTCCCGCCCAAAACCCAACCCTAACCCCCCACAGCCACCGCCTCCGCGCGCGCCCGCTGGCCATGGGGGCGCCGCGCGAGCTCGAGCTCTCCGACGAGGTGGAGGGCGAGGTGGACGGCACCACCGACTTCGTCTTCCGCCTCGCCGGCGACCCCATCCCGCTCCTCCCGGCCGACTCCAACCCGCTCCCGCTCTTCGACCTGATGTCCCCTCCCGCGCGCCCGCTCGCCGTCTCCGACCGCCACGCCACCGTCTTCCTCGCCCACCCCTGCGGTATCACCGAGGCGAATGCTTACTCCGCTCGGCATTCCAATCTCGATCTCACCGCCTAACTAGGGCTTCTCATTCGGTTTACAGGGTTTATAGCTGTGAGGACGAAGGAGTTGATCGAAGCCAGCAAGGAGGCGCGGGAGAATGGCAAGGCGAGCACCCGCTGCGCGCAGGACTGCTGCGTCGCCGACGTGCCCCTCCCCGGTGTATCCCTCATCGCGCTTTCCCATGATGAGTCCGTGTTAGCCGCCTGCACGGATACTGAGATCCAGTTCTTCTCGTTGGCGTCTCTGCTCACACATAAGGTTATCCGTTTTTTCTCGGGATCTCTGCAAAATTTCTGCATTCTAGATTTCTGTATAGGCTAGTGCAGTAATACGTGATACGAGAAGACTAGTTTCGCTGGGACTGATTAATTCAGTTTCTTCACAAACTTGAGTGACCTTTTCATGTAAGAGCACTATAGTCAGTAATGCATTAGGGGCATATCCATGTATTCTTCTCTCTGAGTAGTAGGACTTGGCGGGAGTTCAGCATTGGTTACTCCTTTATCGCTGCTGGATAAGGCCTGCATTGTGTTATTTATTGATCTGATCTGTTTTCAGCGCCATTAGCCTGTTCACAAGCTTCTGCTAGAGAATTTGTTATGACTTTTGTCAAGATTATAACATTTCTTAACAATTGCACTGCACAGGATGTGGTACCATCCTCATCATGTAGCCTGGGACGAGCTGGTACCATGAAAGATTTCAAGTGGTTGAATCATGCTTCTGCAGCATATCTTGTACTCTCAAATGGTGGGTTGTTGTGTCATGGGAGTTTGGCCGAAGGCCTCGAGGATGTGATGGAAAACGTCGATGCAGGTCCATGTCTTTTCCTAATATTATTCAGTGCATTTGAATTTGATGAACATATCATGAGCTGCGTCTATGACATTCTTAGTGTGTGAAATATGCCATGTACCTATAGAAACTAATTAATTCCAGTTAAGTGAAGTTCAGTGGTATGAATGGCGCTTTGGTGTTTATTGGTGAGAATGTTCATTTTTCTATGATAATAATTCTGTGGTTTCCAAATGTTATAGCATAGATGATACAGGCAAATAAGAACATGTCCATTGCTTACATGCTACAAGTTTCAAAATAAAGGAAATTGCAGTCACAACCTATAGAGTAATCTCGTGATCTATTCTTTCTAACGGCTACTCTTAACAAGGCTGACTGCATTAAATTTATCAGAGGTCTGTACAAGTGTACATCAATACTAATGCAAAATATTATATTTTATCTTCAGATGCATTGTTTACTCTCAGATCTTTATGCATTCTGCTTTGAAGTTTTTTTTGTTAGTTCTTTGCTAACCATCACTGTCTTGGTTCTCAAACTGAAGTAAGCTATCTTTTTGAAATGTATATAGTTGACTGTTGCAAGGAAGGGAATCATATTGCCGTTGCAAGAGGGAACAAACTTACCATATTATCACCAGATTTCAAGGAAATGTGCTGCATGTCCCTCTTGTTCCAATTGTGGTCTGATGAAAGCGATTCAGAGGGCACTACCATCAAAGGTAACCATACACCATTTTCTTGTGTACTTATTATATCCCTAGATACAGAATGAAATGCTCTAATTGTAATCTCATTGTTGTTTTTGTTCATAATTTTTTCCTCACAGTCTACCCAGCTGGCAGCTTGCTTGGGACTAAGGCTTTTTTGTTCTATATTTTTCATCAGTCATGTAAGGCTGTCAGTTGATCGAGATGGTCTACTAGTTAGTTAAAACACTAGTAAAGTGGAGGTGATCATCACCATATAATATAGTTGTTCCTTCTCTGTTGAAAAAACAGCACCGTGCTTACACTGAGTCACTGATATGTAAAATTGATTTATGGTCTATGGTAGATGAAGCTGATAGGTTTGGTTCTCATTAGGCCCTGAATTCATGAGTATCATGTGTCTCTTACTACATGTTTTTACCCTTTGACCAATCGATTTCGTCTTTATGAACAAATTGTGAGCACCAGAGTCTGTATGATGTCCACTTATTGGATGACCAGAGATTCTTGGAACAAGTTTATGAATTGCAGGGGAAAAAACTAGTTGAATTTCTTGACCTTAGTCATCCCGTACAATTATATATTGAAGAACCAATGATAAAATTGATAGCCCCTGAGGAAACTGTGATATATCTTGTCATCCAGATCCCTTAGAGAAGTGTTGTTTTTTTGACATTTGCTCCATAAACATTGAGATGTTATGCACAGGACATGGAGTCAGAAGTTTGTTTTGTATGTTTTGCAGCTGAAATTGCATTTAGTATTTACTTTTATTGTTCATTTTTGATGATTTTCTATTTGCGAGCAGTGGATTCCATTGGCTGGGTACGTGGTGATAGTATTGTTATTGGGTGTGTTCGATTAAATGAAGATGATAATGAAGAAGGCTATCTTGTTCAAGTTATAAGGACTGAAGAAAACACATTTTGTGAGGTTAGTTGGTCCTCTAGACCCCCCCCCCCCCCCCTCTTCTTTTTTTTGCTATCATCAGATTCATATCACATGCAATGTGCTATTTAGCCAAAGTATCATTTTCGTATATTTTTAGCAACATGCTTGTATATAGAGTTGCTTCAATAGCTAGAGATATCTCTTTGGGCACATAGCCAAAGTTTCATTTGCATACATTTTTAGGAACATGTGTGTATAAACTTTGCTTACCAAGATCATGTTTCAAGGATATAATCTGAATGTTTACCAAGATCATGTTCTTGGTTGGGATTTATGCAAGTTAAAATTGTGTCTATGTTTTTGTCTTAATATCCCAGATGTATAGCCTTCCATTGAATTCATGCGAATTGTTTTATTGTCATACCATTTTTTGGCAAGATTAATAAAACACATCTATGTAATTTTTGCCTTATCAAATATTACATTTTTAATTGGTTGAACTGAATGCGATACTTTTTGCAATGTGCTTATAGAGCCCAGGCAAGCCAGATGTTTATACGTATGTGGATTTTTTCCACGGCTTTATGGATGATGTTTTACCATCCGGAGTTGGACCTAATCTGCTTTTGGGTTATCTGCATCACTGGTATGTGGACCTAGGCCCTTAAGAAGCTTTATTGAGTATTATTCTCAACATGTATGTTGGCAGACTGTTATTGGACAGATTTATGAGTACTGAAATGGAAAGTGAATCTTCTGCATGGATTTCACCAAAAATCTTCTGAGAAGGGAATCCTTGATCCATCAACTCACCTGATTAAAAACATGCCATTGTAACAGTTACTAGTCATGTTATAGGTCCCATACTCCCGTTTGTCAATTTCTCCTGAGTTACATTTAGAGCGTCAAAGTCCAGGGGTCAATGAAACCCCAGTCACCAGTCCAGGTTCGATGGCTAGCAAAAACTTCTTATAAGAACAAAATCAGGGGACTTTTCTCCCCCAGGTCGAGTTTTTCAGAGAAGCCGAAATGTCTTACAATTTGAAATTGAGGGTGTACATTAGATAGAAAGAGGGATACGGTCAGGTGAGGTCCACCCCTTTTTGCTAGCCTATCTGCTGTCCACGGTGATATTTATTTGCTTGCTAAATTCTGGTTGCATTTCTCTTCTCTGGTGGGAACTTGTAAGTGGGGATTTAAAATTTTTTTTTTAGGGATCTCATGGTGGCTTCCAATAAAAAGAGCATTGATGAACACATTGCCCTTCTGAAGTGGCCATCTGCACATGATGATGAAAAAACTGTAACATATCTTGACATGTTGGAGGATAAATACAGTCCTAGGATTGACTTGCAAGGTAATCCTATCCCTGGAAACATGGCTTTTATGATATGCTGTTGCTTCTCTTCGAAAATGAAAGTCTAAACAGTTCTGGTCTTTTGTGATTTTTCAGAGAATGGCGATGACAATGTCATACTAGGGCTTGGGGTTGAGAATGTTTCATTATTTCAAAAGATCACTGTAACAGTTGGACCTGAACAAAAGGAAGTCGCCCCTCAACATATTCTACTCTGTTTGACTGGTGAAGGCAAACTAGCTGTATATTACCTCGCCAGGTATGTATTGTTTGTTGGTACTTGTCAGCGTAATTTTGTGAAAATTTGGTCACTATAGCTACTTTAACTTCTAAATATTGAACTTTTGTTGGAGAAACATTTTTGAATTGACACTGTATATTGTTTAGGATTTCGGACCCTTCTGATTTACCTCATGCTACTGTGTCTACCAATGAAGACTACGGTGAAAAACATATTTCACCTGCAGCTGTATCTGAAAAGGAGTTGACTCCAAGCATTACAGGCTCAGTATCTAATAGTACTCTCACAGAACTGGGTGCTGAGCCCTCTATTGCACAAACAGGTAAAAGGATGCTAGCCAAGAGCTTCTAAGTTGCACTTTGATGAGCTATCTTTTTTTTTTTTTTTCTCCAAGTGCTTTAGAAAACTAAAGTACCCTTATGCTATATCCTTGCAGGTAGCAAGCACCAGGAATCAGTGAATGTGAAAAACAGTAGCTCAGCTTCAAAAGAACAGGAAACAACTCGCAATTCGTTGGTTATTTCTTCCAATAAGAAGCCCTTAGACACCAAGCAAGTGAATTTGACTGCTCCACCTGCAGCCTTGCCTACCTTAGAATTAACAGGAAACACAACACCTACAATATCATCCAGCTTTTCCACTGTTAGTAATGACGGCATGAATCCAACAGGAGGCAACGCGCCTAATGCTTTAGCTCCTTCCTTGCAACCAAGCAGCAGAAGTTTTGGAAACAGCCAAACTGGTAAAGAAGGCCTGGATTCAGCTCAATCAGTGGGAATATTTGGTGGATCTCAAAACTCCAATAAAGATGGTGATGTCTATGGTTTCAAGTCTTTAGTGTTCACCTCTAGTGGATCTGTACCTGCCAAGATTGGAGAAAGGAATGAGGTTGGTTTTGGAGTTCCTTCGCTGCAAACCAGCTACACCGCTGATAGAAAAGTTTTTGGTGCTCCAGCTGCCTTAAGTTCTGTACCTTCACCGTCGATATCTCCAGCTAAACCTTCCCCAATTGGATCTTCATCAAGTGGATTTCGGACAGGAAACTCTGAAGCACCTCAATCATTGCGTGGATCACCTCTGTCACAGCAATCTATGGGCAAATCAATTAACAGCAGGACACAAGCACCAGCAGACTATTATAGAAACTCCAACATCGGCACAAAATTCGATTCTGAACAAGACTTGTCTAAAAAATTTTATAGTGTAAGACAGCTAATCATGTTTAATATTATATTATTTTTTCTACCCTTATTTACTTTCCTCAGACCTCTAGGAAATATTATCATCAATGCAAGGAACTTTTAAGTAATAAGTGCACATCTTATTTGTTGCCTCATGGAGCATCACCTACATAATAATTATATATACTTCCTCTGTCCACAAAAGAATGCAATTATCAGATCCGTGCTGGCCAAACTAGCTCAATTTTGACCAAATTTATAGTAAATACTATTATCATTTGATGTCTCTAAATAATTTTTATTTAAAATATATTTCATAGCTAATCTATCGGTACTTATTTTGTATCATGATTGTTAATACTTCTATTGTATAAATGTAGTCAAAGTTCAAATTGTTCGACTCCTTGAAAAGCGAGAATTGCAGGAGTACTTTGGCACTTCTCTGTCTCGGACACTAAAGTTTCTTCCCTTCGTTACAGATAAATGAAATGACGAAGGAGTTAGATGCCCTACTAGCATATATAGAAAAGGATGGTGGTTTCAGAGATGCCTGCATAACCTTCCAGCAGCGTCCTCTTTCTATGTTTGAGGATGGCTTGCAAAACTTTTTGGAGTTGTTGCAGATCTTCAAGGTATATCATGATTGCGAGCGCCCTCAACTCTTCCTCACTCAACCTTTTGTCTGGTGCTGTCCATTCCTCTCTTATAAAAACTTCACTAAATGTATATGCTTGTTTTGATCGCCAGGGCAAAGTAGAGGAACAATGTTCAAAAATTGAAGATCTGAGGAACAAGATGTTTCAAGGTGAGACATTCATACATTCTTTTGGCTCTCTTTTAGTGAGTAGGTAGAACAGGGCCCTTTTTTTGCTTTCTTACATACCTGAAAGAAATTATTTGATCAAAATGATATGCTTTTGCAGGATAAATACTTCATGTCATTTTTGCCATTGTTTGTAATGTAAACCAGGAAAAACACATGCAATTATGCATACCAACATGGTCTGGACATAATTCTGAAGAAATACAAGTGATCATTGTTGATTAATAGCTATGTTTAATTTGCTTTATTTATTGTATCACTTACAAATGAATGAAGCCAACAGAAAACGTGGGCTGATATTTTACTTTATTTTTTGTTCTCTTCAGTTTCTGCTAGGCAAACTTACATGAAAGGAATTCTTAGCCAGTCTTCAGATAGTCAGTACTGGGATATATGGAACCGTCAGAAATTGAGTCCAGAATTCGAAGTGAAGAGACAAAATATTCTCAGAGCTAACCAGGTATCATTATCGGACATTCTGACTAACTTCATTTGTTGTATAACTTCAGAGGAGAATAACAAGTCCTTTGTCATACAGAATTTGACAAATCAGTTGGTCGAGCTGGAGAGGCACTTCAATAATCTGGAGATGAACAGATCCAGTGAAACAAGAAGAGTGGCTTCTAATCGAAGAGCTGTTTATTCTAATAAGACAAGGTCAAGGTATTTAACCATTAGACCGTCTTGCTACAAATTTCATATACATTTGGTGATTATCATCAATTGGATGACAAACAACTGAACAAGTGGCCTATTTACTGGTCCTTTCAGAGCGACTATGTAGCTATGTAGCTCATAATTGCATGTAACCTTTCACTTCAATGTTTGTTCTCATCAGAATATTTTGACGAAAATACTCTTTTGCTTCTCTGCACATTATTTGGCTCACATCATTCATATGGATTAAGTTCGTCGTGTACGAGTTCTATTTGTCAGCGCTAATTCTCTATATTCCAATAGTATGTGTGTTTTATGTCACCTTTTGTTTTGTGGATTTTTCGTGAATAAGATAAGATGATTTTTAACCTATTTCTCGCTTTTACTTTTTCAGTCAGACACAATTATCCAGTGTATATAATGCACTGAACTCACAGTTGGCAGCTGCTGAGCAACTATCTGAATGCCTTTCAAAGCAGATATCTGTGTTAAATATTGGTTCTCCTACTCGGAAGCAGGGGGCAGTGACCAAAGAGTTGTTTGAGTCAATTGGTTTAGCCCACACAACTGATGCAGCCAAGTTTTCAGGCAGCACTCCTAAGCCAATTAAGCGGTTTCCATCAGTGAATGAGCATTCAAAGGGAATATTAGGGCCTTCCAAGAATGGTGAGCCTGAGACCGCTCGAAGGAGGAGAGAATCACTGGATATGGTAAGTTATTTAGCCTAGACCCAAAACATCACATTTTCTCATGTAACATGCACATGACCTGGAAAGATGGATCTTTGTTTTTTATTACATAATACATACTCCCTCTGTTCCAAATTATAAGATGTTTTGTCTTTTCTAGATATAATTGTTTTTTCTATGTATCTAGACATAGTGTGCATCTAAGTGCATAGCAAAAACTACGTATTTAGAAAAACCAAAACGTCTTATAATTTGGAACAGAAGGAGTATTGTTCTTCATGTGGTGGATAATCAATAAATCTGACGACAAATTATTTGTCAATTTTTTAGAGCCTGGCTAGTTTGGAACCTCAGATAACAACTGTTAAAAGAATAACACAGCAACAGCGCCTCAAGATCAGCAGTGATCTACCATTCAGGTCAAACAAGAAAATCTTTGATTCTCAGATGGCAGCAATATCACAGGAAAAGTCAAGCGATAGCTCCAATTCATCTATAGTACAATCATATGTAAGCAGACTGCATTCTCTGAGTGAAGGTAAGTTTTTCCAAGCCTTAAGACACAATTTCTGGGGTTTCTATTAAGACCTCAAAGATTTTTGTTATATATCATCAGTCTTTGTAATTCTTAACTTGGAACATTTTCTGACAGTTTCAGATGTAAAAGAAAAACCATCAGGACCCCAACAGAACCCTTTATTCAAATGGGTAAAGGAATCAACTGGGTCATCTCAAATCTCAGAGCAAAAGCATTTTGAGTTGCCAGGGCAAATGAAAAGCACTGCACAATCTTCAAAATTGACACCATCTTCACCACCATCATTCAGTTACACACGTATGGGTGCTCAAGATAGTATCAACCCATCCAGTGTTCCATCCTTTGGAACAAAACATACAGTGTCTAAGCCAAATACTTTAACCTTCAAAACCACTATAACCCCTAAAAGTAATGCCAACACAGAGTCAAATATATTACCTTCCATAACAACTGCCAAAACTTCCCAGAGCCCACTGTCCATGACAACTACTGGGGAGTCTGGAAATTTTCCTACATTAACTATGAAGAATGGACAGGATAGTCAGTCAATGCCATCTCTTGGGAACATAAAAGGACCGGTTACTTCTCTGCAGAACAAGGGTGGCATATTTAGCGATCTTGGCAAATCATCTTTTACCTCTGAACATTCCAAGCCGGCTGTATTACATGAGAAGACTGGCCAGCTTAGTGGGGTTGGCAATGCTGTGCACAACACTGTGAAAGACACCCCCAAGATGGCACCCCAACCTTCTGCATTCTCGCCAGCTCCTTTTACTCAGACCAATTCATACTCCTTAAGGCCGACTGTTTCCTCTTCTGACACATCAGCCTCATCAGGTGCGAAAACTTCGGATGTTTTATGTAGCTCATTGCAGAAAGTTTCTCCAATAATATCTGAGGGTACTATGTCTAGCTCAATCCCTGCTGCTAAGGATTCATCAACTGGCTTGAGTCAAAGTGCTTCCAAACCTGAAACACTAATATCTGAGGTAACTAGTACCGTAGTTTCTGCAAGTTCAACTTCGGTCACATCAACCACTGAAAGCAAACCTTCAGTGCCTCTGACAACTGGTGCCAGCTTGCCTTCAACAAATGGCGCCAGCTTGCCTTCTACTCATGTCTCTGCTCCTAAAGCAGCGCCAACATCAGAATCAGTTGTCACTTCCACAGGAAAAGATGTAGGACCAAACACTGACACCATCTCAACTGATGAAGATGATATGGAAGAGGAGGCACCTTCTGCAAGTGCCGAACTCAACTTGGGAGCCCTTGGTGGATTCAGCCTCGGGTCCCAGCCTTCTTCAAGTCCTCAAAAGTCTAATCCTTTTGGTGCCTCCTTTGGTACATCTGACAACAAAAGTTCAGGCACACCATTTACTTTGACAACCAGCCCAGGACAGCTTTTCCGGCCAGCGTCGCTAAGCATTCCTTCAGCTCAGCCAGCCCAACCATCTCAATCAACTAGTTCTAGTTCGTTCTCAAGTGGGCTTACTGGATTTGGACAGCCTGCACAAATGGGGTCTGGCCAGCAGTCAGCGTTTGGGAAGCCTGCACAGATTGGAGCTGGTCAGCAGGCAGGATTTGGGCAAACAACACAAATTCAATCTGGTTTTGGTCAGCCTGCACAAATTCAATCTGGTTTTGGTCAGTCAGCACAATTTGGATCTGGGCAACCGTCAGGATTTGGGCAGCCTGCACAAATTGGGGCTGTCCAGTCAGGATTTGGGCAGCCTGCACAGTTTGGTGCTCAACAGGCACTTGGATCAGTGCTGGGTTCTTTTGGACAGTCACGCCAGCTAGGAGGCGTAGGTTCTGGAGGATTTGGTGGATTTGCTAGTGCTTCTACATCTGGGGGTTTTGGTGCTTTATCTTCAAGTAATGCTGGATTTGCTGGTGCTGCATCGGGTGGGGGCTTTTCAGCACCCGCTGCTTCTGCAGGTGGTGGTTTTGCTGCTGCTGCTGCTACTGGTGGAGGTTTTGCTGCTCTTGCCTCCAAAAGTGGTGGTTTTGCTGGTGCAGCTTCATCTGGTGGTGGTTTTGGAGGTGCTTCCCAGGGAGGTGGCTTTGGCAGTGGTGAGATCTCTGAAATCGTGCTCTGTTTTGAACAAATACTTACTTCTGGAGGGAAGTTTCGGGGATAAATGCTAATGCATGACAGCGCTGATTGTTTATGGTTTGTATACATGTTTATTTAATCACCCAACATTCCAACCTGTTGTCATCAATTTAAAGTCTTGCTAGTCGCTGGCAGTTAATTAGACCTATATTGATTTTATTGTTCGGTTAACTATTGGTATTTGGAGTTGGAACCTAGGTTGCATTGCTCATTTCTTCTAGAAAGAAGATGCTAGCATATAATGCATAGGCTCCATTAGGCTTGCAAACAATTTTTATGCTCTCCCTTATCAGCAATCATTACTGATCAGTTCCTAATAGCTTCACTCATTTCGGCCCTCTAGCTTTAGGAATGCTATATATTGATTTTAAAGTCTCACAGAAAATTTTTTCAAGCAGTAATCCATAAACCATTTCAATCAGTTTGTAGTCTTAAATGTTAAGTGTAATAATAATTGATCAATCTGCATTACTATCTGCTGAGACATGCTCTAACTCAAATAGTTAGATATTATTTTTGTTGTTTGCAAGTACTTGTTGTCATGTTAGATACTCCATCTGTTCCAAATGAGAAGTCGTTTTAGCTTTTCTAGGTACATAGCCTTTGCCATCTCGATGCAAAGCAAAAGCTATGTATCTAGAAAAGCCAAAATGACTTCTCATTTGGAACCAAGGGAGTAGAATTTTTGGTGCTTGGGAGCTGAGTTAACGTCTTACCGTTCCTTGATGCCAGAAATACTTGGCACTAAGATCTTATGTGTTTACCAACTTATAAGCATTTTGGGCCACTGAAAGAATAAAATTTACTAATATAATTTGGTTGGTTTGAAGGTGGTGGATTCGGATCCTTTGGTGGTAATCAAGGAGCTGGGTTCTCGGCATTTGGAGCAAGCGGAACTGGAAGACCACCAGCTGATTTCTTGACACAGATGAGAAAGTAGGCTCCAGGAAATCCCTAGACAACTTTATGCATAGCTAGATGAAAGAGGCCTCGTAGATAAGTTCAATTGTGACGTCACAAAGTTACTTTTATGTTCCACTTCACCTGTATAGACTTGTTAGGCAGGCCTGCACGTGTATCCCTTAAGCATGCTATCAGCACAGTTGCAGGCACAGCCATCAGAGCTTGAGGCCTTAGCTTGAAAATGTGTGGAAACCTTCCTCATATATGGAGCAGTAGGACGCCAAGGCCCTTGCTTCGTTCCATCTATTGATGGAAGCTACGGTTTGGGCACCTTATCTTTTGCACAAGGCTCTTCTTTTGCAAAACACAGCAGATGCCCACAGAATCGACGGTTGATCTTGGATTCTTATCTCCAGGTCTACCAACTTGCTAAGCTCAGGCTCCATGGCTGCATGAGATGAAAAGAGGTCCCTCGCTTGAACGTGATTCCTCCTCCAGCTTTGTCAATACAATTCCCGGCCTCTTTCCCATATTCCCTGTCACGAGCCGGCCCGCGTAGCAAGATGAAACCGCCACCACACCAAGAGCTTGCTGCAATGTGCAAAGACATGGAGAAAGGGTATCGAGAGAAACAAGAGCATATGATACACAAACGCTTAAACAAGTAACAACCAAATTTATTCACGCAATCTTTCGCAAAATATATCTATAATAATAATATAAGAAATGGAACAAGGAAAAAGGAAGAGCAGCAAAAGTTACGGCCGTGGTCGATGAGCTGATGAACCCACTGCATGGCATCAACCAAACTGTGAACGAATCCCGACTAATGCCTGGGGAATATATACGGCTCGGTTTCTTCTTATGTTCATCGGGCGGCCGGGCTGGTCATCTTTGCTGACAACTCATCGGAGCCAATGCTCAGGGAATCATGTACTCTGCAGCTATTTGGAAACGGAACATATGCAGCGCACACATATGGCTTGATCTTGCTTCAATTCCTCAACAGTGAAGAGGCATGGTATAGGATACCATGCATATAAATAGATCGATCACTCAGGCCTCAGGGTCAGGGGCCGGCCTCGTTGCTTATCGTAGTATATAGTACTCGTATATATATATATATATATATATATATATGGTTATTAGTCGCAAGGATTATTCCGTTACCAAGAGACCATGCACATCTATTCTTGCTCCTTGTCAAGCTTTTCCAGTACTTGAATTGAATGCAGTATGCGATGACCTGGTGGTGTGGATTATCGTGTTCGTGGTGCACGTGACGCCCCCGTAACTCGTTCACACCTGACGCAACAGTATCTGTATATACATGTTGCTGTGTTACTCCCTTAAGTCTGTTTTAGTTTTGCCCAAGTTTGAATAAAAAAAGTAGCATATAATAGTAAATAACTAAAAAATATATTGGATGGTGTATCTAATTACTTGTAGTTGATATCGTAGATGTCTGTGGGTTTTTCTTTTTTATAAACTTAGGGTGTGTTTGGATCCCATCTCCTAAACTTTAGTCATTTTAGGGATTAAACTTCAAAACAAACTAACTAAAATACTTTAATCCCGCTAGTCACTTAAGTAAGAGGTACTAAAAGGTGATTTAGGAGGTGGGATCCAAACAGACCTTTAGTTAAATTAGACAAATTTGACTTAGAGCAATCTAAAATAACTTATAATTTAAAATGGAGTAAACAAGTACCTACAAAATTAGTCCAACAGAAGACAAAAAAAGTCTAAAAAACAAATTAAATAGTAACAATAAACAGGCCACCTTTTGTTATTATCAGGATAGAAACTGGTCAATCTGCTCCGAGAAACATCATATAGCCTAGAGATGCTGCAGAGCTGCAACTAACACTTTCCCTTTTTCTTCTTCATTCATATGCGTTCCCTGGCCAAGGAGACTAGAAATTACGTACGCTGATGCAATCATGCGTGCTCACGACGTATGCATCATAACTAGATAGCTATGTGGGACACACGACCATCTGGAAGGCAAAGGCCAAAGGCCAAAGGCCATGTAGTTACTCATGTAAGAAGCAGATGCCAAACTTACCAAAGGAGACAAAGGGGAATTCTATGCTTATTCTGTTATTCCATTCGTTGCCTTTGTGCAGTCCCAAGAAGGAGACAATGGCCACCTTCGCTTTATCTCTATGCAAAGCTTTGTGCAATTCTTCTTCCAGATGCTTGCAGTCAAAAGAAGGAAGTTTCAAGCTTTGTCCGTCCACATAACCGATATTCTTCTTATTATTAGGGCCGTGTGTACTGTGTCCCTCCCTTGCTTCTGAATGCATACAGCCCAACGGTGTAAGAAAATGAAACAATATAACTCGTGTGATCACGGGCCGCAATGGATCCTAACAGCAGCTGAGCTGATCGACCGCCAATGTTGCCCGCCCTTTCATTTCAGCAAACTGGAGGCCAGAAACTCAGTGGAGACTGGAATTGGTTCTCAAACTAAGATATCATTGAGGAATCTGAGAGAGGAGGCTGGCAAGTTCTACGACATCATATTGCAGACCACAGCCCCCAAAAGGCCCTCATGAGAATAAGGTGCTCCATTCCCTCCAGTTTTTTCAAAAGAAAAGAAAACAGGAGAAAAGATTGTGCTTCGCTTTCGCCCTTGTAATGTGGCAAGTAATTTCAACCAAAAGCCGGTACAAGTGTTTATGATCAGAACACATCACAATGCAAGAACTAGAGAGGGTTGATGGAATTGACAAATAAAAAGACTGGTGGTGGCGATAGCGTCCACAGGTACCCCAGGGGAATAAGGATAATATCTCTTTTCAGTTGCTGCAAAGATTGGGCAGTCAGGGTTGAGTGCTTCTTCAGATGATTCCACATTCTCCCTCTGCCTTATAAGACGAGACTCTGCCTGCGTAAGGTCTCGGCAAGAGGAGAGGACAGGAGGTAGGTAGTTCAGTTTGAGAAGCCAAGGCTTGTCTCGCTCCCAGAACACCACACAACAACTCTTTGGTTACTAGAAATAGAGGCACTGAGGGTAAAGCTGCCAAGGATCCCAGCAGTCAGGAATGTGCAGCCTGCTAGCAGACATTTCAGTACATAACAGGAACTGAACAGGTGAGATGTGCTTCTACTCTTTTGTTTACTTGACTCAAGGAAGGCATCACCCAGGATCCGAGTAAGAAACGTACTAACATGGAGTTCTTGATGACAGATGTATCATCAGCAACAGCTCCACAGCCATAACCAGCACCTATCCACAAGGCCGGGCTTACCTCCTGAGAAGCAGTTTCTCCTGCAAGGAGGAGATGCAGGGCTCGTGCTCTCCACCGATGCTAAGCCAAGGTTGAAATGGACACCGGAGCTGCATGAACGTTTTGTGGAGGCAGTACATCAGCTAGGAGGGCCAGACAGTGAGTATACATGTGATCAAAACATATACATGGCACATGGTAGAAAGCTTGAAACATAGTGATGGTAGATTACCTTCTAAACTCCGCACTCCGCATGTGGAACTCTCGCAGAAGCTACGCCGAAAACAATCATGAGGCTCATGGGGATCCCTGGACTCACCCTGTACCATCTTAAGAGCCATCTCCAGGTACATCTTGACTCTTGGGTCATCTGCTACTGCTGTATGGCATGGTAAATGGCTTGCCGTCACCATCACAAACTAAGGTAGATGCTTTGTGTTTGTGTCATAGAAATATAGACTCAGCAAGAATCTCCAGGCCCAAGCTAACGCTGTCAACGCAAAGAATGGTAGGCTATTCTACATGGTTCTTAAAGCTGAAGTAACTAAAATACCAGCCGTCCAATGGGTGAGATACTAAACTTGCCTTTGTTTCTCAGCGCAAGGCTGCAGGACAGGAACAGACAACCCATGCGAAGGGAGTGGATCACCACCCCCACACTTGAACCTAGAGCCCCAGATAAACAGGTGAGAAGCGGGTAAAATTTGTCAATTGCAAACATTCCTGTCCAACTTTCAGAAGGTG
>CM041631.1:1047154-1071029 GCA_023333625.1 Bothriochloa decipiens
ATATATGGGCAGTATATGTATTGCCTGAAAAAAATTTCTTATATACAACCAAAAGTGTAATAAGATGGACCACTGCATTGCATCTGCATGCACCATGGTCCATGTGAGAGTCTGTGGTCAGTACGTCTGCAAGTGGCGCATGATCTTTAGTGTATATTATTAGAGTAGTCAACAAATGGCAGCACAACAAAAGATCTTTACTGTGTGGCCGTATATCATGCCTGCACACAGCGACTTGTGCCAAAAAGTTCTCAAATGATATGTTTTGCATTGCATGGATCGAGCAGGCTAAGGAAAGCTCGTCTGCTTTGGACATCTGAGACAAGCGTGGCCATGTCGCCTGTTTCCTACATCCTACTCCTACATGGGATGGGGTTAGTTGGGGTTCTCAGTCTCAGGGTCATCAGCAAGCTGGAAATATGTTGACTTTTCAGGCAACTTAGAGCTTGCCCGTCTATTCAGGACCATAATGTCCAAGGTTTAGGAACAGTCTTTACCGCAACATTGTTACATCCTACTCCTAAGTTGATGTTTAAGATAGGAAATACTCAACATGCTAGTCAGATTTCTTTTAGTAAAACATGTTCACTTAGGTTCTTTCTCTGATTTGGCACAAGTCATTGTATTTTCGGCCAACTATTCAGGACCATAATGTCCAAGGTTTAGGAACAGTCTTTGCCACAACATTGTTGAACAGGCCCCTCGCTTGTTTCAACTCACAAAAGGTTTGTTTGGTTTGTGGACAAGGGTTGCATGGTATATTCATGACGAGTGAATACAGGCTGTGGACACCCGTATTGTAGAAAAGATGAGTGTTTGATCAGATGTAATTGTGGATGAAAGGTTGAGCTAAATCTATGTTTGGTGGTAAATTCTAAGGACATGGTCGGCTGAAACTATTTGCGGTGGCACTGGTTGAGAGTTTGAGACATAGAACAGTACTATATGAAAAGTAGATACACAACCAGATTTCTATATTTCTCCTAGTGTTTTGGCATTTAAAATTTAGTATACAAACTCTGCCTACTAAATGTCTATCAGTGATATTCCCATGTGTATGACTAGTAGTATTATTTTTATTACTAACTAAAAACACTAGGAGAAGTCCACCATTTTGGTAGCGATACATGAAGCTGCAGCCGAATAGAGCCTAAGTTGATGTTTAAGATACGAAATACTCAACATGCTAGTCAGATTTCTTTTAGTAAAACATGTTCACTTAAGTTCTTTCTCTGATTCGGCACGAGTCATTGTATTTTCGGCCAATTATTCTCCGGTGCGCGGTGTGTTCAATGACGGAGAGAGGATTATGATGGCTTATTTAATATAAAATTTGCGTATTTACTATGTACTCTCTCCATTCTCAATTAAATCAATTCATAGAATTCGTGCAAGTCAAACTATCTTAACGTTGATTAACTTCGTAGGAAAGAGTAACAACATCTATAACATAAAATGAGCACATTATGGAAATATATTCTATGGTATATCAAATGATACTAATTTCATTATCATAAATTTTAATGATTTTTTTTTTAGAAATTCAACTATAGTAGTTTGAAAAGTTTGACTTAAGACAACTCTAACAATCTATTCGTTAACAACAACATCATCATCTTTACTGTGTTTTTTTTACAAAAAGTAAAGTAAAAAAGGAACATAACATGGTGAGCATTTTGCACGACGTTATAATAGATCTTTGTTTTTATTTGTTTATCTTAGTACCTAAAGTTCGCAGGGCGTGCACATATAGATGATACACATAACTATAATTCCAAAAAGTTCATCAGCGAGAAAGAATAAAAAAATAAATTCCAAAGAGGGAGAGAGGATGAGGGCAAGAAGAGTGGCCCCATGTGTGTAGGTCCATAACCAAAAGCACTATTAAAAGCGGAAAGCTCTGTTGTCAAAAAAAAATGTTGTCAAAAAAGGCGGAAAGCTCCTTTCGCCGGCCTCCATTACTTTTCTATCCCAAACCTGTCCACCTCCACAGGGGCATCAATGCACCCTCCACTCACCGACATGTGGGCCATAAAATCTCCGGTCCCGCCTGACATCGATACGTGCTTTCCCGTGGATGATGCGCACGGCTTTATTTTAGCGAAAGGGAAAATCTCTCCAGCCGTGGGACGCTACGTGCACCCGGCGTTGATGCACCCGGGCCCGCCTGAACCACCGGGTGATTTGGCGCGCGTGGGCCCCGCGCCGCGTGAACTCGTGGCCCAGGATTGCGCTCCGCTCGCTGACTAGGACCCGACCGGCTGGGCCGGTCGCGGGGAACCGGCCGAGCCCGGTAAAGTAAACCACTGGCGCCTCTTTTGTTAAAAACACCCCTTGGCTGTTCCATAACTACAGCACTGATCCTTGTTAGTTTGCAGCGTGCACAACGGCACAGAACTGTTTTGGATGGTAATGCATTCTATCACGGACTGTTGGATATCAAGTGCTCAATTGTTGGCAGTTTTAGTGGAAAGCTAAATTTTGAGGCGAAAGGATAATTTTTAGAGTAGCACTAAAGAATGTAATAGATATTTATCATGTTAAATGTATACAATTTCTAGCGGAATGAATTGGTTCTGGGGTTTAGGATAAGCCGGTATGCACTCAACTAAATACGGAAAAATTAGGGAAATAACCCTGATATATGGTATGCCGCTATGTTAGTTCAGCACACTTTTAGGTCTATGCCACTTGCAAGACAAGCATATTGTTTTTTATTATAAATCATTACAGGGACAAACAATAAGTTTTGGGCAAGATACTTGTCGCGAACATGTCTGTGATAACTTTGTTGTAATCTCGAGATTTATTGACTTGGTTTTTTTAAAGGTGCTTCAAAGTAGGATGTACTACTTTTGTACATGTTTATGAGAGTTTTCCGTCTGGACTGAAATTCGGCAAGAGAAAGAAAAATAAGACTCAACATTTTGGGTCATCTTTTTATAAGAATAAAAAACTGTTTATAAGAATAAATACATTTGGGCAGCCATGGGTACTTGGTAGTGCAGTAGAGAGGAGCAATATGCAATTAGAGAAATAGTGCGTGGGCGTGGTTGCACGAACGCGTGACACAAATTGGGCAAATCTTTTTCCCCTTTCGGGCGTCGCCTCCACTTGTCGGATCTTGCCCGTATGGTATGGAGCTCGCCGGAGCCGCGTCCCCTCGCCCGCCGCCGGAATCACACGTGGCGCCGCCCCGCCCACCTCCGCAGCCGCCGGAAAAGGTAAGCTCGCACCCTCTTCTCTTTCTCGTCAAAACCTGTTCTTTCCCCTCCCCTCCTGCTTCCTCGGGACTCTCAGCCCCGCTGGCCGCGTCTCCTCGTTGCCGAGGGAGTCCGGAGCCTCTTCTTCATCAACCCGCCGCCGGCCATCGACTTATCCCTCCCCGCCCAAAGCCTCTGCTGCACCGAGCTCGGCCGCCTCTTCCTCAGATTCTGGCAGCCCCCAAAATGGCCCTGCTGTCTTCAGTCTTCCCCGTCAGTTCTTCATCAGTTCGTGATGTTCTTTATTGTTCCTTTCGATTGTTTGATTTGACAAAAAAAAAGTTACGGGTTTCATGATCCAAGCATATCTCTTTCCCCCCTTTCCCAATACTTGCGACTGCTCTGTGCTGATGTCCTACAAGTTTGCAGATAGTCCCAGTAGTACTGCAAGATATGTCTGATTCTCCCTCTAGCTGCCGATTGTTGTTTCTTATTCTATGGAGACTAGGTTTGGTTAGTTAGACATCATGGCAACCTACTTTTCCGTTAAGCTGGTTGGTGCAATTGCAAAAGCCACATGACTTATGAGGGCTCAATGTCTCTGAACAACTGATGCTTCAGGTTTTATGAGAATATGCAGAGAGAAGGCCAGCTATCCGTAATGGATAACCTCTTTAGTGATTTCCCTTTCCCCCTTGACTACTCATAACTCATCATTAAATGATTTCTTGATGTGGCTACCCATCCGGTTCAGTAGAAGGAGAGTGTTTCTAAACAGCCTGGATTAGTTAGGGCTATATTCTATCCCTTGTCAAGATTACTCTTGTGATGCAAAATTGCAAAACTGCTCTTCGGCTGTGGCTTCTTGATTTGGGTGTTCATAGCCAGTCTTGGATAGGCTGATGTGGATCCTCTATAAAGTTTTTAACCTTGATGCTACTGCTTCTCAGAGCCACAAAATTTGAGACCATAGAGCTAAAGCTACTGTGAAAACTTGGTTTGGGTCCACATGCAGTTATGGTGCCTTGGACACAGTTGCTCCTCAGCGCCGATTTGATTGAGCTCGAATTTCCCAAAATACTGAAACAAAATGGGCCTACCACTATGTTATTACTAAACTATCCTATGCCAGTGCAATAGCAACAATAAGATGTACTAACACTGTCAAAGTACTAAACGTCAAAAGTGCACTGTAACCAAGCAGAAGTTTTGTCAATGATACCATACCAGAGAGATTAGTTAACTGCAATAAGTACAGTAACATCATCACCGCCCAGATCTTGATGGAACACGATACACCACTGAAGTATATCTGCTTTCACCATCTTAGCAAGCTTGCTTCTCTGAGAACAGACTATTAAGGTGTTCCTCTTATACAAAATAAGATGTTAAGGCTTGCTTAGCTGCCTTGAATTTTAGCTTGTGCAAGGAAGGAATGAAAGATAACCACTGACTATAGCAAAGATTATATACAATTATGTGTCTTCTAATCAAACATAGAGTAAATATATATAATCATATAACTATATAAGCATTGAGTACTTGCTTGACTCCTAATCCTTGTTGGATTTCCAAAGTTTTGTTATTTGACCTATTTTTTCTTAGTTAACATATTTTAGAGCATTTACAGATCATATTTGCTACTATCTCAATACATTTATTTTACTTAGTCCTAATGTATTTGTCAGGATGTATGTCAAGAAAGAGAGGACATGAGGGTCACCGGGGAAAATCCATGCTCACATCAGGAATTAGACGTTGATCAGACAAATAGCTCTAGCCTTAACAATTCCAGTGAGTGTGAGAATCAGACACCCAGCAATGACGAGATATCTGGATCAGAGTCCAATTTGGAGATAGCCAAGACCGAGGGTGATGTACCTGGTGGAGAGAAGGTTCTGAAGAAGCCAGACAAAATCCTGCCATGCCCTCGTTGCAATAGCATGGATACAAAGTTCTGTTACTACAACAACTACAACATTAAGCAACCAAGGCATTTTTGCAAGAGTTGTCAGAGGTACTGGACTGCAGGTGGAAGCATGAGAAACATCCCTGTCGGTGCAGGAAGGCGCAAGAGCAAGAGCTCCAGTGCGACTTGCCGCAGCATATTGATTCCAGGCAGCAGTATAGCTACGCCTGGGGTAGAAGCTTCCCTCTTTCCGCTGTCCATAAAAGGAAAACAAGCGGCAGTTAGCTTCGGGCCTGATTCCCCTCTCTGCAACTCCATGGGCTCTGTGCTGAAGATTGGAGGAGAGCAGATTAAGAGTTCCAACCCTGCCTCAGCAGCACAGCCCAGAAATGGAGAAAACCTGATGTGCCCACCTTCTACATCGTCAGATGGTCCAGGGAATGAATCACAGAAAGGACCAGCGAGTGCACATCAAAATGGAATTATTGGGCAAAGCAATGGAGTCACTTCTGTGCATCCTATACCATTCTTCCCCGGTCCGCCTTTTGTGTACCCATGGAGTCCAGCATGGAATGGCATTCCCACCATGGCAGCAGCGGTGTGCCCAGCCCCAGCCGAAGCAGCAAATTCTTCGGAAAGTGGCACCACAAGCAGTAATGTTCAGTGGAATGTGCCACCAATTGTGCCTGTACTGCCACCGGGATTCTGCGGTCCAATTCCAGTTCCGGTAATGCAGCCTTCGGTTTGGCCATTCATTACTCCTTGGCCTAACGGAACGTGGAATGCACCATGGCTCGGACCTGGCTCTACCGTGCCAGCATCACCTCCAACAAGCAGCAGCACATGTTCCGACAGCGGCTCTCCTGTCCTAGGAAAGCATTCCAGGGACTCCAAACCTCAAGGAGACGAGAAGGCAGAAAGATGCTTATGGATCCCCAAAACACTTCGGATTGATGACCCTGTCGAAGCTGCAAAGAGCTCAATCTGGACCACCCTTGGGATTGAGCCTGGTGATCGAGGCATGTTCAGACCATTCCAGTCGAAACCTGAAAGGCAGGAGCAGATATCCGGTGCCGCTCGAGCCTTGCAAGCAAATCCAGCAGCTCTCTCGCGCTCGCGGTCTTTTCAGGAGACAACATGATAGAGTATTACTGAAATGTGTGATATTATTCAAAGATGATGCTATATTAAGAAAACAAAGTTCTTTATTCTGTACAATGATTGGCAACGTAGGTGCTGCTGCTGTCCAAGGTAGCAGGCATCCTTACTGTACCATTGGAGGAGTACATCCTCAAAATTTTCTGTTGTTTCCTTGTAGAGCATGTACCAACATATTGGGTTCATGATCGGGTTTCCAGCGTGTGCTTGGTTGTACAAGTATAATTGTTAATAGCTTCCCTTGAGTCATTATATTACGCTAATCATTCAGCTATGACATCCCCTGTTTACTACACGTTGTTCAGAAACAAAGAACCCCTCCTGACGGGAGGATTCAGTCTGAAGAAATGATTTACAGTTCTGTACTCGATGTGCAAAATCATATACTGCTCGTTTTTTTTCCCTCTTGTTTTTTTATTGGGCCTATGTTTACGGAAGGCTGTTAGTTTCCATTTCTCATCCATAGGAGTGATGAGCACTGAAGTACAGAAGCCGGCACGTTACGCTGCCGGCCAATGTATGGTGTGAATAGCAAGTATAAAGCCATGGGTTTCTAGGACTACGAAGAGTGCTTCCTTCGGTTGCCTTTTTAAGGAGACTCTACTCTAGTCTGCGCTGCGATTAGTTGGGATGCCCCTGTGCCTTTTGCTCCGTTATCGTTGTGCTGCCTGCCTTTATACCATCAGCATCCCTCTACTGAAGCCTCACAAGTCGTAAAGCTAGCTTTGTTACCCTCTTTGCAGATGTGACAGGTGACTGGGTGCACCGAATTGAGCTGCGTGCTCTGAACTCCGACCCTTCTTGTATGCGTGCTGGTTCATGCGGCACCCAAAGCTTTAAGATTTTGGGTCACACACGATGACACAACAACACAACATAGTAAGCCGCTAGTTCGGCCACTGATCCAGCAGAGCTTGAACTAAATGGATTATTAGTTAGGCCTTGAGAGCAGCTAAAAAAACTACTTGTGTTCTGCTCTGCAGTCTCATGCTCTGAAGGCCAGTCCTTGTCCTTGTCGTCTTTAACCAGAGACAGCAAAGAGTGGTATTTGTGTCAAAGACAGTGGCTGTCGTCAAAGGCATTATACTGCACCTAAAACTACTTGGTCATTAAAGAACTCTGTCTAACTGTAGGGCACATTGGCGGACCTGGAGCTTGGCGGACGCCATTGCTGGCCGGAGGACTGATGGATAGTGGGCGGACGCCATTGCTGGCCGGAGGACTGAGGTATAGTGTTCATACTCACCGGAGCGGACCTAGGGCGGCCGCCCTTGCTCGCCCTATAGGTCGGTCCGCCTATGAGTCGTGCAGAGGCAGAGGAGAGGGGCCTGTGTAGAGTATGTTCTAGTACTGTGACTTGTAATTCAGTGAAACATTGACTTGCAGAAAATCTTTGCACTAATTAAGAGAGAAAAAAAGGTAATATCATGGCTATTCTATCATTTGATCTTCTATGAAGAATTTTAGCAAACATTCTTTTATAGGAGGTGCCCCGAGTAAAAAGTAAAACAGATTCAGCTGGAGCTGAAACTTTTTTTAACGTTGTACTTGTACTACTACTACTACTACTACTGTTGTTCTACTCTGCCCAGAAGAATTTAGAAGGCACGTTTTCTTTTGACTGTCATCGGTCTATGGCAATTACCGTGAAAAGATTTAAGAATCACAAGAGGGTAGCTGCTGCCATTCTGTTGTCTGGTTGTGCGCTAGCTGATTGGTGAAGCTGGCGGCGGGTCGGCAGAGATTCATTCCAAGCAGGGCCTAGGAAACGCGGGACACGCGGTGGCCTCCTTTTGGTCGGCGGGGGCGGTGAGCTCGCCACTTGCGGCCGAGTGCGCTCGACACGCATGCACTGCACGGCATTGGATGGTTACGGTTACCTGCTGTGTGACCACACCAGAGTGGCAGAGCAGCATTGCATTTGCATTTGCATTTGCATTCAGATTTCGATTCAGAATTGAACAGAATTGGGCAGTGCAGACAATGAAGAATGACCTCGGTAATGGCCATCAACCAGTTGCAATGCTGTGACGACGACTTATATGATCGATTGATCTAAGTACACATAGATCGATGTGGATGCGTACTACTATTGGGTACACTCTTTTAACTGTATATATCATGTTGCTTGATGCTATATATATATATATATATATATATATACTTCCCGTATCATGCATGCATGCTGCTCCAATAATAATTCTTTGCGTTGCCTCTGTTGTCTATCAGGGACGACGACCGGCTGGACGGCAAAGCTAGCTGCAGAGCCTCCACGAGCGCACACACATATGTAGTAATTCCAGCTAGGAAGCTTCTGTCGGCGTAGTACGTCCACGGTTCACTGACGACACACTGCTTGCAGCATATAGTAATACTATACTACAGATCTCTGGGTCGACGTCGATCGGCAATGCAATGTGCTAGCTCGCTCGTTAGCCCCTCGTGACCTGTCCAACATTAGGGAACAAAAACAACAAAAACTGTCGTATCAATACATGCAGCATGTTATATTATGTTGTAAGCTGAAATGCAGGCATAGTAAATGTCATCTTTGTAGTGTCGGTTCTTCATCATCCACTCATAGCATTCTAGCTAGCTAAATCGTTTGGTATATAATGCGAGGTCAAATAATGCATGGTAGAAAGTAACAGCTAGCCTACTCTGAATATACACTGACCAGGAAGTAGCTCTCTCCCATCTGCAGGCTCTGCGTGAGGACGCCGTACTCGTTAACGGGGAGGAGGCCGCCGGTGGAGTGCACCAGCATCACGTCCTGCCCGAACATAGACCGCAGGTCGATTGGCCCCCGCGGCACCTCCGTCGCCACGCCATTGATGAACACCGTCATGCTCGCTGTAGGACCAAAGTTGATTATATGTCAGTTTCTTCGTTGCACGCTTATATATGCAAGGATCAACAACTTCAAATATAGGTACAGATTGACATTTGCTACATTGGTCGTAGTCCTTAATTTTGACACTACTATATATATGTTTGGCGAATTGTATTAGTACCGTCTGATCATGCATGCACTGATGAACTAGCTAGAATATTGGAATTATTGGGTCTCTTAATAAGTATTCAGCACAGCATGAGGGAAACATGTTATTTGTTTGCATGCGTAGCAGCTCCAGTATATCGCATGCAAGCATGCTGCAAATATGTGTTAAGGTGTACTAGCTAGCATTGTATATTAGTAGAGCAGTACATCAATCAGCTGTTGTCTGAATTGAATTAGCAGATATGACATGGCGATTATGAGCTCTCAGTCAAACAAAAATGAACATCCGTCATCAGGAACAAACTGTCCCTCTTCCAGTTAAGTTCCTGTGCACGCTATGATTGATCTACCCTTTATATGGATCTAGTTACTGTCATTGGCATGCCACAAGTAGTCCAACTAACCAAAGAGAACAAGTAGTCATCGAGCTAGACTTGATCGAAAGAAGACAAGTATGAACTCTCTGCATGCGAAGCAAATAAATTATGGATCAGATCGATTAGCTGGTTTTGAATATGACGATCTTGTGCCTTGCATGCCAGTATTATGGATATGATCCAAAAGGTCTTGCAGTGAAAGGATTTAATTTCCCTGAACTTGAAAGTGAAGACGAAGAGCCCATGGCCATGGAATTAAACTCGATGAAAACCAAGCATCCAACGATCCATGGACCATGGATTCAGAGCACGAAGCATGCATGCATGGCGTGGCTTTTGGCGCGCTCACCTGGCTGGCACGACGAGTAGTACAGCTGCTGCTGCTGCTGCTGCTCGTGGTGGGAGACGGCCGCCGAGGACGCGGAGCCGGAGCCACCGCCGTTGGCATAGCCCAGCTGCCGCGAGATGGCGAACAGGTCGTCGCCGCCGCCGTAGTCCAGGTCGCCCATCATCCCCGACCCCGCGCACGACGACTGCGGCGGCGAGGGCGGCCACGACGCGGACGCGGACGACGAGCCGTAGGCGCCGCCGCCGTGCGCGAACATCCCCATCGTCGACGAAGCAGCCGCGTGTCCCGGCGCGAGGCCGGTCGTGGGGGGCGATCCGGACGAGGACGAGGAACCTGCGGCTGCCGCGGCGGCCGCCTGCGCCTGCAGCTGGCGCTGGCGCCGGCGGGATCGGGAGCGGCGGTTCTGGAACCAGTAGAAGACGTTGGCGTCGCCGACGGCGCCGAAGCGCTCCAGCAGCTTGCGGATGCGGACGGTCTCGTCCTTGGGCGGGTTCACCATGCCGCTGTTGAAGATGGACTCGAGGATGAGTATCTGCTCCGGCTTGGGCGTCCACCGCGACCGCACCGGCTCCGCCACCGCGTGCCGCTCCGGGCTCAGGCCGCCCTCCATGGCGATGGCCGGATGGATCGATGGGCAGTCTGCAGGCTGGAATTAATGGGATCAGGTGATGCTCTGATCTGATCTGACGCGATGTGATGATGTTTCTTCTGCCTGAAGTGAGCTGCTGCACTATATCTATGCTATTCAAAGGAGATGGATCGAGGTGGAATTGGAAGAGGGTGGGAGACAGTGTTGCGTGCTGCTTCCACACACTAATGTGATTGCTGCCTGCGAATTTATAGGGGAGATCCAAGGGCCTGCCTTGCATATGGGTGCAATGGAATGTATCCCCTTTTTTAGTGCAATATTTATTTTCTGGACATGCTAACCTTTGTAGCATGTGCGCATATTTGCATGCTGAGCTAGTTTTTCTTTGTTTTAGTGAAAGAAAGAAGAACAGGAACAGTGATCATATGCCTCCTATTGTACTCCCTCCATCTTGTAGTATACTACATTTTGGTTTGTCATAAGACAACCTAGTTTAAGTTTAACCAAATCTATAAGACAAAATATTATCATCTAACACATCAAATAAGTAAATTATAAAAATATATCTCATAATAAACCTAATATGCTTATTTGACATCATAAATATTGTTGTTTTTTCTATAAATTTGATCAAACTTGGAGCAGTTTGGCTTAGAACAAAGCAAAATGCACTATATTACAGGACAAAGGGAGTACTTGCCATGCCGCGATTGCTTGCCCTAACTTGCTCTTGATACAATGTCTGAATTTGGCACGTTCTTGAAAGGAAATTTGATATGAAAAAGTGTTGAAATAAAATCAACTTGTTCACTCAATTAGTTTAGGCTTTGTTTTGAGTTTGAATCCTACCGCCTTTGTTCTAAATTATAGAAACGATTTTGGCTCTGTAGATGCACCATTTTTACTATGTATCTAGACATAGTATATATCTAAGTTCATGGAAAAAACTATATATCCAGAAAACTACCAAAATCTTATCATTTGAAATGGATGAAGTAGTTAGCAATATAATTTGACATATAGGAGAAGTGTTGAATTGGTCAACAGTTCACCTTTTCTTAGTTCAGTTTAGACTTTGTCTTGACTCCGAATTCTAGCTAGCGTAATTTCAATAAAAATTCATACTCACTGAATCATGTATAGCTTAGTTAAATCTTCGCTTTATCTATACGTAAGTTATGCATGATCCAATGAATATGAAATTTTTACTATAGTTCAAGCATACGATATTTAGCCCATCATAAACATTTCACCACAATTGGACCATAAAAGCTACAACTATGAATTATTCTAATTAATTATAAAATAGCATAGATCTAATGTTACAGAAAAAATTTTGTACTAAAGTGTACCATATTATATGATCCCTGTATAGATCTAATCAGTTAGAGTCTAACAAAATTTGAATTTTCATTTTATGATTTTTTTATGATTTATTATGAGTTTTTAAAGATTCCACAAAAGTAATAACAAAAAAAGACAAATCATTATCATTGTAGCAAAACCACCATCTAAAACTGCTTAGGGTTGGGAGGGTTATTTTACCGGTTTCCAAAAAAAGAAAGTCCGATTTTATAAATAATCCACCCTCAATAGTTGAGAATGTTATGTAGACTTTTTCCTATTCTAAATTTCTTATAAATAAGGTAGGCATGGATGCGTTGAGAGTATGGAAGCCACAAAGGGTCGGCTAAAACATGTGGGAGGATGAAACCATGAGCTCTCAATGCAAGTTATGTTGGAGTATCGTTCCCTAGAAAGCAATGTGAAGATTTTATGTACTCACTCTAGATTGATAAAAGAAGTCATTTTGGGTAACGACATGGTTTTTAAAGCATAACTTAAACTTTATATTTTTATAAAAATATTTAATAATAAAAAGTGATATACGTATATTTTTACAAAAAATATATTTCAAGACAAATATATCCATATGGTTTCCG
The DNA here is from genome assembly GCA_023333625.1 of Bothriochloa decipiens. Classification (NCBI taxonomy): domain Eukaryota; kingdom Viridiplantae; phylum Streptophyta; class Magnoliopsida; order Poales; family Poaceae; genus Bothriochloa; species Bothriochloa decipiens. Next base: position 1,059,684 of record CM041631.1, read on the forward strand.
TATTTCTAAACTCGACAACTTAAAAGTTATTTATGATTTATATTCTCAATGTTTTTTGAAACATTGTCCAAAATACTCCTTTTACCAATCTAGAGGGAGTATAGATTTATTACTTTTGCTATATGCACTTAGATATAGCACATGTCTAAATAAATAGCAAATAAAATCAATGATCTAACAAGACCAATATGTTGTTTTATAATTTAGAACAGAGGGAGCTCTGTAGTATTGCCCATGTGCTAAAATTTGTTTCTAATTCAATTAAAAAAGTCGCTTCTAATTAAAAGAAAGAGCTAGCTGATTGCAGTTATGGTTTTCAGTGTTATCCGACTACTCCAAACAGTATTTCTTGTTGCGGGAATGCATGCCTGTTTAAGTTGACCTGAAATAATTGATGCGCTTGAAGGATTAGGTTTGCAGCTTGTCAGGTCACGGACCAAAACAGAGTGGTGTGCTATTTTATTATGCGTTCACACGAATCAAGAATTAGCGACACCGCTGGTACGGTACACTACTAGTGTTTGGCTCCAACCAGTTTGTACTATTACCGGAAGATGCAGAATGCCGCCTTTTGTGTAAGAAGATGCAGATGCAGAAGACCGAAGAAGCAGAGATAGGTTCAGCCCTGTTCACTTAAACTTATTAACTTATTAATCCGATTTATCAACTATGATATAATGTTTTTTCCTCATGATAAAATAGTATTAGCTAGCGGATTTATTAGTCATCGAAACCATCAGCCATGGTATTTAGCCCTGACAGTAACAGTATTCCTTGCTTGTTATGTGTACTATATATATTTATTGTGTCTGTCCAGACATACGCATTCGACGCTGGCGCAGTGCAGGTGTAGAAGAAGATAAGAAAAAGAAGAAGAGGATGGAGGAAGCTGGAGCGTCCAAAGCACATGTGGAGGTGGTGGCAGAAGCAGAGGAAACACATGTGCCCCACGGTTCGGCTTCCATTGACCTGTGCTTTGCCGCCTTGTCCATGGAGAGAGAGAGAGGTTTCAGGCAGGCTGGCCAGGCATCTTTCATTTACCGACCCTATCTAACCGTTCCGGGCGTGCACCGGAAGCTGGCTGCTGGAAATATTGGCACATCGCGACGCGCGGGAGGACGGACCGCCGCGCGCCCGACACGGGCGACACGCTGCCCGGACACTGGCCGCCGGCGGCGGCGGCATCAGAACGTGGCTCCCCTGCCCGCGCCACTGTGTCACGCATGCATGTGTCCAGTGCTCCACAGTGCTCCTCGTATCGTGTAGGGGCTGTTTGGTTGCCTGCGCGCCTTGCGGAGCCAGGCTCTGCGCGTGCAGCAGCCACCCTCGGGCCAGGCTGAGCGGGAACGGGCAAATCGGTTTCCTGCCGGGCGGGATACAGCTGGTTACCAGTTAACGATGTATTAGTGAGTGTTTAGTGAATATCACATGATATTAATATATTTTAAAGATATTTAAGATATAATTAGATAAAATAAAAACATGTCATGCAACATATTTTCGTACAAGCAACCAAACAACATCTCTTTTCAGTCAGGGCTCTCAAATTTATCCAATAGATAATAACATACGAGATCGAATCGTTATCTTGTTGGAGTCTTTGTTGTCCTAATGTAACAATAGATTAAAGCCGTTGAAGCAGTTTTGAGATCTATTTGAAGATTCTTCCTCTATGAGAAAAGAAACTTCGTAGTCCTAAAGTAAAGTGGGTATATGGAGTAGTGCTACGCCCTCTGTTCTAAAATATCTGTCGTTTACGTTTCTCGACAAACGTGGGTGCTACGACACCAAGCCAAAGTGTACTACGTGTTACGTGTGTGCATGCTCCTTCGTTTCAGACTGAAGTGAGGTCCTGCCAACCAAGCCGGAAATGGTTGCTTTTCCAGGGAGATCCCCGCGACCCCGCCCGGGCCGGCACTGTGGTGTCCTCTCCAGTCTCCACGTCGTGTGGCCGCCGGCTCTGATTCCATGATTGGGCCATCGTTCGGTGGATTGCTCTGCTCGCTGCGGCGCCTCCCGGCTCCAGGCTCACAGCTTTTTACATGCGGATGCGATGCATCCACCGCCACCCGGCAAATAATGTCCAAGGAATCTTCACCGGCTCATTCATTCATCCATTCGTCACGGATGCACAAGCACTGCATGGCCATATTCCTCTCTCCCTCCCTCCATCTCTGGAACATGATGCATATGCCGATGCAATGCACTGCACTGCAAAAAATGGTTCGTTCCGGCATGCAGTATGCTGCGTGGCCGGGCTGCCGGGCCCGTGTGTCGTCGCGACCAACACGATCGTTGTTACCGCTTTCTCAGCAGTCGGCAGGCACCCACCGAGCACCGAGGTCTGCGTCTACGTGCCAGCGTCACAAGACAGACAGATCGATACTCCTATGCTTGCTTGCCGAATGCCGCAGCTCGCGATTGCTTTTCATCATTGCATTTCGTGCGCATATATGATTGTGGCCTCAAACGCCGGGCGACGGCCGTGTCCTCCCCAGCCCGACTTGGAATACTATGATTGCAGTCCATTCCTGAAATGCTTAGCGGCCAGTACGTTACTCCTCCTAAAGTAGCAGCCGGCACCGGTGGCAGCCATCCATCCATCACATCGGGTCATCAGGTCCGGCAGACGGATTTCGGCGCTGAGTGCGAGTGCCGAGTGGAAAGCAGGCGGCAGACCGACAGCGGCCAGCCGGAAAGCAAGGGAACTCGCCTTGTTTGTCCATGCCAAGTACTCTATTTCTCCGGCAGCCGGCCACCGCAGCTTGCACACTGACACTACGCTTGCTAGTTGCTCCTCCTCAAGCTCAGCAGCCAGCCGAACCAATCATGCAGACCTGCCTAACGCCTCACCTTTTAGCTGCTACTTGGGTAGTTCAACAAACTCCTAGTAGTAGTACAATTTACTCCACGGATTATGGGGACAAGGTACGTAGTAATCATCATTTTACCATGACCTACGATACACCTAAAAATGATAGCGTGCAGCTCTCTGCATTATATTTATCGTGTACCCTTCCGATCTTGACACGTATAGACAGATAGTACAGGGCTTTCCCTCTTTACCAAAAAAAAAAAACGGCTAAAGTTCAGAAGCAGTCAGCGACGAATGGAGCTTGCAGCTTGGGTTCGATATATATAAATAACGAAACGACCTCGATTTTCGTAAAAAAAAAATCCACAGACCCCAAACGTAATATGACCATTTAAATCATATTACCTGATAACAGTTGAATACCATAATTCATACATCGAACAAAAGAGTGCAAAAGAGAGGTTTACAATAACTTATTACATCGCCACTTGGCGGAATCAGAGTTCATGCAGCATAACAATAAAAGTTTGAGGTGCGGAAGCTATCATCTTCGATCCAACTTAAACGTAGACACGAAACCCTCAATCGCTGTACTCCCCAGATGAGTACTCACTCCTTGAACCTGAAACCAAATTTTCAGTACGATTTATACTGGCCACACTCCCATCCTATGCATTGCTTTGTGGAAGTTGGATGCAAAATGGATATATCAAAAGGAACCTATAAGGCTGGGGTTTCCTATGTATTAATCAGGTATATAAGTAACAGTATAATAAACAAGTTTTAAACACATTCCCATCCCACACATCCATCACCATCCTTCTCTAACTTACCATCCCATCTCCTCCAACACCATCTCAGACTCAAGTCGACAAGCCAACTCCCTCTCGGCTTGTCTCAGCGGCCCGCAGCCCTCAACCTGGCTCACGGCCGAAAATCACACTCAGGGGAAGGTAGAACACTCCACTCACTAGTCCGGTGCATCCTCCTAAGGAAAGGTCCATAGCGAACGAATTGGCTTATGTATCGATCGATCAACCATACACTCTGCAGAGGTTTCACTAATCCACTAGATAATCATCATCGGTGCTTGCAATCACCTAGGCAGATTCCGGGCGCCTACTGCCATAGAACGATGCCACTCTACCATCCAGCTTTGGATCGCTGGAACTGTGAAGAGAGCATGTATCCGCTCCCGTAGATGATGCCATGCCATGTACCCACTCCCGAAGGGGGTGCCATGATCGTCTCGGTAGGGTGTTAGCTCTGTCTCATGCATATACCTTCCTAGCACTACTCGCCTAGCAGTAGTGGCATCGATCTATCCAGCGGTTCGGCCGTCTCCTCCCCCATGGAGAGCGAGTGGAAAGCAAGAGATTTCTAAGGTCCGGATACCAGCGCAACAGTTCCTAAGTTTGACCAAACCGGGATATCTTCATCAGGGTTTATCTTTTACGTGCTACCATGGCACCTCTGTCCCGGGTTCCTCCTCATAGAGGGTCACACCCAAAGACCACCATCACACCTCAGTTAGCCCGTCACAGGCTCCTCTCACGGGAATGTCCAGATCCATTCCCCGGCAAGACTTGCTCCAAAAGCTCGTCGTAGATCCCGGCTCGATCGACTCAACCCTCACCCTACTCCCTGCCATACGTTCCACCCCAAACCCAGATCCAACATCATCAGCTCACATGTCCATCTGATCCATCAACTCACACATCCAGCCTGGCACCCTTCAGGCCTTCCCAGGGTTCAACACGTCGCATCAAAATGTAAACGAGTGAAGTATATAAATATAGTAATAGCAGATAAGCAAGTGGCTAACATAACAGCGGGTAAGCAGGTGAAAGTTTACAACAAGGTAGGGCTCATCAAATAGTAATCTATCATGCAATCCTAGCACAGGCAAGCATTATAGCAACACAAAATTAAAGCACTAGCCATACTACATTTGCCATGCGTAATGGGATCTACGAGGTTGGGTGAGGTGTGGCACCTTCACTCATGTAGCTGTCGGACTTCTCCTGGTAGTCACTGTCGTCAGACTTGTCCTCGCTCGAGCTTGAAACGAGAATTAATGGTCGCGGAAGCGACCCCTATAGATTAGTATAAAGAATGAATGCCAAATAGAAGATCCAAATGCACTCAAACATAGCTTAGATAGATAGGGCTTAATTTATAGAAAATTTGGATATGTAGATCGTATTTTTTGGAGCTCGTATGAATTAGTTATGAATTTTCAAAGATTTAACCATTTTCTAAAAAAGAAAAAGGGCTGATTTATCTGTGCTGACACGTGGCAACTTCTGATTGGGCCACGTGTCACACGTGGGTCAACTGGGTTAACACAGGTGCTGACGTCATGCCACGTCTCAGCGTTGACCGGGTCAACAGAGGCCTGACAGGTGGGTCCGGGGTGACGTCATGCTGACGTCATCGGTCAACGGTCAACTGACAGGTGGGGCCCACATGATGTCACTGCTGACGTCATCACTGACTGGTGGGTCCAGGCTCGGCTCACGGCTCGGCTCAGTCCTTGGTGAACCGACGCTCGTGGGGTCCACTGGTCAGCGACTCGGATCCACATGCACCGGGTTCACTTGATCTGAGTCTGAGTCCATACGGTCCACTGTCTGGTTCATGGTGCACTGGCTTCTCTTGGTCCCACTGTCAGCGACATGGTTCACGTGGACCACGTCCATCTCCTGGTCCACCAGCTCATCCCCTTCCTCCTTCTCCTTCGGCCCGACGGCGAGAGAAACTCTGATTCCCGGCACCACGGTGGTCCTCCAGCGCCATTAACCTGCCCATAGGCTTCAGGACTCCATGGCGAACGCGATGATGGGCTTCAAGGCGACGGCTTGGCCTCCGGTGACGAACTCCACGGCGGACGGTGGCTCGACAGCGACGGCGCTCGGTGTACCCTTCACACCGAGTTATCTTGAGTCCAATTGGGGCCACGGCTACGCGATTGAGGTCTCGTAGCGCCTGCCCAAAGCGCCGGCGGTGACCAAAAGCCACGGCGGAGTCCGCGCGGGCAGCTACTCCCACGACGGGGCTCCGGCGGGTCCTCGGTGCACGGCAACGGCGGTCAAGGAGGGTCCACGGCCTCCATCACCTTGTCCAATCGACGTAGCACGCCACGGCGGAGCTCCTCGGCCTCTTCTTGATCCCTTCGGTGGTCGGAGACGGCGGGAAGACGACGGCGAACGGCGGTGCTCCAGAGCGGCGGTGCACGGGCTCGGCGACTGGCAAGGCGGCTCGGGAACGATGCTCCGGTGAGGCAACGCGGGGCTAGGGTGCACACGGAGTCCATGTCATCAAGGCGAGCGCGGATCCGGGGTCAAAGGAGGTCGAGGCTCAACTAAGAGGCGGCTGGGTGACTTCGCCGCGGCGGCGCTCGGCGCGCAGCGGTGGACAGGGCGGCTTTCGCTCTAGCATCCGCCTGATGCCGTGGTCCAAGGGGGCTTGGCTGGCCTCGTGTGTGCGTGTGAGTGTGTCCAGTGAGACGGGGGTGGTCTCGGCCTACGCGCTCCCAAGGTGGAGCGCCATGACCAACAGCACGGGCGGAGGTTGGGAAGAGAGGCATGGCGGAGGTGCTCATCGGCGCTGGCGTGGATAGGAGGTGCGATACAAGTCCAAGCTCCGGGGTTCTCGTGGCTCCGGCTTGCGGTACGGCTCCTTCTTCTTGCTCCTGGCACAGCAGCACGGCGGAGCTCCTCTTCTTCTCCAACTCCGGCGGCGGCTCCTTCTTCTTCCCCGACCCCCCTTCTTCTCCCTCCCCCTCCTCTTCTTCAATTGAGGCGGGCAAGATGCAATTGGGCACCACCAGGGTTGGTGGCGGCGGCTGGGAAGCCCTAGGGTGCCGGGGCTTGCTCTAATAGAGCGGAGGCGGAGGTAGGTGGCCGGCGGACGGTGATCGGCGAAGACGCTCGATCAAGCGGCAGAGAGGAAGTCCAGGTCAGCAGCTGGGGGCTTGGCCGGGTCCACGAAGCAGCGAGAGGTGGCTAGCAGTGGCTGGGTGGCGAAACCCATTACAGCGGCGTAGCTCACCGCGGCGGCAGCGCATGTGCACGCGTGCGCGGAGGATCTTGCTCGCGGCCATGGGCTTCTTGTGGCAGAACCGGTCGGGCCAGGTGGCGAGCGGACGCGCGTTGATGCGGGGCAAGGCGGAATCGAGCGGCTGGAGCTGGTTGCTTACGGACGACGCGGGGAACAGTGCTGAAGCGAGCGCGCGCGGCCGGTCGGGTGACCTCAGCGGCGCTTATGATAGCTGGGCCCCACTGCGGGTCCCGGCCATCAGTGGCAGTGGGGCGACGCCGTGGCGCGGGCGATGGGCCGACGCTGCGCGCGGGCGAGCGAGCGGGCCCGCGGTTGGGCCGCCTTGCTGGGCTGGCCTCGCGCGGCGAGCGGGAGCGGGCCGGCGGGGCTGGGCTGGTTGCTTGCTCGGGCCGAAAGGCTTTCTTCTTTTTTTCTTTTCTTTTTATTTTCCTTTTTCATTTTCAAATACTTTTATATTTACATATACATATATATATATATTTGTGATGTGCCAAATTTAAGTAACAAGGTAGTGAGCATACATGGCCCTAAATATTGTTAGGGTATTATTCCCTTAATATTTATCTATCAAAATAAATATTATTTTATTATTTTTATTATTCAACACATAAACCAAATAAAATTCAAATCACTCTTGTAATGCAACATGATGAATGAACTATTGAAACATTACAACAAAGCTATTGTAACATTGACATATAACATGTGACACATAGAGCATTTACATGAGATATTAATAAATTTACAAACACGTGAATGCTATGCATGATATGATGGGGTTAACGCAGGGTTAAGGGGTACATGATGACATGTCACACTCATCACTTAGGGTTTTGTCGAAAAAATTTTATAGCTCGGATTTTTAGGTTGTTACAGATAACGTACAATAGATGCATATCAGGCTTTGTTCGGTCCGACCCTATCCGACAACGCTTAAATATGTTTATTAAACGTATGCAGGGGCGAAGCTAGTTACATGGGTGCTGATACACCCTTCACGAAATACAAAATCAATGACAAAATCAAACTTTTAACATATATACACCATCTAAGAAACTCTGAATCCGGAAACCTGCAAGATAAGACAGTGGCACCACTTCCTAATTTGTTTCGGTTTCGATTCTGCCAGTATGCAAACTTGCTCACTTAATGCGATGTCCTCTCACTCTCTTAGTAGTTTTATTTAAGAACAAATTCTGGACAATAAAAAAGGATTATACAAATTTGTAATTATTTGTCTTTATAAGATGTTCTTTGAACACTAATGAGTCCATTGTTAATATATACGTGAGTTATGTAGCACAACATTGGTAAGGAAATATCCTTTTCTAATCTAAATCTAAAAAATCAAAATTATTATAGAAAAATCATAGTAGAAGTTTTCTAAAGAAAAAAATAATTATAATAAAAATATACACACGGTCCAATATCATGTTGAGAGGACAGCCAATGTACACCTTTTAAAAATGAACGGTGGTATTTTCTCCAATTGAAAGAAATATACAGTGCCATCTAGATTTCTCTGAAGTCAAACGAATTTAATTTCTACATCAAATATTTAAAGTTCTGTGTACTTTTGGCACAATTTTTTTAAAAAAACACACAAAAGAGCGCCGCATCTCTGGTATGTCTCAACAAAAACAAAGACAGTACAAATGATTGACAAAAGACACAAAACGATTTCTAAACGATAAGAGTACATCAAAGAACCAAATCGGTTGCCTTTTTGCTTCGAACGTCCATTGCATATACTGTCAGAGTTTGAAGATGACACTACGAAGACAGCAAAACGAACACATGCAAACACCCTCGCCAAATAAGACTTTAAAGACCCATAGAGCCACTAGCCGCTAACAACTTTTTGGTTGCTGCAGACGAGAACATGCAAAAGTGGGATTTGGGCCATGCCACTTCAGGCACACAAGGCATATGTTGGGATCCGTGTGCTTCGTGGCTATATATTCTAACAAATAGTTACACATTCCATAGACCAAAGACAGACGTCATTTTTCCTTGAATTACTATTATTACTCTAGATTGAGCATAGAAGGCAAACATCAATAGACGCGGTCATTTGTGTGTTGTGTAGCCCAAACACGATCAAGATACAGGTTGTGTTGTGTAGTACCAGATTTTGTCAATCTCAAGATCTTCTAGACCAATCTTGTGTAGATACTCAATATGGGTGGTGGTTGTGTGTGCACGTGTGATGACACGCGTGTGTGAGCGTCTGCCACACAAAAATGTAATTTTATTTAGACCATGTCTTCCATAAGCAGAAATTTACATATGACCACTCAGTATAAAAGATGCTACTAGAGTACTAGTAGCAATATATATTGTCCCAATCATTGCTTCTCTTAAATGACACTAAACAAGAAAGTAGCACGAGAGGTTAACTATTGTTGTTCCAAACAACTGGGCCTTGTGTGAGCCCATCTTTGTCCCAGAGTCCCTATCACCTAAAACAAATTATACGTATCCTATCTAATATATATATTTTAACGCCGTAACAACACGTCGCGACTTTGCAAAGCATATACCATGCACCACCTAGTAGATATATAAAGATAAAAGAACGGACGAATTTAATTGCTAGGTAGTACCAAGTTTCTTTACCTTTTGAGAGTAAAATCTGTTTACTTATAATAAATTAAGGGGAGCGCCACAAGCATGGCAGTAGTGGACTTGCCACCACAAACCTTATAGATATCTTAATTATATGGTTACTGTCAAAAGGAGATGAAATGAAGGAGCATGCACACACGTACGTAACACGTAAGCAGTACACTTTGGCTTGGTGTTGTAGCTAGTAAACCAATAATGTTCTAGCTAGGGTGTCACTTGCACACACTAGCTAGCTAGCTCCTGAATGACGAACCCCGGGGTTGAACAAGCACAATGATGCCAATTCAGAACAATTGGTGCCTAGCTATAGCTAATGCCTTTTAGCTACTTACTTGTAGATGGTTTTTTTTAGCTACCTAGGTGCTAATCCTATCTGTTAACAAAATTTCAGATTCATCTGTCCCCTACGTATGTTAATTATTAACCCGCGTTAATAATCAGTTGGTGTTAGAAAACGACGGAAGGCACTAATGACTGAAAAGAAGCATCCATCTCGTGGGTGTCGTGACAAAGCTAGTAAATAATAGGCCACCAGGACACAAGGCCCAAATATTGAAGTGCGCACGCGTGATGTCGCGGAACTGCCCGACTCAATAATTCAGCAGCAGATTTAAATAATTTGACGAATTCCGGAAGCAATTTTAAAATCCCGCTTGGAGTACTGGCTACATGAATACTTGAGGCTTTATTTGGCTTTCGCCCGTGTGCATATGCACGCATCTGTACAAGTAAAAAAAAAAAAAGTTAATATAAAGAGAACACACCGGCCAGCAGACAGAAAGCGGCAAAGGACACAGGGAGGGAACCTAACAGTGTGTTTAGCAACACTAATATAGTACATGTATGTATAGTCAATGGTGCGTAGTACGAATTTATAGTGTTAGCATTTTTTTTTTCGGGGAAACCGGAGTTTCATTAATTGAATTGAGAGGGGTATTACAATCAGAGTTTATGATGTTCTCGAGGCCAGGTGGTGATATAAGCCACTCTACCACCTGATCACTCTTTGACACCAAACGAGCACATGCATGCGCTAGCTTATTACATGATCGTTTAACAAAGCAAATTCTAAAACCTTCGAAACTCCGGCTGAGATCTTCTAGCTCCTCTAGAATAGCTGCAATCTCCGAGCGTTGGTTGTCTCGGTCGCGCCGGAGGTTTATAAGAACCTGGCAGTCCGTCTCCAGCTCGATCTTCAGAATGCCCCGCGATCTAGTCTAGCAAAGATTAAACCATCACAGCAAGCCCGTGCCTCAGCCGTCAGGGCGTTCAAGCACAGGTCATACCACCTCGCTGTGCCGCCACACGTCTTTCCATCATGATCTCGTAGAACAACACCGGAGGAAGCTGAATGATCAGAGTCATAGAATGCAGCATCTGTGTTGCACTTCGTCCAGCTCGTCTTCGGTCGTTGTCCAACACTCAGTGGGTGTTCTTGGTCTTACTCTTTCTTCTGTATGTGTGATCTGCAAAGATCGAAAGCAGTGTCAATTGCCCACTGGACTGTGATCTTCAGTGGTAGTTGGTCCTAGCCATGGCGTCTGTTATTTCTTGCCATCCACAAAGACCACATACCACACAAAACTACCGATGCATCTTTGGCTGGAATCACCCCCGGATCAATCAGATCTTGTGCCCATGTAGATGGGTGTAACGGGGGGAAGAGCTTTGGTATGACTCCAGAACAGCCTTGCCGTCGTGCACTCCAGCAAGACATGCCTGACGGATTCCTTCTCCTCCCCACAAACCTCGCAGTGAGCTGTCGGTTCGATATGTCTCCTGTTTAGTTTCTCCTTGGCTGGTAGGAAGTTGTTCACCACCCGCGCCAGAAGACACGTACT